>JAPZEA010000001.1:23238417-23252692 GCA_029783685.1 Heniochus monoceros | reverse complement strand
TTTTTGTCAGTTAATTTGCTGTTGATCCATCATCTTAACCACAAAACAGCCTTCAGTCACAGCCAGAACAAGCTTGAAGGCACATGCAACTTTACGCACACACACACACACCACTGAAGATGTTTTGATGTCAGTTTCTTTTTCTATTTTTCCTTCCTCCCTCATGTTCATATTTCCCACTCTGGTATTATCCCTCTCCTGCTTGTGTTTTTGCTTTTGTCCCCTCTTTCTCCATATATTTCTCTCATTCTTTACCTCCCACTATTTCTTTCTGTCTCTTTCTCTCACCCTCTCCCTTCCCCTCTATCTTCACTTCTTTGGCTTTGGAGCGTACAGGACTCAGTAGTGCCACTGTACTTTTCAGTCAGTCATTTGATCATTAATTTATCACAGTTCCAGCAGTTTGTTTGACAGGTGCAAGTGCTTTCATCTGACTAGTGCCAGGCATTGCTGAATGAAGAAGGTAACCCAGGCCTATATATTGAGTAAGCAGGTGAGCTTGGAGTTGAACGAGCCGATAGGTCCGTCCGTAGAATGACCAGGTGCGGCCACGTGGGCCTGCTTGCTAACTGGGCGAGTGAGATGGCCCGTAAACCAAGTCAGTTATGATGCTGGTCTGGTATGCGTCATGTCGAACCACAATCCCCCTGCAAATTCCCTGCCATACTCCTTTAGATCCCAGATGTCTCTAGTCCATGTGTGGGCAGGATGTAGAGATCTACACCAACTGTTGTAGCATCTGAGCTTCCAGGAAAGGCCCTACTTGTTGCTCACATGCCTCATGACAGCAGTCCCAAGTAGGGTGTACCATGTGTCACGGCACAGATTTATGCCGGGATCAGACGACGTGATTTTTTTTTTTTTTTTTGTCTTTGATGATGGTCACCGTGTCAGATCTGACGTTCACAGTGCCATAAACTCTTGCCCCGTCTTGGGTCGGGTGACTGGCAAGACTACACGCACGACCCTGACTAATCACAGCACGGCTTATTTCACGATCACACACGAGTTCACATGTCATCGGGGAGGCGGTGAAGCAATTGTCAGTCAAACTGACAGAAGTGTTGTGTGTGATGCTGGCGGTCTTGGGTACTGAAAAACAAAGAAGAGAAAGACAAAAAGGACTGTGGATGCGCTTTAACATTAAAAGCAAATGCAAGAGGCGGTGTAAACTTCAGCCCATTCAGTCATTATTTATACATGTATTGGGTTGCATCCGGATAACAATTACGACTGGTACAACGAGTTTCACATATGGTAATTTTATTTCCATAGTTATTTCTTCTATAAGGAGCAGCATATTCCAGCAGTTAGGACTGGGGATAATGTTATGACCGCTCTCGCCAACATTTGTCTTTTTTGACTCGCTCATGGTTCTCCCTTGAGGAAATGTCAAACAGGCAGGGGTACTGCTGCCACAGCTCAACAAACTTTTCCTCTCTTTTGTTGTCCCACCTGACAGCAGCAACCTCAGCATCCCTCCTCCTCCTCTTCGCCATGATTACCTGACTGCGCACTGGAGAGGCTCGGGAATGCTCAGGAACATGTCTTGGGAGATGTTGGTACTGTGCTAAGATCTCCAGCCACCGGTCTCCGGTCCCACACTCCAGCCGCCAGACTCTGTCCCTGACCTCCAGCCTTGTCGACATCCAGAGTGGCCCAGCCTTTGTTGCCGGCCTCCAGAGCGTTCCTGCCTAAATTGTGGGCCTCCTCAGCAGCCCCGCCAGCATCCAGGCCGTCCTCCAGTGCGGCTCTGTCCGGTGTCTGTGGGTCACCCAAACCTTCAGAAAGTTCTGCCAGTGACAAAACATTTGTAAAACCTTCGCTACCCCTCTTGTGACAGTCTTGTGGACGGATTCAACTAGATGAGCTCCACTTTTCTGGTCGTGTTGGGGGAGCACTCTTCTCTCCCACTTTTGTGGAACTTGAGTTTTCTCATCGTGTTTAAGTTTTTTTTTGTACTAAATTTACTTTTCTTTGGCTTAGGACTGACTGACTCCACCAACTTCAAGAATGACTTACAGCCATTGCCTCATTGTTGAATAGCTGGAATAAGCCTCATGTAGTTAGTAATAAAGTTGGATGCATGGGGAAGTAAACATGTAATTTGTGAGTGAATGACCCAACAGTGCATCTCAACCCCTCATGGTGTTTTTCTGTCTCTTTCTTAGTCTCTCTCTCTCTCTCTCTCTCTCTCTCTCTCTCTCTTATTTCAGCTGCAGATCATTAAAAACAGACTCTCTCCTCTCCAATATTCAATATTTCTTCTGCTATCTAAACTCACCACCAATTCTATCATTAATGCATTCTTTTCACTCAGATGCTATGAATAACATTGTTTATGTATTATTTATATAAACATGGTGTGTACTGGATGCACTGAAAGACCTGGAAGCCAGGGGCCTCAGAGGAGACCAGTGTTGGCTCTCCCGTAAGGGCCTTTCACACCTTTCTTCTTTATCCTGTCCTCCAGCGCCAAAGCTGCCTGAATTCTTTTAATGGAAAGATTTATTTGCTGGTCAAGGTGGAATCATATCGCCTGAGCCGTTTGCTGTATACTACAGTGTTGGACAATCATATAAAACCTGTAAATTTTCAGCCTTTCTTTCTTTCTGTCTTTCTTTCTTACTAACACTCCAGTTCGCCTGTGTTTTTCTCTCTTTCCAGCCTTTTTCTTTTCCCTCCCTCTATCCCCGGAATCAAGGTCTACTGGGGCATTTTTAAGACAGAGGCTTCCTGGACTATTTTGGTATCAAAGCTTTGAGGCAGCAAGAGGCATGCTCTCTGAAGTTGACATGTAAGGAGAGGAGGGCCTTCCTCTCTCTCTGGTTTGTAGGGGGCAATGGGAGGGAGGGGGGGCACTCAGTAGCCCTGCCAGGAGCGATCTCTTCTGGGGATATGAGCCTCAAACGCTCGTCTTCAAGCCCAGACCATCCCGAGCCATTTGGGAGGCTTACATTTCATTTGTTTGGTGCCCAGTTGAGTGTACGTATGGATGTATGGTGTTGTTTGTGTTGGGTGTGTTTATGTGCATACATTTATATGCTTCACAGAGAACAGTTGTGGTGGTGCCTGTGAGTGTTGTAACACAATGCAATTGTTCCCCACATTTTACATTTTTAACTGAAATAAAGCTTCACCAAGCAGCTTGGCAGCCTCAAATGGCAGCAAGATGTAACTGTTAGAGTCTCTCTCTTTTTTTTTTTTAAACAATCCAGAAACATGCATTCATGTTTCTGAATGTGATAGCAGTGAACAACACAGTGTAAACTGTTTGTTTTTGTAGTAGATGGTGGTGTGGATGTAGTGGGCCGAGTTCAGCCAGTCCAGCTTTCTCCAGATTTGTGCTTGTGACCTTATGATCAGAAAAACTTATGATCAAAAAAATGTTTTGTATTTGAGTCCAGATGTTCAATTTTTCGCTTCTGTGTATGAACAATATATTATTTGTGACCCTGCCGTACATTCAAAATTCGTTTGGGCAAACAGGGTGAATTTCAGTCTCTCAGATTGGTGAATGGGAATTTTGTCCCTGTGCAGTTAGATTTTCAGGCTGATTAGATGTATTTTTACATAAAAATCTTCATCCAGCCTCCAGCTATAATGTGAATTTAACCAGCTCCAGCCCTTTGTGGTAGACTGCTGGCCAGATGACATCCTCTGTTTTTCTCTCCATGCTGAGGAAGTCCAGCCTACAGAGGATCTGACTGTGTATCGGTCTGACCTGGCTAGTCTCTCTACCAACACACTGCTCCCTGATTCATCTGCTGCCAACCCCTTCAAGTTATTCATCTGGAAGAAACATGCATTCATCATTGTATTTTTAATCACACCAAATAGATAGACAAAGAGAATGCCTTAGGGAGAGGGGTAGCAATCTACAATTCCCAGAGCTCAGATGGTATTCCTGCCCTGCATCGCCAAACATTCCCCAAATTGACTCTGAATGAATTTATTTTTAATGTGTGGAAGATGCTCTACCACAGAGAATAGAGATGGTGTGTATATGAGTTTGTTTGTGTTTGTGCTCGTGTCTGTCTGCAGTGTAGCAACGTGTTTCTGTGTGTGTTTGCCTTTTTTTTTTTGTATGTTTGTATGTGCACGTATCAGTAATGCAGTTGCACATTGTGCACACGTTTACCAGCTTTCATGTCAGGAAGTGTGTGTGGTTTTGTCTTATGTTTGTGTTTGCGTGCTCTGGTGTGTTTTGCGACTACACTGTAAAACATGAACAAGAAGGCGAGATTAGATAGTGACCTAAACAGAGGAGTGAATGTAGTTGTTTTTGCTTAATATTATACATTATGTAACAGCGCTGTTTTCAAAGTTGTCACAAACCCTCGACAAAGCTATTAAACTCTCCGTTGTATAATCCCTGTTTGACCCAACTCCTTCCCGATCAAAGCCCAGTATTGTAGTGGAGCTGTTTGGCCTAGCCAGCCCCCAACAAATGAGCAAGCTCATCTTCCCATTCTCCATTCCATTGTATTCATTAATAAATTAATTTATCAGCTCATCTTGGTTCCAGCCTAATTGAGTCCCATTGAAGCCTTCTAAGTAGGACACGTACGGATCTGACAAATGGAATGGTATCCGGCCCTCAGTCCTCTGGGCTATGCCTTGGCCCTGTACCCTGGAAGACACTGCTTTGTTAGCTGCTCCGCGTGTGTGTCTCTTTGTGTGTGTGGATAGATCTGATGCCTCTTTCATCTGCTTTGAGCTATCTGTTGATTATCTCAGTGCTGTGCGGTCGTATTCTGTGTTAGCTGGGACGGTCTGGAAGGTGGGGGTCGCTCTGGGAAGATATGAAGAAAGGGAGAAGAGCAGAGGGAGGAAGGGGGCTTCCTGTTACTCCATCAGAGATGAGCCCCCACAGTGTTGTGCATTCGTGTATGTGTGTATGCAGACACACAAGTTTGTGCGCACACTCGCACACACCGCAAACACATGTGGGCTCACAGAAAAGGGAGGGTCTTCTATAGCTTAATGCCATTACATTAAATTTTAAATAATGTTATGCAAATCAGAAATGACAGGAGATTATCTCCTTGGGACCTTGAAAGGGATTCGTCAGTTCTTATTCCAATAGCCCTGGAAAATAGCCCAGACGTCCTGAGTGGAGAAATATGGCAGGGCGTGACGGAGCCTGCCGCTGCTGAAAGAGGAGACCGTGAGAAAAGGCCCCAAGTGTTGGCTATTAAAATCAATTTACCCAGGAAGTCAATGAAGAGAAATCCCTTAGTAAAGGCACCTCCCAGGACAGCTCAGGGGTCCTGGAAGAGAAGCACAGGCGAGGATAGAGGATGTGATCGCCGCATGCCAAGGTGAAAGTAACACACGCCAGAGGAAGGAGGAGGGGATGGGGGAGGCAGGGAGGGTGAGGACTGTCTTTCATGTTTTCCTCTTGCGCCTGTTTTATCTCGACAGCCCTGCCGTATGTGCAAGATAGTTTTAAGAGCTTGGCGTGGCGCTGATGCTTCCTGCCTGCATGCTTCACATGGTGATGGAGAAGTTTTTCTGTCGTAAGGGTTGGATGTGGAGAAGAAGCAGCGGGTTTTACAGTGCTGTTAGGGAGCGATGGAGGAGCACAGTACGTACTGACACACTGTATGTACCATGTATGTATCGTCTTGGGGGATGTTGGGGGGGTCCAGTGCTCACCACATGTCTCCTCCACTACTGTTAACACCCCCACCCCGCCACCACCTTTTCCACTCACCGCAGGCCAGGAGTGCGGCGGCCATGCTTGCACAACAGGCTCAATTTTGTGTTCAGGACAGAGCCGTCCATTACTGAGAAAACAAAGTCTTGTCCGTCTGCAGTGCTTTGGGCCAACTATTAAAGACATCGCGGCAGCACAAGGGCACTGAAGGGGGGGACCAGACCTTATCAGAGTCATTCCATCAAATATTGATGAACCTAATTGAGGTTCTAAGGCAGTACAAAGCTTCCTGAAGAGTACCTGTTTTTATGGCAAAATACAGTCATGGTCTGCCGGAGCAGACGGCAAGAAGAGTGCAGTCTTGTGTGTAAATTGCATGTTATGTAGACTAACTGCAGGCAATTGCATGTTACTGAGATGCAAGATGAGGCAGAAACTTGTACCAATGAAATTCATCTCCCATAGATGGAAAGTATGTCAACACCAAGTTATTGTAACAGACACTTTATGTTACATCTCAAAGAGGAATGCATGAGGAAGATTTGAAATTATGATCATGTCATGATATTTTTGTTCTTCTCTTCTTTTTGAATATTCTCTCAGAAAACAGAAATAGCATCTGGGCTCCCTTTTGGTGTATATGTTTTCCCGTCTCTCTCTCTCTCTCTCTCTCTCTCTCTCTCTCTCTCTCTCTCTCTCTCTTCCAGTCATTTTGAGATAATGCAGGATTACGTTTCAATCTTTTTTGCTTGAAATCTAAAACTTTACTGCTGCACTTCTTATCCCTCTCTGTCTCTCAGTGCTGGTCCCTGGTGACATCAGCCTGAGAATGGCAGCTTTAATTTGCAGGAAAACAAGTTGAGAATATTGATTTCAAAAAGTGCTCTCTTCTCCCCTTGGAAAAAAAAAAGACGAAAAAAAAAAAAAAACCCTGTATGCTATGTGAAAACCTGTAGCCTTCAATTAAGTGGGGCTTGTAGGTGTGTGTGTTTTCATTTGGGCACGGTGTTCACTTGAAATGACACATTAAAGGCTGTGTTTTACTTCAATCAGACTGTGAAAATATACACACAGACCTAAGTGTCTCTTGAAGGGCTCCGATGTTGGCACACACACACCCTGCCACCATACAGCACCAGACAGATGGGCGGTATTTATCTTAGAATAAGAACCATGTTCTCCTGCTCCAAGAAGGGAAAACACTGCCTTTCCCACTTCTGAAGACGACACGTGTCCTGGAATTCATGTCAGTTGATGTTCACAGGTCTCAAGTCTCACTTCCCCTCCCTAAGACTTTTTGTAAAGCACAATAATCTTATACAGCCTATTTTCCCCCATGCACAAAACAGAAATCAGAGCTTTGCTCCTTGGCTCCATCCCCTCACTGGACTGTTGAACCACTGCGTTTTCTATTTATTTTGACTCACAATAAACCTACAGCGATTTATTTGATCTTATTTGGTGAATAGTCAGTCCCTGTGGTAAGGCTTATCCCCTTTAATGCCAGGCCTATTTGGGGTTCTGATCTGGTGCTTAGGGCCAGGCAGAGTTGGGTATCAACGCGGGGACTGACTGGAGCTAGTGGTTGTAACACGCCATCCCAGAGGCTTTGGAAGTCATCCTGCTAATACAGACATGACTAAAGCTCCCTATCATCCCCCACAGAATGACACGGCATGGCTCCAAGACTTAACTCTTACAAAGAGCTTAAATATCTTAGATGTGTAATGCATAATGGAGGTGTGTTCTGTACTTTGGGGTGCGGAGTATTCCCATCGCTATATGAGGCTGTACTACAATAGCATGCTGGCTCGTTCGCTGTTATCACACAGCAGTGTCAACAGCGAGAAGTGGCTGAATAATGAAAGGATGAAGGCCACGATGATAATAAAATGATAAAAGGCATTTTCAGGTATGTCCATACCCGTTTTTGTAAAAAAGGGCAATTTATGTTGATAGCAACATGCTCCTGACATAACATCACATTGGTTCTCCTTCCCTCTTTGTTTCTCTTTTTGTCTCTATTGCTATCGCTGTGTGTGTGAGTGTGTGTGTGCGTGCCATATGTTCCTCTGTGTTTGCAAACAGTGTGTGCTCAAGTTTGCTGAAAAGGGGGTTGCAAGCTCCCCTAGTGGCTCCTCCAGAGAATTACCTCGGAGAGTACTGCTCTGCTCAGCAGCAAACACACTAATGGCACGAAAAATAGCAAGCACATTACTTTTTTGTTTCCATATCAGCAGTCCAACTGTGCACCTTCTATTTTTGTTTGCTTACATATATATATGTAGAGGGAATGGCCTGTTTGTGAAAAATAGTGTAAGCTCAAAAAGGGTGTAGCTATTTAGTGTTTGCAATTCAAGTACAATGTTCTCATCAACTACTACTAAATAAAATAAAAGTGTTAAGGGAGAGAGTTGTTTATTTTCATATACATGATTTTCAACTTGCAAGATGGTAATTTTTTTTTTGCCTTCACAGCCACTGTGATTCAGCTTAATATATTCTGTTTAGTACTGAGAAAAGTAGGCTGCAGGATAGAGCCTAGGAGAGTAGCACACAATATGATCTTCTCTTTTTTAACTTCGGTATTAATGCTTCACTGTGTTTACACACTCGGTTTAATCCATGCAGTATTTTTGGGATGCAAGCATACTCGTAGGCCAAGCCAAAAAGCACACACCTACAAACATACTCGGTCGTTAAATCTTAATTGATGACTAGTTTTTTTTTCCAGCTAAAATGCTGAAAACGAGAGTGCCCGGTGCTGTTGGTCAGGAGACAATGAAATCGATGTCCACGCAGTGTGTCTGATGGCAGTAGATAGCCTCTCATTGAGCCTGTAAACAATCAGCCCTCTGATTAATGAAATCAAGATGATATATGTGGAAGCATACAAGAGGTTGTATGTATGTCAGCATGTGTTTGCATACACAAATGTGAGTACGAACGCGTTCCTATGGGTGTGTGCATGTGTTATGAATGTTAATTGAGCCTTTGGCCAAACACAACGTGGTCCATCATCACTAGTGTCCACCTCATGCTAATAAGAGCTCCCTTGGCAGAGCAATACTGATAAGGCTATGATGACTTGTTATCTATCCTCCAGCTTTCATTTGTTCTGATCTTTAAGTGGTCTAAACATAATGTGTCTGTGAGAAGAAGGGAGCAGCGAGAGAGGTGCCGTCCTGATGTGTTTGTTCTAAATTGATTACGCGCTTGCTGTTTTTTCATCATCTTGTTCCTCCTTTTGGAATGTGCTGTGCTGCTGGCCGGCTGATTGTATCAGGAAGCGGTCAGCAGCCCAGGATATTTCAATTTCATTGGATTTAAAGAGGACTGGGAGGAGGTGTGCACATTAGCGCCTCAATGCAATCGCATTTGTCAGCATGATCCTTTTTAAGTGCATTTCAATTAAGCCGTGATTCTTTGATTTTATTATGCCCCGGCCTTGCCGGCAAAATGCTCACTGCTGGTTGAACAAGGCTCTGTCTAATGTACACAATTTAATTTTCTTAATTGAGCTAACGTGCTTTTCATATCCTAATTCCTAGAATAATCTTTGACTCCTGCGTCTGCTGCGGCAGGCTTTTAATGAAAGAGGGCAGCCTAAAAACATCCGTTAGACCCGTGATTAAATCATCCGCATAACATCTGCATTTATGAGGATGTTAGCATGCCTGGCCCTTTATCTATTTTGGACAATTATCTTGTGTGACTGTAGTAATACAAGATATTAATATAGATGTGTTTGTGCGGTTACCCCCTCTCCTTCGCACTTATGACTGTCGTCTGACTTTGTTTCCACAGAGAACTCTGGCTATTGATACAATGTACCAGAAGTCGCCTTTAAACAAAAGGAGGGGGAGATGCTTTGTTCTTTGTTTGAGCTGTGTGCGTAAGCTATTTGTGTAGACTTCTCTTCTGAAGGGTGGGAGGCATGTTGAGCCAATCCTGTTTCCTGTTTGGCAAGTGGTTAGGTAATTGATTAAGCTGTTAAATACACACACACGCGCACACACAAGCACCGTACTCATATGCATCCTCGATGATGCTAACACATGGATGTGTTACACAGTGTTTCCATACCTGCTGGCTTCACACAGTGTCGCTGGAGTACCAGCAGAGAGCCTTCTAGCCCACTGCAATGTGAAACAGAGTGCCTCTTCTTTTCATTCCTCCCTCCTCATTCCCTCGCTCACCATCAGACCCACTTTTATCACGAATCATACAAAATAGGGTATCAAATGAAAGCCGTCACTCCGCTTCCTTCACCCCATCTGCCTCTCCCCTTCTCTTCTTCCTCCCAGTCCTTGCTCCTTCTCCTCCCAAGTCTTCCTGGTGGTGTGGTCATCTGTCCATTTAGAGGGGGTGAGTCAGTCACCTGCAGTTTGGCCCCCTCATCGTATGACACACGGTGGCACAGCACGGCTGTCATCGACTCAACCGTGCCTGGATCAGGTGACCAGATTATCTCCCCGCCGGCTTCCATTTCCCACGTTCTCATGTGCTATACTGAAAACAGATCACGCACAATCAGGATGAAACCAGCCAAATGACCGACCAGTCCGCTTCCTGCGATTTCCACAACATGTGTCGGAGAAATGCTCGGGTCAGGCCTTGTTGACTCAAAGGTCTTAGCATTAGGTTTAGACTTTGATGGGCGATGTTCCAAAGTGAGTAATGCTGCTTGACAAGCATACACCTCTCTGAACTGAAAACCATGTTGTTTGGGGTGTTAGCGTGGCCTGGTGGTTTGAGAGATTGTTGGGTATCTAGAAGAACACACAATCAGGCTGCAGCGACCACTGTGGCCGTCCTGTCCAATTGTCAGTTACCAAGGCATGACAAGACACTACTTGTCCCATGGGTGACATTTCTGCATTCTGCTGTGATCCCTTTGGGTTCTGTGTGACAAAGCAAATTTTTCAAGCTTTCAACTTCTCTGCCTTTAGCTCTCTGATGGCCTTTAGGCTTGCAGGCGGTGAGCATCCATTGTACTTGTGACAGTGCCCCTCCATGCTGTTGTGTGTGCTGTGAAGAGCTTTGCAAAAACATCTTTGACTGACCACGTAATGCATTACATAATTAATCTGATAAAGTCTTGAATGTATACACAAAGAAACATGAAATTTTGGCTTTTATGCAGCATTTGTGACTTTTTTTTTTTACAACTCTTGCTTGAACAGACTTTGGTATTGTCAGCAAGAAAGTTAGCAAGCTGCTGTATAAATGACTAAAAATTCAACCAAGGTAAATGTGTCAATCCTGAGATTAAAAAATTAACTCTTGACCGTGTAGATGACATAAAATTCAGATATTTTAACTAAAAAAACCTTTAGATTTTAGCTTTGATTGCAGTCTGCAGTTGTTGGTGATTAAAGCCTGCTTTTATGACCTATAAGAGGTCAAGGGGTCAACAAAGAGGAAGGGAGTTGTCTAAGTTCAGCCAGATGTTGTTTATTTTATTGTGTCACAGCAATGTCATGTCATTCATTACGCGCCTCTGTGGTCGTGGACAGATGAGTGTCTTCAGACCGTAGCCACACCCAGGGATAAGGCTAATTGCTGCTGTACTGCCATTGTCTTTAAAGCCCCATTTTGTGGCTGCCGCGCTAACTGGTGCAGCAACGAGGGACACATGGATGCACACTGGCAGTGCCCTTCATGTGGTGGGTACTAGTTTTGTTTCTGATTATGGAACATGATTTTGTTTTTTCCTTCTCTCATCTTGTGTTTTTCTTGCTGTCTCTCTTTGTGCCTGGTCTGTTTTAACTGCTTGGGTTTGGCTCTCCATGGGCGGTGCTGTGTCCCCAGTGCCGGCATGGAGGTTGCCTCTGCCTCACTGGTGCCCACATTAGGGAAAAACTTTCCCTAACCGCTGAACCCACCCAGAACCTTTCTGCCTTAGACTCGTTTTCCCCTCAGTGAGTGACTCTTATTCAGGGTGCACGTGAAAAACTTGCAGCCAAATGATAATCGATGGGGTGAGCTTGATATTCAACCGTAAGAACAGCACGGCAATATAACCTCAAGGTATGATGACTGACATTTTTAAACAACAATATATCATTCAAAAGAATTCTCATTAAATGTGTTTGGCTCCGTGTGGTTAGCATTGCAAAATAGGAATTATCTGCTCCGTCTGCCCGTGTTTGATGGTGCATATTCCCCCAGGACCAAGCCTGTGAGAACTTCTTGTCTAGATACTCATCACTTTAACGTGTAAAATGTTTCTGACAGATGCTCCAGTAAAAGTCCAGTGCCATCAACTCATTCTCCCTCTAGTGCTCTCCCCGTAGACAAATCTCAGAGCCGGTTTGTGCAGAGAGAGCTGAAATCCTTGACCTGCCCCCTTCGTGGGACCTCTCCTGGTGGAGTGCCGTAATCTGACCAGTGCACTCCTTGCAGACACAGTCGAGTCCCCTCTGTTGTGCTATTATCAGCTGAGTGTTATTACCACTCTTTGCACAGGAAAATATGCCTTGATTTCCATCGACCCGTCCCCGAATCAATGCTTTTAAAAATCTGAGACACCTTTTACTTAAGAGCAAAAGCATGCATTTTATGTTTTGACATGGTCATATTGATTGGGGTGGTGGGGAGACGGGTGGAGTGGGATGGAAAGGGGGTGTGGTGGGGGAGCGTTGACCTCTCTCTCGTTCTTTCTCTCTCTCCTCCAATCTTCGCGGGTCTCTCTTTTGCGCTCCCAGTCGCTGCCAGTGTCTGGTAACACTGCCATCCTTAATGGCTTTCCTGTGCTCCATCTATGTCCTCCCACCCCACCCCACCTCCCCGCTCAGCCATCTCTGGCTTGCATCCCCTCCACCTCCCCGCCCTTCCTCCCCACTCTCTTCTCTTTGGAGCCCCCCTTGCGCTCTGCACTTTTTTTTCCCCCCACTAATCAATACTCAGTGCTCCCCCCTGTCCACACCCCACGTCACTCACATTTGGCTCGCTGATAAATTATGGATGGGGGCCCTCTCACATCACATCTAAAATTTCTATTGTGTTTGTCAATGGATGATCGATATTTCACCTCTCCTCATCCTCAAAGCTCCCCGTGCTTCTGCTCTCTGTCCACTTTCATCCCCTGTCTCTTCTACCATATTTTGTTTGTTTATGATTTTGGTTTGCTGAAAGCGCTTCGAGTGCTGGGGTCTCTGGGGCTGCAACTAACAAAAAAGTAATCATCAAATAAATGCATCCGCCCCGCTCTCTCTTACCTCGCCTTCTCACTCTGACACTTTCATCCCTTACCTTGCCTTTTCTCCCACTCATTCCCGTTCGACGAAAGGTCGTTAACATGTGTTGACACTGGCTTCAGACAAAACACCGGAGTTTGAAATCTGTGGCTTGATGCCAGTTTGCGGATGTGCGCCCATGTTTGACAAAACCACATAGGCCTCCATCTTACATTCTCATTGGCAGTCTTTGTCAACCCCCACGCTGAGAGTTGTGAAGACAAATCAACACTTGGGTGGATGTTTGAAGTGAAAGAGAATTTGAAGAATGAGCGGGACTTTAAACAGACAAACCTGCCCTTAGCTGGCATTTCTGACTGGATTTTGTTTAGCTGTCAGTGTTTTCTCTTTAATGTATATACGCTTCATAGACACTCATAACCTTTGGCATTAAAAGAAACAGAGAGCCCATACACTTTCACACGCACTAACATCCACATGTCTCAGCTTTTGTTTCTCACACTTATACCCTCAACTCTCTCACTTTCTCTCTCTCCCACACATACAAACCATGCAGGGTCAGAGCGGTGCTGGGGGTGTAATTTAAGTGGCACTGGGCTTATCACAGCCTAAGGTTCAGCTGTGATCTCTGGCCCTGAGCAGCACCTGCTCCTCACACCAGATCTCACCTCCCACCTGCTGACGAGAGAAACTATGCTGCCTAATAACTTCAGCGGCGGCTCCCTGCCTCCTTTTCCATGACCACTTAACCCCTGACGCGGCCTTTTAAGTGAAGGTCTGGTATGTGTCTGCCAGCCTCAGCTTGGCAGCCGGGCCTTTGTGCCATTACCTTGAGTAACATGCAATCTCCTGTCAGCAGCGAGGCAAGAAACTACTTCAAACTACTGCTCTTGAGAAGAGTAGCTGGTCAATTTCATTTTCTGGCCTTTGTTTTTACTTCTTTGAGCAGCGGGGAAGTTACAGCAGCAACAATAATGGCAAGCAATATGAGTCAAGAATGCAGGAAAAAATAGGCAAAGCTTACTGCTGCCTTTCCTGGTTTGATTTATAGATACGTAAACAGGCACTATATTTACACTATATCATGTGCATTTGCATTGTTTTCATTTTCCACATTGCATGGAAGAAAAAAAAGGAGAAGTTGCATATCATAATGTTAGATAAAACTTTGAGGGTTTACTTTTATACTTTGAATTACGGAGTAGGTCATAGTAGCTCAATGCTGACAGGGAGAGTCGAAAAAGGGCTGAGGCTGTTGGGGCTCCGCCTCTCAGTGTGATCTGCTTCCTGTCTGTCTGCACCTCAGCTCCCTCTTCATCAGTGGCAGGGCAACAGTCTCACGCACACACACACACACACACACACACACACACACACACACACACACACACACACACACACACACACACAC
>JAPZEA010000001.1:23149218-23161243 GCA_029783685.1 Heniochus monoceros | reverse complement strand
TATCTATATCTCTCTCTCTCTCTCTCTCTCTCTCTATCTCCCTCTTTCTCTCTCTCTCTCTCTCTCTCTCTCTCTCTCTCTCTCTCTCTCTCCCTCTCTCTCCCTCTCTCTCTCTCCCTCTCTCCCTCTCCCTCTCTCTCTCTCTCTCTCTGTGTTCCTGCCTGCCTCTGCTGTCACTGCTACCATGCGGCTGTGCAGGTCCGTAAAGGTTTAAGCGGTTATTCCAGTCATTATTGGCTGTTAAATCTGGTGATGGTCGTAAAGGCCCTGCCTGTTCCCCCGTGCCTCAGAGGTCAGCTGATGGCCTGCTTTATGAGCTTGCAACGCCGTGCATCACTGCTGGGCCACCGTTTCATTCACACCCCCTCCTCATCTACGCTCCATCCCAGAGGCGGGACGGATGGATAGGCGGACCACAGACTGCCGTCTATTTGTTCCCGTCCGCAGGGCTAACCTGAGCCCCCAAAAAAGCCTCCGAAGTCCCGTATTACTCCTCGGAGGCTGGGAGGCCCTTTGTGATTTGTGGCTCCAGATTATATAAAGTGACTAGAGTTGCATGGCTCACGAAGTGAAAGCAACCATCATCCTGGGGATGGCAAGAGCAATTCAGCAAATTTATGGCACATTTCAAGAAATTGTCATTTTTTACAATCCCATAAGCGCGAGAGTGAGTTACTCGCACTCGTAAGTTGTGTCGTTTTCCCATGCCGTTTGTTGGAGTGAAATTCCCCAGATTATCATTGAGTCTCAAAAAGTGAATGACATCAATTTTATTTGACTTGTTTAAAGGCCTTTGCCTCATAATAAGCATTGTTATATGAGACTACTGCTCTAAACCGCTGTGCCACATCAGTTATGACTCAAGGAGAGGAGAGGACAACTTCTATCGTTATCACTGGCTTTATTGAACACCCATTCATCACATTGACACATTATTCTCTGTAAAAGCGATGAAAGTTTTCAAATAGAATAGAAGGTGGTCGGAGTCACAGGGCGAACGAAACAGCCATTTTATTTTTTATTTAAGAAATCCGTTTACTCGTGTGAACCTCTGTTCTTTTAAAGGAAAGTCACATTTAATGGAGCCTCCACCAATAAGGGACATTGTTCTTGCTGTAGCTACTGTGTGTGCTAATAATTCATTGGCCTGCCAATTATTATTTCTCCCACAATGGGAGACAGGAAAGAGAAGAGAAGCCAGGAGTGAGAGGAAGTGCGCCTCGCTCGCCTCTTGCTCAAGGACTGCTGCTCTGGAGCCAAAGACCCTTGGATGTTTTACTCTTTTCTACCCTCTTCTTTCTCAAAGGGCTGTTTTTTGGAGAGCTGCACACAGGCGTGCTGTCTTTACTGTGAAGTGCAGCCCCTTTATTACCAGGCCTCTGGTGACCTCACCCTGCTGAATGAAGTCATTGACTGAACTGCAGGAAGACAAACCAGCGTTCCGGGGAATTAATCAGGTCCATCAGCGGCAGAGCTGCTGGGCGCTGGACGGCCACGTTGGCTCAGTTGGCTCTGCTGCCCCTGGGAGCGATGCAGGGTAGTTACCGAGTTGACAGCTAGCTGATAGCCCCGCGTCCTTCATATTACGAGCACTTCAAAGGCGGGCCTCCCGGATAAAGCGTTTGGGCTTGAGGAGTGGAGAATGAGAATAAGGCCTCTCGCCACCGCCTGGATGAGTGCAGCATGACCTCATCCCCGACATACTCAGCCAGAGTTGAGATGATGGAGGGGACCGAGGGGCCGTTGGGAAGGGAGCAATTTGGATGTTTAGCCACCTGAAACTCAGTTTTCTAAACATGTCTTTTCCCCACGGTGAATAAAATAATAATAATGATAATCATCCTCCCCCCTCTGCTCTCACTTTTTTCCTCTCTCGCTGTCATTCGTGTCTCCTCTGTTGTGTTCCAGCCTGTCTATGTAATTTGCCTTGCATGATGGCATGCTGCTCTGTCCAAAAATAAAGAGAAGACCCCCTTTAGACATCACCAATTAGAGAGACAATTAGACTGAGCCAAACCACTCCAGGGCTGCGGAGCGCTCACAAGGCTGTCCTGCCTGCCTCGTCTGACTTTGTGTAGTTGTGTCTGTTTCGTAATGCTAATGCTCATCGTAGCATGTTTATTATTTTGGCTCACTTTGTGTCTGACGGTGTGTGGGCGTGTACAGACTTTGAGCTTGACACTGGGATTTCCTGTGTTTAAGTGTAGGGAGGTCAGGAGCAGAAGTAAGGTGTTGTTTCAGGCCACTTTATGTGGAGCACAACAGTGAAAAGCTAGTGAGCCCCTTGTCACAGATGAAGAGCCATTAGCTCACCAACCAGGGCTTTGTTATGCTAACAGTTCAGCACTCTATGCAGAAAATGACCCCTTTTTACCCTTTTTGAACAAAATAGACTTTATTTTATCATTTTATTGCCGTCTTTCTTGTCTGCGAAAGGCAGTCATTTGGCGATGTTTGATGGTGCGAGCGTGTTTGTGTGTGCCTGAAGAGAGGCGGGGGTGTTTCACGTCTGAATTCCTGAGCTGTGTGAAAAGGATCGCTTTCTTTGGGGCTGAATTTAATGAGATGATCAATGACCCTCAAGATTCGCATTCACAACAGGGAGAGAGAAAGAATGAAGGAGCTGAAGACTCAATAGGTTTACTGCGATTGTATGTCAGCTGTGGTCCCCCTTTGAAAATGTGAATTGTTTTTGAAACATAAAATCCTTCTTTTTGATTGCCGAGGGTTGGGTTTCCTTTGATGTAGCTCAGGCAGACAGAAGCAGGTCTAGGATTCTTTTTCAAGTTAGTTTCTGTATTAGATGAGACATTGGTCAACGATAAGTATGAGAGACTGATTAGACAACAGCGGTTTTTATTCATGTTGCTGGGGTACAAGGGTCACGGTAAGAGGGTCATTCCACCAACAGCAAATGGACTCGGACGTCTTAGCGTAGCACAATGCTGTCGGACAATTTGTTCTGACTGATTTCAACTAATTGTACTCACCTTCCCCTCTCCTTCCCTTTGAACTGGAAAGGTAAGAAGGGAGTCGGAGAGGTAGGCTTGAAGCAGTACTGACAGATAGGACTGTGTTCTCACTTTGAATTATGGAGCACACAGTTGGATGTCAGAACGTATCGCTTTTGAGATCATACAGCTCTAATTTTTACGAACAGTATGGGTGTACTTGTTGTGTTGTGCATATAAATTAGCCCGCTTTCTGTACTAATTGTGTTATGTGATGTTAGGTTATGTATTTACATTGATGTTGGCATAACAAGTAACAACTATTTGTTGTCCACGCAAACAAAATGCGAGATTATTTCGTGTGCTCGCATAAATCCGGTTGCATGCTTCTTTGTGCGGGCACATATACCCCATACTGTATAGCTATGTAGTACGTGTACACATCAGCGTGGGTCACATGTCAAGACGGAGGAAGGACATTGTCCTCTGGTATGTTTTGCTGTGCCCTCTTCCTTAATTTGCCTATTGTGAGTGTGAAGGGGAGCCAGGGAGATGACATCATGCAGCAGGCAGTGTTTGAAGTGCCAGTCCTGAAGGAACCACTTATAGCAATTAGGATATCCTTGAACAAGCGTTTGCGAAACATTGGCTGGTTTTTGGCATTTGCCTCCCGTTCCTGCCTACTAACTAGCGAGGTTTGATCTCCCATAATTATCTACCCACCGGCTCCTCACTCCTGACAGCTCTCTCCCTGGAGAGGGCTGAATGCCGGGGCTACTCACTGATTGCATCAAAGTGTCAGAAATTGCAACATCAAAAATAATAACTGATATTCCGGCGGCAGGCTGCTCTTTGAATATTTCCTTTAAAACGCTCTCTAATTTGTGTCTCGCACAGTGCCAATGTGTGTGTGACTGTGAGGGCTTAAAGCAAATAAAAGCAGGGGAAGTGCATTCATTATTGAACCTCTATTTACATATGGCAGACTATTCTGTCTGAACTGGCATAAAATAGATGTGCGTTGAATCTGGTGCTGCTTTACACCATCCCGCACTTCTTTCAGGACTTGCTCAGCATCTGTCCCTTTTGCCTCCTTCTTCCTGACTTTGAAATATTTCTGCAATGCCCTACAATACATCTCTGGCACCAACATCTTAAATGTCCCATCAGCAGAACTAACAAAAAGAGGCTGGGCGGTGCAGTGGCGAGAGTGACCATCCCTCGACTAAAACTCCGCACATTTGATGCAGACGGCAGTGTGTGAGAATGAGCTGTGGCAGGACCTTATTGAATTTGGGATTAAAGTTGCTGTGTTGAAAATTGTTGAATTGTAAAAATGTGAAATCAGAGGGTTGAAATTGCCAGATTTCCCATGTCTGTGTCTTCTCATGTTTGCCCGCTGGTCAAATTAAGCAGAATAAAACAACTTTAGACATAATGAATAAAAAACAGACGTTAGATGAAAACTTGGTGGAAAGTTTTTCACATTTGGAGCTGAGTCACAGCCATCTGCCTCGAAGAAAAATCTCAAGGCCCTTATTTTGTTCACCACTGAAGTGCTATTGGTAGCATGACCGGCACTGCGCTGTCCTCAGATAATGCTCGCAGAAATGTAAGCCGGTGTGCTGGCAAACACATAAATATTCTGTCAGGCAGCGTGTCCAGAGGGTCCACTTGCAGCAATGTTAGCGGGCTCTTTGAGGGTGACATCCATATTTCAACACCTATCTTGACTTCCCTGACCTTGCCGAGTTACGCATTAATAACACATTTATAATACATAATCTCTTTCTTGTTCTTAGCGTGTACATTTTTTTGTTCAGCACTGATAGCATTCGTTTTTAATTGTGGACATCACAAGAATAATTTGCAATGTCTCGCACGCTTTAGTGTTTCACTAAAGACCATTTGCATCACCTGCCCAGCGTCTATGGATAGGGCATAGCCTTGCTAGTGGTGAGTATTACTTCAATGAATTGAAGGGGACAATTGTGTGTTAAAGCAATGAATTGAAATAGACAGTCAGCCAAGGTTTTTGCAAGGATGAAATTAAAATCAGCGCAGCGGCGAATGGGGCTGCTTTACCAGAATAAATTAATGCCAGAGGAGAGGGGAGAGGCAGGTTTGCTTTGCAATGACAAATGTTGATTTCCCCCGAGGTATTTAAAGTGATTTGACCCAGTCATTCTTTTAAATCACAGACAGGAGATGATAAATGTGCTACTAATGAGGCCTCTGCATTTTATCTCTCACTCTCCCTCCTGCAGGATCGCCCAGGCTCTTAGAGGCGCCTGCTATGCCTTCACATGCTTCTAAAAGCACCCTTAGCCCGACTAAATCCCAACAATGCAGAGCACAGAAAAAAACATCCACTCGTATCTTTTACATGCTGTGAAAGATTGTCAGAAAATTAAAATCAAACACGCCATCACATTGTTCTGCAAATGCACCCTTTTTAAAAGCCCCGCTAATCTGAAAAAGAGTCGCTGAAATTCAACCCTGTCAGCGTTTGTAGACATTATGATAATCTTCCTACCAAGGTCCCTGTTTTTTTTTTTTTTTAACTGTCTCTTCCCTCCGTCTAAAAGGTAAGCACTTTGCCTATATACACATGACAAAAACCAGAGCTGCAGGAGCTGTTAACAGCACGGCTCTCATTATCTGCGGCATTGAGCATGTTGTGGAAGGAGACGAAGGCTCTTTTCAGGTGCAGATGTAGAGCATCATTGATAGGGTGTGCTGCTTTCCTCCTTTACAGCCGGCCTCTGATCAATCAGTGCTGACAGGGCAGGGGCTTTGTGTGCCACATAGCGGGACAAATGTCTGCCAGGGAGTGGGGCACACCTGAAAAGAGGAAGCGGCACACGGCACCCAGCCCCACGCCTGCAGATTAGCCCCAGCCCGCTTTGATGGATTAGCATGTAGAAAAATTGCTTGATTATTGATATGAAAATGTTGTGGGGGGTTGAAGGGGAAGAGGAGGGTCCCGGACTGGTGTGTTTCTGAGGTGTGTGTGTGTGTGTGCGTGTGCGCGCAGTGCGATTATCTACCTCGCTTTCCCTTCTCTCACCTGCCCCCCCTCCTCTTATCCCCACTCTCAGAGAAAAGAGTGGTACAAAGGAAAGACGAGGACATGGGGAGGAGACAGAGTGAGCCTGGGCTCTCACCAGGAGAGACATATTCAGCTGCCCTTCATGAAATATTGTTCATCATCATATTAACAGGGCTGAACGTGGAGAGATAAGGCCTGTCTAAAAAAGTAAGCAGAATGTCCCTTTGAGATATTTCAATCCCCCCCCCCTCCCTACATTCCTTATTCATTCATTCAGAGTGAATATGAAATTTAGCAGGACCTTTTTTGAGCCAGCCCAAGAAAATGATGACATAATCACCTCCACTTTAACTGCTTGATTTGTCAATCCCTCACAATCCTGCGCTGCTGTACCGCACGTCTCCAGCATCCCTTTACTGTCAAGTATTACCCTCAGTGACAGAGCAAGGCCTGGCATTTGCATAGTTCTGAATTATGTTGATGTTACAGTATTAGATACAACATGTGCAAAACTGTGCCAAATTATAGCACTTAAAATGCACATATAAAAGGGCTCAGTTAGCAGCCTGTACTTTGACTTGAACCTAATCAGCCCCAGAGAGTGGCACCAGGTGACATGCAGAAAGCAGTAAAAAAAAGTATTGCATCCCGCCGGCGGTGGTGACCCCACGTCTGCAGAAGGGTGTTCATGTATCACTGCAGAGCTGAGGCTGAAAACTGAAGGAAGATTCCCTTTCAGAGGTCCAGGGTTTATTACCCTGTCTTGCTGAAGCACAGGGTACAGTTCTCATGAATGTGATTGACATAATTATGGTGAAAACTCTATCAGTAAAGGATACAAGATGGCAAGTAAAACCAACACTGGTTGCATAAATCATCTGTCCAAAGCCAACTGCTGCAGGTTAAATCAAACAAAGAGCCTTTGTGACGTTTACATATTTAACTATCTCTACTCTCAGTCATCAGGTTTGCATCAGTGGGAAAAAAATATAACAATCTTGACAGCTATGCCATATTTAAACATCTTCTTTATACTGACATTCACCCAGTGCAGCTTTCTGAACAGAGCATGTTACCAGCACTGCAGTGGTGTGAGGTTCATTTTTACACCATTTTACACAAATCTGTCCCCTTACTATCTTATCTGAAGTTGCTCTGAATTAAAGCATTGACCAAATAGCATTGTATTTTGAGCTGAGAGGTGCATTAAACAGATGCCACGTTTAGCATGGACAGCGCACGGACGTATGAGCTGAGATCTGGGGGTCAACGCAGGCGATCTTTGTCCCACAACTTTCAGGCGCTGCCAATCTACTGACAGCCAGAGGATGAGGATGAGGGATTTGTGGGAGCCATGGATTAGCTTCATAGTTACTGCTGTTCTGATCACAGGAAGTCGGGCCCTGTCTGTTAAATGTCATCCGTGACCGGCGGACGGGACGCCGCTCTCTCACGGCCCGGACCCATTACTGCAGACGGAGGCCTCTCGGAGGAGCGGTCCCTGACTAATGGAAACAGTGTGTGCACAGTCTGAACTCCAGAACTCCAGTGACAAACACAAGTAACGCAAAAAGCGTGTGTTTTACAACCCCCCCTGTAAAGGTCCAGTCGTAAACTGAGAATTTACGCCCTTCATTAGTGGTAATACAATGCACATAACTCTAACGTATAACAATTGGGATAGCTATAAAGTAACCATTTTATACCTTCTCAAATCTGTGACTTGTAGGTGACCCTGGTAGAGGCAATGTTAGGGCAGGCAGATTTACAATGGCTGCATATTCCCTCTGATAGGCCTCTGCGTTTTTAGGGAATTAAAGGTGCCAAAATACAAAATGACTTAAATAACAATTTTATGTACCCCATCAGAAATATTAGTCTCCAAAGCATAATTTACAACTTGTAACTTGAGTTTTTTGTTCAAGGAGATTTCACGTTGATTCATGTCTAACTTTGGTTTTATAGCCAGCTGGGGAAGGACAGAAACCCACCTCTGTTTTCCTGGTTGTTCCTTACTCTAAAGCCTCACCCAGTCGGTCCATTAAGATGACATATGTGGTGTAAAATTAGCTCAGGTAAAGGTATTCAAAATTAACAGACTGTTCACAGAACTCGGTATCAGGTCATTTTCTCTAGAGACTTGATGGTGGCTGTACGAGGCCTTTTGTTTAACTGTGACCACATCTTCAGAAAAAAAGCCGCAATTCATCAAAGTTGGCATGTTTTGTCCACGCCCTCAGTGAAAAAACGGCAGCTCTGCCGTATCAGTAAGTGCAGTGAGCCCGTAGCAGGAAGGAGCAGTCGAAATCACATCGTCTTGCAGCGTCGTCAAATGAATTTTATACTTTAAGCCTTCACTACAGGAAGTGTTTGTTTGCTTGAGGCACGGAACTGTAGTTGTGAATGGGGCAGTGGAAGTGCTCAGGCTGCAGTCCATTCTTCTTCTGTGCAGCATGACATAGTGAGTCACCTGACTGCCATCAGTGTCAAAAGGTGGCACACGCTCAGCGGGGGATCCTGAGTGGAGGCCATTGATGAGATGAAACAGGTTGACTTCTCCCTCGGTCTGAAGTGGAATGAAAAACAAATGTCATGGAGGGTGACAGAGAGCGTCTGTGTCTTATCAGCCCGGCCAATGTGAGTGATGGCTCTTATCTGGCCCCCTGCTCCGCGGCTGTTTATTATCCTAAGGTGGCAGGGTGGTGCTGGGAAGAGAAGAGGACTGGGAGCCCCTTCGTGATCCATCACTCCGGAGGTCTCCTTCCCCTCTTATCTGACCGCTACATGGATAACTGCAGCTCTTGTTTACAGACGCCGGCCCATTTGAATGAGTAGCAGGCACAGGAAACGATTCCTTTGCTCTCTTTATCAGTCCAGGTGAGTTATAGGGAGGATGGAGTGTGCCACATCATTTTCTTTGCACACCCAGTCATGCACATGCACACACACACACACACACAAAAAAGGACAGGCCAACATGCACACAAACACTTATGTGCACCAGTATGCACACACACACATGCATAAACGCATGCTATTCTTCTTCTGTGTGAAATAAATGGAGGTTGAAGGGAAAAGAGACGATAGATGGTGAATGCAAGGCAGAGCTGCACACACTAGAGGATACGCTTGTGTGTGGCCCAGTTTATCTCTTTTCATGAATTACATTCATTTCTGTTATCATGTTTTTTTTTCTTGGTTATCTGGGCCAGCATGTGTTGTCAGTGTGTACAAGAATGAGAGTTGATATGAGAAAAAGGAATGATCTACGCCTGTGGTGGTCAGTGGGTACTCTATTGAGGTTATAGCATTACAGAGCATCATTTCCTGAATAGGAAGTGTCGTTCCTATATTTACTTGTGTTTTTGAAAGGAAAACCTCAATAAAGATTGCTATTTTTTCACTTGTTCCATTTCCTTTAGCCATCTCTGTTGGGATATTCCTGGTGCTCCCTGGCATGGCAGAATGTGTTGGTTTCCATTTCAAACAGGGCTCTCATGTCCATCACATCACCAGGTGTCTCTCCTAAAATACATACCTTCTGTCAAAGCTCAGGGATAGAGGGTGGATGGAATGGAGCAAAGGCAGGAGGGAGGGAAAGAAGTGAGGCGGAGGTGTTTAAGGCTACCGGTCGCCCATTCCCCCGGGGTTCTGTGGAAGGCAGGCTTTCTCCTCAGATCCAAGTTAGCTTTCAGTGAAGCTGAAATAACTGGAGTTTGTTTGAATGTACAGAGGAGGAGATGGGGCCCGGAGGCCACCGCCTGTGAACCGACACAGTAAACCCCAGTCAAATCTCTCCTTCCGCCCACCCCAGCGACTTTCGGTGACATGGCGTAGCATGCGCCCACTCCGGTTTTAGCTTCGCAGATTCAACAAAGCAGAACATCATGAAAGATGCTAATTGCAAACCAAAGACGGGCGGCCATCATGAGGCGGGAGTGGGAATTGCCAAAGTGCCAGAGTTGGGGGGGGGGTGTTGAAGAGGAATGTAAACATAAAATCCTGTGCTCTCATTAAAGAGTTGTGAAAAGGCCTTGAGCTCAGCGCAGCATGCCAGGCTGTGCCAGTGGAGATGCCATTCTACAGACGAACAGGACTCTGTAGACAAGTCGCCCACTAAGACCGGACTTAAAAAAGAAAGAGAAAGGGTAATAAGAAAGATGGCAGCGGTTACAGTAATGCCTTCATCATATGTAATAAGTCCACGTGCCTTCTCACTAGAGCTACAGTCTATGTTTATCCTTTCTCCGTACCTATAGCAAGAGCCCACCATACTGTTACTGAACACCAGCATTGAAATTGGCATTAGATGTTCTGCTGTATTGCCATGTGCTTTGAAAAGTGTAGATAAAAGTGCACAACTTATTGGAACCTGCCCCTGCCCCTGGACGTGACCGCTTACCAGAAGCACTGGAGCAGATTGCCCTCATCGGAGGCATAAAATCCTCTACTTTGTCCTCTAAACCTGCCCCTACTGTCTGATTATGGCCTAAAGTTTGTAATATTTAGAGATAAATCAGAGCAGCAGTTTTAACCTCCTGGGAGTATGAGATGGTCAGGGCTTAAAACAGAGATCTTCTAATCAATGCCGCAAACTACCCATAATTTGAAAGTAATGTATCTGCTACTATGTTAATTGTTTTGATCCATTAAAACACATCCATCTTTAGCTGCGTGTAGATAAAAGCAAACGTTGATGTGTGCTGCAGCTAACAGAGCTGCCTGCAGGCTGGGGTTTATGTTTGAGGTTACGTGGTGGAGTCAAATCACAACTCAGAGCTCATTCTTCCCACTCCAAGACTAAGAAAAAGCCAAATGCCTCGGCCTGATGCTTACCAGAGCGTGGTCTGCTGTTTCTCCCATGTCTGAAGCCTACACACACACACACACACACACACACACGCAGTCATACAGCGCAGAGACACACTGCTTAATGTGTATGCGTCCGGTCCGACATTGGACAGTTCTTTAAATCAGTCTTTATTACAGTGTCACCAGAAATAATGAAGAAATAACCTCTCCATATTTCTTATGTTTATATTATACCAAATCCTGCTAATGCAAAAGCTTAGTGCCACCAAATAGTAATTTATTGTAATTTGTCTGTGATTAATTCGTAGCGTAAAAGCAGCATTTATAAACAGGCATGATCCACCTCAACTTAATAGTATTCAATTAATCACTGGCTGGGCCCAGTTGCCACCAAAATAATGGCAATTTAATAAGGCGACGCTTATAGCAGAGCAGATTACCAAGTATTTATAAATGTCATTGGTTAGCCTGTAATACACAGTGACAGGGAAACATGCGCTAGGCCCAGCAGTGTCTGCTCCTATGTAATGCAACAAATGTCCCATCCCCATAGCAAAGGGGCTATGAATTACTGTGATAATCACTGCACAATGGCTTCATTTATCAATGTACGAGGAGCGCAAACGTTGGGGCGATTAGGCCGCCTCTCTATTTTCTGTAGCGAAGGTTTGTTTTTGCTGGAGCGTCGGACAGGCGCGTCTGCGCGATGATGTCACAGGTGACTCTTCAGCTGTCTGGCTGCGTGTTTTTGTATCGTCTCTGACACACAAAGAGCGGAACGGGTCTGTGCGAATATGTACATGAGTTTGACTGAGAGTGAAAATGATTACCACAGTGCCGGTGGCAATGTTTTCACAGTCCACGCCGGCAGAGCCTGCCCTGCCCTGCCAGTCTGTTATGATGAAACTATATTATCCTTAGACAAGAGTGTGACGCTGCAATAATAACACACACTTTTCTTGCA
Source organism: Heniochus monoceros (assembly GCA_029783685.1). Lineage (NCBI taxonomy): Eukaryota > Metazoa > Chordata > Actinopteri > Chaetodontiformes > Chaetodontidae > Heniochus > Heniochus monoceros. Next base: position 23,149,464 of record JAPZEA010000001.1, on the reverse strand, counting down.
GCTTTAATATTCTGAGATCATTAAGCTAAGAAATGAACTCAAGATGTAGTGATCTGTAGATAATTAAATAATTACAATCACAAAGGTTTTATGAAAAAGCTGCAATTCAACATTACTGAGACAATTATTTCAGTGTTTAAAATTCATAAAAGTACAATAACAAAATGAAATCGTAGAAAAGTTTGTAAAATGAGTGCAGTGGGAGTTGTTAAACTTCTAAAGAAATGAAAAAATGATGCCACTACA
>JAPZEA010000001.1:23127117-23141304 GCA_029783685.1 Heniochus monoceros | reverse complement strand
AAACAAACAACATGAAGACAAGCTGGAAAAAAGAAACTCGTACTCATAAACATAAACAAGAGCAGGAAAGAATCTGTATAAATAGGCCCCAGGAGGACCCCCTTCTATGCCCACACACACATATTCACACATAGATGCAGGATAAACACTTCCCAGCTGTCTTCGCTGCCACAAATAATACACAAATATACACACTTTCTGTCTTAAATGTCCTTTGTAACAGACAAGAGCATGATAATGATTTCTACCCAAGTGAAGGATAAGTTAACCTAGAAACGACTCCTAACAAGCAAAGAATGACAATGATACAGCTCTGCGGACTTGTACTACCAATGAACTGTAATTGCTACATATACTGGGTGTGATTGCATATTATCTCAAACCACCAACTGTACTGAGTATCATCAGGATCACATTTCCTCCAAGGTTTAACGTTGTGAAATGACTTGCCATTGCAGAGAAATCATTTCCTAACCTGAGGTGCATTTCCCTACATGGCCTTTTTCCCAGGAGACATTTTGACTTGTCATATGCCTAGTCCACATGCACATGGGTAATTTTTAAAACAGGTTTTTTTCCTCCACACAAACCATGTTTTTTTTTTTTTTTTAAATCGTATGCCATATTTCAAATGAAAACACAAAAACACGATTGACAATTAACCCTAAAGCCCAGAAAGAAGAAGAAGAAGCCTGCAAAAAGCTATTATTTTTATATTATATAACAACTATTTTTATATGATTTTTATTAAGATTTATTATCATATTTAGTGTGTGTGACATTTGCTTTGTGTATGCCTTATTTTACCACTTTGCTAGAGTGAACACATTAGTACTAAAAACTTACTTAGAATCAATATGTATGCAACTTATTTTTCAGCCTGGAGATACATTACTTTAATATGTTTGTCTAATTTATAAACATAAAGGTGTATGAGTACATTAGCATTCAGTTGTGGGAGCTTTCATTATAGGAATGATTTTAACAGACTTGTTGACCTGCTTTAATGACGCAGGCACCCATCTAGTGACTACATAAATAAACTAATTCTGTACTATAGGTCAATAGCATGAGTAGGAAGATGATTTGTGGATGATGTGTGCCAATTAAATGGGCAGACTGTGCAAATAGAATTGTCCCTCTCTGCCAGACAGACAACTGTGAGGCAGGTGGCTGCAGGATTGTTTTACTGCAAAAACCAAAAATCACATCACAGTGCACCACTGTGCCTTGGAAAATTCAACACCAAACAGTGTCAAAAGAGACTCTGCAGGCAAGACGGATACAAATAAAAATGTTCTGATGTGAAATGCACAAATTGAGCTGCAGCAGGGGCTGGCACACACAATTGAAACACAGCCACAGCCACTGGTAAACTAAATCAGCTGACACAGATGCACACATGCATAATGTTTCAAAAAGGATGTATCGTATATATCACATTCACTGATTAAAATAATCAGTTTAAAGTGAATTATGTCAGGTAATTCTAATTTTGCATGAAATTTAAGACTACAAGCTCCATTTTATTTGAGAATTATTATTGACTGGGCTCAGAAATTTATTTCTGGGGCTCTTTATGCCCCAGCCCCTGACACTGCCTCTGTTTGGTTTTAGGTCATTTCGAACCATCAGAAATCCAAACCTTGTACAATCTGTCCACTAAAACTAAAATACTTGACATGATCGCAAAGAAATCCTCCATAACACAAGGCTGCTGATTTTTTTTCATGTCTGTCTCACCAACTATAGCAAATTATGGTGTTGGTATTATCATTAATCAACGATTGTAGTTCAATCTGATTATATAACAGTTATTTTGTCCAAACTGTGTCAATAGCTGATTTGAAGGTGCTGTGCACAATGAGCTTCAGCAGTGACCTAGTTCATGAGTGGTAGAAAACTGGGCGAAAATAGTATTAACATAAGTGCTGGAGATGTAATCAAACCATTTATTTGTGTGCTCTGTGTGTTTCAGAGCTGGTAGCAGTGGCCAGTGGGATAGTGAGAGCTCAGCTGGGCATGTGCCACAGGTGCTCACCGTCATGTAACATGTGGGCTTGACATCTGGAAGGTGGGTGCCTAATGCCTAATGACTAATGGGCAAAGAGCAGGTCTTGGGTTCTCGGAATATAAAACACAGCCCCAGGTTATGTTCCTTCCCCATGGGCCCTGTTGGAAACCTATGTAGCAGAGGTGGCTGCAAGGAGCTGTAGCTGGTGCACAGGAGCTGGTACACTTGCATACTGAAGAAATATTCCAGCCCGCTGTGGTTGGTATGATCAACTCTGGACTATGCAGAGTGTAACAGCTGAGTTTGGACCCAAATGTTAAAGCAGTCGAATGGGGAACATCTGTGGTGATAAGGTGAATGGTCAGGTTGTAGCTGAGGAGAATTGCACATGTGCAGCATTAAAAAAAAAACGCTGCAAAGTGAGAAACCAGAACATCATACAGAAAAGCAAAAATAAATAAAAAACAACAACAGAAAAATGCTCAAAAGCAGACTAAAACAAATGAATGTGCTTCAGAAACAGAAGAACAACTATAGAAAAGTGCTGCAAAAACAAATAGAACACCGAAACACAGAAAAGTGCTGCATAAACAGAAAAAAAGCTAATAAAGAAAGGTGCAGCAAAATGAGAGAAAAAAAAAATTGGGAAAGTATTGCAAAAACAAAACCAAACAAAACCCAGAAACACAACCAAATACAGGAAAGTGCTGCAAAAATGGAAAATACAACCAAATACAATAAGCCTTTCTGTATCTCAGTGTGTTTCTGTAGTTGTTGTGTTTCCTTACTTTGCAGTGTGTTTTTGTCTAAATTCTGTGCATGTGTTATCAAAATGAGATGTTTTCTTCAGTGGCTGTACTTGCATGTGTTTTGTTATGTTCCGCTGTGCTGAGCCCTCACCGTATCCACACGTACTGTAGCTGGATGCAGAGGATGAAAGCGAAGAGGGTGGAATAGCACCAGTCATGACACTGCAGTCCTGTATCCCTTTGAATTGCATACATATTGGACAATTCTACAGCTCACGGTTTAGGTCCAATGGCAATGTTCCACTGCAGGATGTAGCATGCACTATATGCAGTGAGACAGAGAATAAGGCTGAGCAAGATAGGGTGGCGGATGGAATTTTGAGAATCTGTGAAAGGGGACTTTTGGAGAGCCTCGAACGCCCTCTGAACAATTATTCAAGTGAAAAAGTGGAGCATTAATCTTGTTCTAAGTTGGACTGGCGAAGCAAACAAAAGGATGATAACCAAAAGAAAAAAATTGAGAAATTTCTAAGTAAACCTGGGCAAGTTATTTTTCAGTCTGACTATACTATAAGCACCATCTGTTACGATGTATATTATGTATTACATCATAGTCAAGATCACCATTAAATCTATCCACTGTCTTAGCGCAGCCAGTTCACAGTACAATAAATTATCCAGACAACAGTATGAACTCATGTCCCTCCTACAGAATGTATTTAAAGGTCCAATGTGTAGGATTTAGTGACATCTAGTGGTGAGGTTATTATTGCAACCAACTGAATACCCCTCACCTCATCATCCCCTTCCAAAACTGGAGGAGAAAGATGGTGCTCCCTGTGTAGATATTAAGAGATCATTCTAAGGTAACAAAAGCGTAATTCCTATTTTCAGGTGATTATACACTAGAAAAGCATAATTCTGAATATTATACTCCATTTCTGCCAATAGACACGTCTTAATCTTGCAGACTGGGTATTAAAGATTTAACAAATCTATATGCTGATTTTATGAGTATACTTTATTTTGGAGAATTGGACAACTCTCACATTTCCTGGAAAATGCTGAACGTGTAGAAGCACAGAAGCAATCAGAGCTGTGAATATTTTCCATTTTCTGTCTATTCTGCTACTGAAGAAAGATCAAACTGCTCACTTTTTTCATTCCTTGATGATGAGCGGTCTGAAATGAAACTTATGTTTGTTTGAGCAGGAGGGCACTTGCATCAATTATAAAGTTTTTTTCTCCTTTCATATACAGTTTTTCTGAGCCCCCTGGTGCAAATACTGGTTTTGACGCATTTAATGTCTATTTGACATGCTCTTCACCAACTACACACTCAATCCACTCCTTATGGACCCCCTGCTATCACTCGCTGGAGGCATTTTTCTTTCCTACACGATCACATCCATCTTTGACATAAATGAATGTATTACCATTTTTATACTTACTTTGGATATTTCTTCAACACTTTTGAATGTTTGATGGAAGTGCTGCCGTTTCTGTATGTATGTACTCCAGGACTGTGTGCCTTCTCGGCTAAAGTCAACTTTGTTTTACTGCCAAGGTAAGATAGATATCAAGTTAAATATGTGCAATGACTCTTAATCTATATCGAGCAGTTGTTGTAAATAGAATCCTTGAGGTATGTCATGGCAATGTTCTGGAATGAAAGATTTAATTCTTCAAATACACAATGCAATGTGTAGATATCATGAACACAAACCCGAGATCAAGGTAGCTGAATTATATTAGACTACCAAGTTAAGAAAAGCCTAAATAATTTATCAAATGCCTTTGATCATCTATAGCCAATAGCATGCTTCTAGCAAGTCTGATGTCTATTGATTGTTTAATACCTGACAAATTGATGAATTGCATGAGGGGAGCAGAATACATAAAGAGTATTTACCTTGGGTACATACATATACATTGGCACACAGACACACACACACACACACACACACACACACACACACACACACACACACGCACACACAGGGCAGAGCAGAGCCGCACAATGTCAGGAAACCGGGGTCTAACGTAGTGCAAATCCAAGGCTGCGCTAAATGGACTGGGAGATTGTCTCGGTCCCCATAACATTGTTCAGACGCCAGCTTGTCAATTTGTTTTTAAATCAAAGAAGAAACGGGGGAATGAAAGGGAAGGAAGCAGCCAGAGGGAGGTCTGATGAAGAAAAGCAGCATGGGTTGAACTGGTGGGAACAAGTTTAAACACACAAAGACCAAGATTCATTTCTCCACCTCTGGGGTTTTGGGTTGTTGGAGGATTTGGAAGTCTGGGTTGACTGGGTCAAGAATGTTTCAGAGCTGTGTCGAGAATATTGTTCCTACGGTGTGTTTGTTAGTGCAGAGCACAACTGAAGAATGTGCAGTTTGTTGGGACAAAGATAGACCGTTTTGCCCCGTCCTAGGAAATCAGCAGCCTGTTGGTGTTCCAAACTTTCTTTGGCTAATCAGTCATGTGCTCAGACCATGTGCATCTGTCTTAAATGTTTCCATTAACTTACTTTAAACACAGAAACGTGTTTGCCCATATGATTGCTGTCACACGTGCATGTATGTGTACATACTATACACAGGACTGCCTGCAAAGACACGTGTGCAGCACACATGCAGCCAGTCTAAACCTCTATCTGAGCATCTGTACAGTCATCCTGCAGCTCCGAACAGCGTGTCAGCATCTGCATCCCATGTTCCGGGGGGCGAGATTGTCTTGTGGTCTTTGGCAGATTTGGTGTTTTCTTACTGTCTTAGTGAGGTATTGGCTTGCACACGCTTGCGTGCACGCACACACGCACACACACACACACACACACATAAACAAAAGCACGCATCACAATCATCCAATCTCACACACACTCAAACACACAAGGCATGCGAACAAGGCCCACCAGGCCGTGTTATGCGGAAATCAAGAGAGTCAAATGTTCACTATGACGGAGGCACACACACTGTGAAAGCAGCCTTCACTCAAATCTATTTCATCCTGCTGTTTCCCCCGTCATCTCCATTATCCTCCCCTGTGTCGCAGATCCCTTGCACTTCTTTCGGCCTATCCCCACTTTGTGGCCATAATTCACTATGGTCTGGCTTTTTGACATGCGTGCAAATTGGCAAATTACAGGATGGCGAGCTGTCACTAGTCAGATTCATGTGGTCACAAGGGGCTTGTGGAAGGTGGGGAGTTGGGGAGGTGCTGGTGGTGGGGGCTGGGCAGAGCAAAGAGGACATTAGCCTTGCTTGTTCTGGCCTAACATTGTTAACGCTGACCGCTTGATTGACACTCACTGCTGCCGTGATTTGAAAAGGCCTTCAGTGCTGCGCTGCTTTAGGAGGCCTTCTCCCCTCCCATCCCTCCTTTGTGTCCGTTTTTCCCTTCATGTTGTTTTTCTCTCTTTGCCCCCACCACCTCATTTGCATCAGAGGCCGGGAGGTTTCATAGTGTTCGGGAGGGAAGCGGGGGACTCCCCAACTAACCCCCTCAATCCCACCTACCCACCCTCCAGCCAGCACTCTTTGTCTCATCCGCCCAGGCCAGATCGAGGGCACAGCAGGCCTCCTGCCTGGTGCTCCTGGCTGAGATGGGGCTGGTGTATCAGGGCGGGCTGCTGGGACAACAGCATGAAGGTGTTATTGTAACTGGGCATGGCCAGGCTAAAGCAGCATCCGCATCTCTGTGTCTGGTTCATCCAGTTGATCCCCCAGGAAAGGATGTCTCACTTCAAGGGAACAGGAAGCCGCTGTGGAGGATGGGATTTCTGGGTAAATAACAAAGCTGCTGGGACAATGTCTCCTGTCCCTCTGACATGGACTGTACTGCAACGTTATGAGAAATAAATGAAAAAAGAGAGAGTAGAGGACGAGGCAATTCAACCTAACATTGTGCCGAGAGTTGACTAAAAATAGAGATGCAGATGGCATCTGAAATCAGTATTATTTGGCCTTAGTGGAATACCACAGTGTAGAATTACTCTGTTACAAGTAAAAGTACTGTGTTCAAAATTTTGAAAGAGTAAAAATCCCAAAATATTAGCATCAAAACATCATTAAAGTAAGAAAGGAGACTCATGACCCATTTCAGACTAACTAATTATTGGATTATAATAATTGATGCATCATGTGTTCATCACTTTAAAGTTGTGAAGCGGTTGTAAAAGTGGAGCTCAGACTTTATACAGTTGAATCTGTAATAACATATCATCATTTATTTGTTAATTAAATTGTCTATTAATTATCTGAATCTGCAAAGTAAGTAGTCACTAAAGCTTTGACATACATGGTGGAGTAAAAAGTACAATATTTGCAGCTAAAATGTAGCAAAGTATAAAGTAGCAGAAAATGGAAATACTCTGGAAAAGTATAAGTACCTGAAAACTGTCCTTAAGTACAGTGCTTGAGTAAATGCATGTAGCTATCATTACCCCCTACTGTTACCCATTGTCAATATGAAGGACTCTTTCTGAAATACCCACCTCCTATACATTTCAGTTGCCATGTAAACCAAAACAGAGCCGTTTTCCCTGCAGATAAATGCCCCCCTCTTGCTTTTAAGTGGTTAGAACATGATCTTAGTCTGATTAATTACACCCCTTGCTGCTTGCCCCCTCTCTCTCTGCTCTCCTGGCTAATGGCTAGTGTTTATGCTGAGAGTACAGCCGTGGTTTCAGGGGGCGGGTTGGTGGTAGCAGCGCTAAGCCCTCGCGTGAGGGGAGCAGTTTTAATTAACGTGGAGACAACACCTCTCTCCCTGCTCATCTTTCACCTGGTAGACAGTGGGGAACTCTGACACCAGCCCGGCATGCCGCTGATTAAAGCTGGGCCTCATTTACCGTTGCCTGCTGTCAACAAAACACCACTAATGGCATTATGCCCATACCTGGGGGGGCAGGCCCAAGGACTATCCCCACCCAGGTTCAAATGAGAGAAAACAAACTTAGCCTAATCTCTGATACAGGAGCTTAATCTCCCTGTGATCTTATCTAGCAGACGTCCCACATGTTACAGGACCCGACCCTGCAAAGGCTAGATGGACAGGGCTTAAAGCAGGTAAAAGCTGCCCTGCTCTCTTTGTTTGTGAAGGTTAGGTATGGCTGAGTCTGTATTTAAAGGTGACTTAGTCCTCTTAGTGGTTTGGCGGAGGCCATATTCAGAAGCTAGTCACTGACCCTGCTCTGGCAGGGAAAAAGTATTTGCACTTCTTTCATCACCTGATGGATGTTGGCATGGATGTTCCTTGCATTCTGACGGTGACCTCATACATGTCCGTCTCTCTTCGTCCATCACTTCCTCTAAATATAGACAGGAGTCATTGTTCAAATAGCTCGGGTTGTCCCTTTGAAGTGCTGTCAGAACAAAGCTGCAATGTCCTTACACGCTTAGAGAACACTCCAGCCTGGAATCCTGAACATGATGCTTGTGTCAACCAGTCCATTAACACCTCGACACTCCCTGTCCACGTGTCCTAAATGTTAAATGGATCCATTACCTCTGACAGGTTTAATTCCAAAAGACTTTTTGAGGAGAAATCAGAAAAAAAATCATTATTTGAAAAAGCCAGATGGATCAAATAGAAACAGTTTTGTAAACTAATATCTGGCAAAGTCTTTCATTATACCTCAATTAGCCTGGTCCACATACAATGTTTCACTCCATGATTCTCTCACTTTAATGGTCTTAATAGTCTGCAGCCAGCTCTGCTATTGGCACTCCCTGTGCTGTTGCCCCCATTGTACATTTTGACAAGTTACAGATTTTAACATGAGCGGAAGGGTAGTATAAAATTTAATGCTAAAAGCTAGGTCACTTCTCTTTGGTGTGCATTGTACTTTTACAGTCCTCTTATTAGTTGCCCCAGAAAGGAAAATTTAACAGCAGCTTTTTTTATTGATTTATGTCAATAGCCATTAGTTTGGGCTTTGCCTTCTCTTTACCTTTAATAGGGGCACGCATTAGACTTGAAGCGCATTAAAAGACTGGGGGTTATTAGCGTGATGATTAATTAGAAAAGTTTGTTTATTGTAAAGTGACAACTCTTCTTTAAGCAGCCCTGTAAACTTTTATAGGACCATACAGCTGACCTCAAATTGGAAATTTGTGTTGGAAGCAGCCTGGCTCACCATTACAGCTCCTGACTGTTGTTAATTTTATATTTGTCCAATAAAAGGCAGTGGGGGTTACGGACATGCGCTGTATGCTTCCCCGTGAACCCCACTCCTCCTGAGTGCCTCTCTTTCATGTGGTTGATGAGGGGCTTCCCAGTATTTTAACACGATTGCGAAATGTTTTTGGTCATAACCTTTACTTAGCAAAGAGTAGATAAGATTAGATTTTATTTATTCTAGAGTATCGTAATCTACCTTTTAATGGAAATCCTTGTCTGACACAATATAGTTCCATTCAGCATGGAAACAAAGCTGTTTCTTTCTATGAATAACGTTTTTCTTTAAAGAGAGAGTTTTCTGCTTTTAATTACGACTGGCCTCGTGACCCATTCGTTCAGGCGTCAGCGTCTGCAGTCACGTCTAGTGGTGCAAATAAGAATTGTATGTATTAGTAGTGCCACATCCAATACGCCAAGCACCCACACTAACACAACAGTGCTTCTGTGAGTTGGCCTTTTTCAGCTGTTTATACTGAAGTCAGCGTAACGTGAAGAGGCAGTGGAGGAAGTGCACAATGAAGCTTCTTGATTGCCGCCTTGGGGAGACCGAACTGTGGAACCACTTAAAAGATAATGCCCGAATGATGTTTTTTGAACTCTGGCCGCCTATTTTGTGCGTTGAAACAATATCAGTGATGTAAAGGAAATGGGACCTGAATGGCACTGTTTACAGTTGTTGGATGTTCACACATAAGCAGCAAGTTCCAACATAAACATCCACTTAGTGCATGTAAATCTAAGGGCTATTAATATGCTCTTTTATCTTCTCTTCTGGAGAGTGGCCCTGGAGGCCTTAGGGTAATCTGGCCTTTACTGACTAGCTCTCCAATGTGCTTCTCTTCTGTCTGTTTCTCTTTAGCAAAGCCTGTGCCTTTGGGCAAAGAAACTCATTACCAAGCTTTAAACACCTCCGTTTCATAGTGCCTGCTCATTTGCTAAAGAAAGTTTGTTCTAGTCTTGTGTTTACACCTCTATCGAGTCCGCAGACTGCTGTGTATACTGTACCTGTATCCCAGACATGCTTAAACCTCACCAACCTGCCAATGTCTCTGTTGATGTGGAAGATGGTTTCTCTGGCTCTCAGTTCGCTCTCCACCAGCCTGTCCCCTCTGTCTTGTGTTCAGGAGGACAGTGACAGTGCTCATATGGTTGCATCTCCCTTACATATTTTCCCTCTGCAGACTGATGAGTTCTGACGGAGCGAATGCCTTTGTTTCGCGCTCTCTCTCATGCAGACCCCCTTTCAACTGTTGTTTTTCTTATTCCTGTCGACAGAAAGTTGTTTTTGCTGCCTCCCTTCCCTGCGTGTCCGTGACAGGCATACTTCCTGCATTGTGTGTGTGTTTGTGTGTGTGGGGTTGTGTGCATGTGTGGGGTTGTGTGCGGGCGGGCATGCACGTATGCGTGTGTGCGCGCCTGTCTGTCTTTGTGTCTATGTATGTGTGAATACTTCAGTGGAGTAGAAGCTGCTTTTATGTCAGTGCCAAGTGTGGAGAATGGTTCCGCTAGTGAAGGACAGCCTCTCGTGCTGCACTGGGCTTCCCACTCTGTTCCGAAGAGCCAAATGCCTTTATCTGATGTTGGATCTTTGTTATTTGTCCATGAAACTACAACTGAGAACATCTTATACCTGTGGGACCGGCCGAGTGATCTCCTCCATACCAGCATGTGGACATGAACATAAATGGAGCAGTTTGCTCCTTTGCCATCCTATATTGTTATTAACTTGCCGCCAGCTTCTTCCTTCAGCTGTCTTTGAAATATCAAATGTAGTTGCTCACAAAGTCTTTGTAGGATGGCCATACGGGCATCGTCCTGCTTGGCCGAGGCTCCTGGCATCATCCCAGAAGCTCAAATGTTTGTGTCACCGTGTCACACCTAAAGCGGTTCCATATTTCAGCCTTACATCCTTGAGACTCAGAGTAGCTTTGTGGCTTGTGTTTGTGGACCGGCTGCCATCTTGAGTAGTGTGTTTCAGCCACTGTCCTGTGGTTTGCGCTGGTCCCAGGTCTCAAAGCAGATGGTGGCACAGTTTAGCATGTGCAACACACTGGTGGCACCAATTTCCCTATCATAAGGTACCTAGTAAAGTGCAGGCCCTTCAGTCCTATTTCATCACAAGGTCATTGTTGTCACACCACTGATCTCCCACAATTGATAACACTCTCACTGTCATCCACAGTTGACCATTGCATCGCAACTTGATGGACTGACCTTTTGATTGACACCTAACATTACCAGTTAGGATCTTCCATTTCATCAACACAGCCAACAAGAACCAACAAGAGTCTGTGCTGAAAGGAAGGGCCTCATATCTTCTTTTGATCGTGTCATTTACAACCAATTGTGCAGATAACTGGCGCTTCATACAGTCGATGAACTTCCGAAAACAAGAATATGCTGCTTCAGTGGGTAATTTACAGCTAAATCAAGGAAATCTGTGCAAATAGGGATGTTACGCAGGGTTTGAAATTATAAATCTAGTGAATGTCCTCAATATAAAGATATGCAGCCTAAATATGAGTATAGACACCCAAAATATGAATATAGATTGAGTCCTTGAATATAAATATAGATATTTATCTAGATAAATGTCATAAATGGTCTTTTTTGGAGAACACCTAGATATATTGTTAGAAAAACACATAAAAAATCTTAATTTTCTGTGGTATTGTTATGTTTTTATTTAACTTGGACTAGGGTAAGGCTTTATGCTGTGGTTCCATTGTGTTTTCCAGCTAATAAGTCCCAGATAGAATCATCTGCAGGCAACTATTTGCAAAAAAAATATTCAGGTGGTGAATAACCCTCTACTTTAGTGTGTTCAAACCTTCATTACTCAATGCCAACAGCACTTGCAGTGATTTTGACTGCTGGGGATAAAACTTCAGACTGTTACCGTTCAAAAGAGACCAAAACAATGCATGCACTCCAAATGTTTCTAGATCAGCTTTCAATTTACTTTTGGTTTGCTTTAGGTAGGTGTTTTAGGGTAATTTTACAAGAATGATAAATTAATCCTTGCCACATCAGAGAGAAACATCAAAGAAAGGCTTTTGAAGCCTTTACCATATACATTTGTAAATCAGTTTCTTTTTTTTTACTTTCTACTACATGCCAGAATAATGTGTGGGCCTTTTATCATTGGAGAACAATAAACCATATCTGACCATCTCAGTTAGAAGTTGTTGAGCCCTAGTAAAAGGTTTTCAGTCTTATTTCTACATCGTAACGCTGTTTCGCACTTAAGATGGAAAATACAGTCTAGCTGCCAAGGATAGGTGATCCAGGAGGATGCTTTGATATCTGCTCACGCACCTTTGATGCTCACAACACTAGATGTGTATAGATATTTACTAAATCAAAGTAAATTTCTTTCAACAGCTGCATAGAATTTGAGATGAATGGAACCAGTTGTATATCACTGAAACTCAGTAACAACAACACCTTGAGGAAAAAGTGATGTTTCCTTGTCTGGTGAAATGCAAGACCCAAAATGTGGCTTGTATTTAGTTTGTGTGAGGGATAAAGCAAAATAAAAGTTCAGTGTAATAAAATGAAAGAGGTTTTATTTAACAGTGCTTTTGGCTTGATCTTAAGGTTATGTAAGAGATTACATAGTACTAGAACGAAAGATTGATTATCAGCTTTGTAGTTGTCAGATCTGCTGCTGTATATCTTGGACGCGGAGGTGAAGAGACGAGCAGAGTCGTCAACTAAATTGTCAAACTACCATTTCATGATAAGCTGTATCAGATGTGGGAGAAGATGTTAAAAAGGCGTGATTAACCTAAATATACAGCTAGGGTGAACCGGGAACTCCAGGCAGAGGCTTCTGTCTATCAGATGTCCGACTCCCACCTCTGGAAACATTTTGCCTGAATCCTGCAGGAGGTTTGATATAATAGAATGCAAAGGGATCGAGTGAAAAGAGCTGTGCCCAGAAGGTTGTCAGAGCCTGATGTCACAGCAACCAATGAACCTTCTGGTGGACACTGATGTTGGTGGGAGTCATCAAGCTGAAAACAGAGGCCTTTCGGGCTTGGCTAACCCAAGGAACTCCTAAATCTACAAACAGTGAAGGCAATGAAGAAGGATTTTTGGTTTGGTTAATAGAGTTAACTGGAAACCATGAGATGACTTGGGGACCATTCTGGGCCTAATTCGCAAGACAGAACTGCTGACCTCAACTGGGTATATAGTTGGGCAGTGGACGGAGCTCTTTAAGGAACTGAATCTGACAGACACTTCCTCCAAAGTGGAGGTAGAGCTGGACGATTATGGGGGAGGTCCTCCCCACCTCTCTGGCAGAGGCCACTGAGGTAGTTAAAAAGCTTGACAAAGTGAAGCTCAACAGACAGACTGTCCACACTAACGCAGTTTAATTTATGAGTCAGTCTATAGTCCAACTCTCACATGCTGTATGGTCCTAAGCTCTGGGTAATGGCTGAAAAATGAACTTCCTGTGCAGACTGTCTGGATTCACCCTTATGGACAGGGTGATGAGTGTAGATATCCGCAATGAGCTTGGAGTAGAGCTGCAGCACTTACTCGTTAAAAGGAGCTGAAGAGTTGAGGTGGTTCAGGCTTCTGGTCAGGATGCCCTCTGAAGGGGTCTCCCTGTAGAAGTGTCCCAAGCAAAACGGGAGCAGACTCAAGAGCAGACCATGAACATGCTGCAGGTATTATACATCCTGCCTGGCTTAAGAAGTGCTGCCACCACAACCAAGGCCTGAATGTGTTGTAAAAAAAAAAACAACAACCCAGATATTTGATGTGTTTTAGAGATATTTTGAGATATTCTTTAGAAATATGATGTGTTAGTATAGTTGTGCTGTCGTGGTATAATTATGTTGAACTTCTTACACTGTAACAAAACAAACAAACAAACAGGAAAGTGACCAGAAATGATGAAAGCAATAAAAACAGACCCAACATTCACACACAGTCAAATTCACCTTTTTTTCCCCTATCAGGATGATAGATGTCAGAATGCTAACATTGCACCTTAAATTTATTATTTTTTCAGCACTTCAGTTGAAATCTTTTCAGCCACCATACACAAGTGTTGAAAACAACCCCAGAGTGAGTTTGAGTGACAGGAGTGGCATTGGAACAGGGCTGGCTCGACAGCCCATATCACTTTCACAAGCTGGAAGTGGAGGCTGGCTGAAAATGGCATCTCCCAGGGAAAGCCAACAACTGGCTATCACCATGACAGTTTGTCTTCATCAATCAACA
>JAPZEA010000001.1:22704794-22719110 GCA_029783685.1 Heniochus monoceros | reverse complement strand
CAACAACAACAACACAAAATCCACCAAAAGAGCCTGAGACCAGACCAGACCAGACCAGACCAGACCAGACCAGACCAACCAGGCACAGTAAGTACACTACTTTTAATCAGTTCCCCATACTGAAAAGACAGATATATCCACAAGCAGGCTGCAACTATATTTCATTCTCAATAATTCTACCTGACAGTTCATTTCTCTTTCTTCTTCCTCTTTTTACAGCCACGGTGCCATTAACAACATTGCTACCAGGATTTGATTCATAATAAATTATCACTGCAATTGCAGCCGTTTCATTCGTCACGCTCCCGACAGAGCAGAAAGACAGAAGATATTGCGGTTAAACTTTGGCAAATTTCTTCTCTCTCCTTGATTTGCTCTCTCGCTATGAGCTCACGTCAAGAAAATCCACCTCAGTTTCTTCTGTGTTTGTGCGTCCTGAGAGCTCATCTGTTCGCCGAGTTTCTGATAGCTGGACCGCTCCTCATCTGGCCAGCTGGGTGGTCAGCTGGTTGGTCAACAGACAGGTTGGCTGCATGTCTGATTGGCTGTCTTGATGGAAGTATGGATGGGTGGTCGGCTGTCTGTGTCAGCAGAAATGCCAAGCGGCCGTCGGGGTTTGGAAGGGAGTTATCAGAGAGGGGAGCACTGGAGGTGGGAAAAGAGAAAAGGGAGTTACAGGAGTGGGAATAAAAAGAAAGACACATCACATCAAAAATGAGTTGTTGTGTGAGATAATGGACTGGCGTTGAGTGCAAGACGTAAACAAGTGAGAGGGGCAACAGCCGAGCGGACAGAGAGAAAAGCGAGCGAGGGGGGGTTGTAAAGGTGGTCTTGGCTGGATATTTTTAGCCTGTGGAGTGGGAGAGGGCGGTATCTTCTCAAGGGGTTTTTCCAGAGGAGTATATTTAGAGCCGGGGAGTGTAAAAAAGACAGAGGGAGAACAGGAGGGATGTGCACTGTACACTAATGCCAGTCTGATGTAAGAGCCTGCAATAGGACCACACACATTCCTTTTATTCTCTCTGTGGCTCTGCCCTCGCTATATATGTGCCTCTATACTGGCTCACTTCGCCATATACAAAGTACACATACAGTATGTACGTAATCTGACACCCCTACACATATGTATTTTTCTGTCCAAGTACAAATCCAACTCGTTTTTTTCATCCTCGCGCTCACAGGCCTCTCACAAACTCCAAAAACGTACAGTACACACACACATTCTTGACCCAGTTTTGAAACAGCGGCGCAGCTTCTCGACAGTGAACGCCCTGCAGACAGGTCGAACACTTGAAAAGCTCGATGCCCGGCAGTTTTTCAGCACATCGGCTCACACCAGGCATTCCAGACACCGCAAATCAGACAGAGATTTTCCAAATAATAAAGCAGCTAATGTGGTATAAAGCTGAAGAGGGAGAGAGAAAGAAAGGGAGAGACACAGCTGAAAAAGCAATGCTAATAATAATGAGAGAAATGAGAGAACAGACAGAGAGAGCAGTGTGGTCTCCATATAGCTTGCTAAGGATAATAGCATGCATGCTGGCTGAGGCAGACGGAGAGAGAGAGAGAGGAGAGGAGAGCGAGTGCAGAGCCGCAGTGACGCCATTGTGGTTCCGTAGCACTTCCTGTCTACCGCCACAGTGTTTGTGTGTCTTGTCTCCACGGCAACTGCTAACACATAAATACCAGAGAGGTAGTAGAGAGGGAGAGAGAGAGAGAGAGCATAGGAAAATGAAAATAAGGACAGGCCAGTCAAAGTCAAGTGGATCCATTTGGAGCCTCCTTGCTGGCTGGTTTGAGTTCGGTTAAGACGTGCTGGTCTTTGGGTGGACTTCATGACCATTGTTCTGGACTGGTTTCCACTGACATGGTCCAGCATGGATGAGGTGGCGTAGAAAAGTTATGACCTCAAATGTCCCAGGACTGGATCAGTGGTGGATGGGGGAAAAGAGGTCGAGAATCAGGGGGTGCCCGAGGCTACTAATTCAGGGTGGAGCTGAGGAGGAGGAGGGGGAGAGGGATTGACAGGTTACTTCAGGAGGCCACCTACTAGCTGACAGGTTGCTGGTTCAGTTCTCTCCAGCAGCCCTATAGAAAACTATTACCAGGGCCAACACCCCTACTTAAGATACTTAGCACATACTTATATGCAGTACAGTACATTATTGAGAGCAAGAGGAAAAACTGGAAGTGACCAAACCAAAAAATGCAGTGCATCAAATAAAAGATTAGGTTTTACAGAAAGCTAGATAAACGTAATGATTATATATTATATGGGAAACCCATTTATTGAGCACTTCTGCAGAGAGCTGAAGGGAAACCAGAACTTCCAGTTTTTGATCCAAAAGTAAGTAAACCTCAGTCAAAAAAAACACTGATATTTTTATAACGCAAATAATCCAGCCGTGGATCAGAGCCTTTTTCCAGCAGTATGTTGTGTCGTGCACTCTACAGGTCTGGGTCTGGTTTAATTAGTTTAAAAAGCAATCTAATGTCATTGGTTATTCACTCTTTCAGTTCTTAATGAACACTGTTGCCTATACCTAAGCCTAACGCCATCACAGGTTAAACGTTATGGCCCATGAGTGAGTCGAGGGGTCGCAGTTAGTTCAACCATGTCAGTAACAACAGCAGGACAGAACAGTTTGTCTTAGAATGTGGGAAGTAAACCTCAGGAGCATGCCAATGAAAGGCCAATGAAAGAAATGCTGAAAGAGAGCTTACTCACATTAGTAAAACTCATGGAGGCTTTTTGTCTCTGGATATCAGGCTATTACATTAAGTACCATGAAAAGTTAAAGAAATCTAATAAGAGACAATAAAGGAATCCATATTCAATCATCTTTGTCATATGAGCAGAGAGCCTGTAGTTTTCTGTATTCTTGTTACAGCTAGGTTCAGATGGTAATATCTGGACGTATCTGCACGTGGTGGAGATGGACTGGGTTGTGTTGCGCAGCGTTTCAGATCCCCGGACTGGCAGTGAAAGAGCAGGGACAGAGGACATGAACATGTAGGGCTCTCCATGCCAGTAAGAACTTTTTGTGTCCTTGGCAGGACAAACTTGTGAATCTGTGTGTGAGAGTGCAGCTCTCTCTACAGAAACTGTTAGTAAGCTCTTAGCCAACGTGTCTGGTTAAATAAGATACCTCACAGATCAGCTGGCACCGATCGCAGCTCTTTCTCTCGTTCTCCCGCATTTCTTTCTTTCTCCAAAACCATTTTCCACTGCTTGTTGCATAATTGGTTCTGACTCACCATGACAACCGAATGGAAGTTGATTTTTTTTTTTTTTTTTTTACTCCCAGACCCCGTGGCCCCGATTAGAGTCACTTACTGTCGTCTGACTCACTGTCTAAGATGGTCACTCAGCCGAATGTCCCGTGTGACCAGTTGACGCACACAAATCTGCACATGCACGCACACATGAATACAGCAGCTACACATGAAGACACATTTCCACAGACACATAGACGCGCACTGAAATACATGCAAAACTAAGCATGTATAGTGCAAGATAAGAACATGTATGCACACTGTATGAACACACACACACACACACACACACACACACACTCACACGTAGGTCTGTACTCTGACCTCTGAAGAACATAATATGAAGCATATTTCTCCATGAACTATTAACTAAAGGTGACACAACTCCACCATGACGCCACAAATTCACCCGGTTGAGAATTAGCAATAGCTTTAAACTGTCTGTGCAGCACATCAGTTTCATGCTTTGTATTGGAGCTATGTTAAATTGTGTTGTTCCTATCAAATACGATACAATTCAAATTCGCTGCAGCTCAAGATCTGAAGTCCTCAGTGACCGTAGAGGCCGATGCTGCGGGGAATGACTTCCTTACACATACTGTACATGAAACACACACATTCAAACACACACACTGCTACACCTGTCACCGTAATCTGCTAGAAAAGGGCTCAGCAGTTGAAAGACGTAGACGTGCGCACGCACACACACACACACACACACACACACACAGGGAGAACATTTACAGCCATGCTTACATATCATTACACTTTACATAGAGCTGATAGTGTTTTACAGAACCATAAAATACAGAGTATGACCTGAGGGGAAAGAAGAGACACAGAACTTTCTTCAGCGCTGTTTTCCAAACACTGCTACCCTCACTGCCAGCAGGAAAGACTGCAGAACATTGCGCACCAGAATTTTCTCTCAATAAATTGGCATTGGTGGAAAAGGTGAAAGATATGGGCTCTTTTTACTGTCTCATACTAAGTCGGTCTGTGGATCAGGCTGTAATAACCAGTCTTAACTGAGAGTTGCCTTCATGCGATGAGTAGCTTTTGAGAGCATCTTTGTATATTACAGTGCTGGTGTTGCATGTGGCTATGCTAATTGTCATCTCTGTGAGGAGTGTGCAGGGCACGCATCGAGGTTTAGACCACAGAATGGAAATGGAAACGTCTGTTCTTTTTGTTTTTTGTTTGACGACCGACTATTCAGCTCATCTGCCCGTTGATACAGATGCAGATAAACACACACATACAGCTAAAGAGAGAGAGACGAGGAGACAGAGTGGGAAAAGAGAAATTTATGAGGCTCCTCTCCACTCTATAATAACCAAGGTCAGTCATACCACAAGTAATCTTTGCTAACTAACAATCAAAAAGTAAAAGTATTCATTACACTTCATTCAACACCAGCTGTTATGCAAAGTTGTAAATCCCCTTCGAAGACAACATAGAAACTGAGGTCCATAAACAAAACATTATCCCATGTGAAGACAAACGATGTGTCGCGGTCATGTGTCTTCCTGGCACAGTCATTTCACTAAGCTTGGAGTGTATGTGTTGCTAAGAGACGCACAAGTGTCTGTGTGTGTGTGTGTGTGTGTGTGTGTGTGTGCGTGTGTGGAATGTGTGACGTCCGCTCTCTCACAGGGGCGAGGTTGTCTGTGCGGGACTTCGCCACTCACACACACCCAAAGGCTTCAGGGGAAGAAGGGGAAGTTATAAAGCCTCTAATAGCCCGTCTCTCAAGCTCGTGTTACTGTCTCTTTGTGTGTGTGTGTGTGTGTGTGTGTGTGTGTGTTCCACCTGTCAAATCATCATCATCATCCTCTTCTTCTTCTGCTGTGTTGTCCTGATGCTGCAGTGTGATTGGTTACTGAGTCAGTGGGCCTGAACGCCTTTAAAACAAAACACCATTTATCTAAACACACACACACACACACACACACACACACACACACACACACAAATAAACATTAACACACATACTGTATGAACCTAAGTGGGGTTGTAATGCTTGGGAGCTTTGGCCGTGGATTTCATCTCACTGAATCAAATCGAAATATTCATCCTAAACTGTGAGACAACACTGTGATTTTAGGTGGGAATTCATTTGACAGTTTTTAAATTCCCCACTTTATTCAGATGTGCTGGTGTTATTAGTTGTGGTGTCACACCTCTGCTAAAAGAAAACAAATGGAATTTTTCTGTCGCCGTTCTGGTACAAGGCGCTGAGTGAAGTGGTGTTCTTGGTCTAGCCGTTCACACGGCTGCCGAGCCTAGAGGAAGGCTTCACAGCTTTAGGTTGAGCCCGACAGGATTGGCTCTATGGTTCACGTGGAGGTCTTGCAGTGGGTGGCTGTCTCAAGTACACATTCTTATCTGTGTTGACGACGGAGACATCTGCAACACTGCACACATAACACAACAATAGCACCCAGCACCTGCACAATCCACACACCCTAACTGAACAGCTGAACAGCTTTTCATTTAAAAGGAAATGTTGTTGCCACAGCAGCCAGTGAATTTATATCCTTCAGGTTTTCACCTCAGTGTGATAACATAACACGCAAAATTAAATTATCACATTTTTTTTCCCAAATCCAGAGTAATGATAGACACTATCTGTTTTCCACTAAATACAAGAAAACTTGATGATTGCTCACCTACAGCTGAGATTTTTCAAGGTGCAAAAAAAATACCAGGGGGAGGGGGCATCCAGTACATCCTGGTGGATAAGAACTTGTATAAAGATATGAGCTGAACATTAGTTATTAACTCACTTTGAAGCAAATAACAACAGCTGGAAGAATGGACAATTCAGAATTTTAGTATTCAGGTTAATAGAAAGGTGAATAGAAATTTACAAGTGAAGTACTTGGGAGTGCAAATAGAATTTTTTATTAAAATGCTATGCTTTATAGTTCAAGGTAAATTATCAGTAATTCATCTATTTAATTTGTCATTGAATGTGGGATTACTTCAGTGTAGATGGTCAGGTAAAACTGTTTGAAGGTGTAGTGTAGAAGTCCAATTCGTAATTATCTTATTGGGCCATAGACCTGTTAAAGTAGACTTAGGTATACACTGTCATAAGTCCAAGCTCAAAATCAAATAAAAAACCCATGGTCGGATGCAGTGGAACGTGAATCGTTACTGTCTGGTATTGATCAACAAACCTGCCAAACCCCACCTGCAATATTATGGCTATTTTAATTGTGATCAGTAATGACAGTTATTTTGAAGCAGGGGGCACATGAGTTTATTTTTTATTTTAATGTAACAGTCGCTACGATCTCAGTTTTGTTCTCTTTGGCGGCACCTATTGGTGGTAATTGCAGTAGGGCTGTCAACGAATATTCTAAATTTGAATATATATTTGAATTAGTAAAAAAAATCCAAACATTTGGTTGTGAAAATTTATATTTGATTGTGGAAAAAGAAAAGCAGCACCGCCGCAGATGCACTGAATTATTTCTGTTTTTTCTGTTGTTGAAGTCCAACATATTTAAATCTCTCTGGTCTGGTGAAAATAATTCCAGAGTTAGATATGAAAATATTCTGCTCTTCACGCTCCCCCGCTACTTCTCTGATGCCCGCCCTCTCTCTTGTTCCTCTCTCGATTCGGTGGATTAAAACTTTATTTTGACCAAACCAGAGTTGGTGGTGATTGTTGGAACAGTGAAAAGATGAACCTAGAACGTTTTGTTGAGTTTTATTTTGTTTTTGTCACATTTGAATGAAGTGTGTTTTCTGACTAGAAAATTACTGTTTCTGTGAATGGAGTCTGGTGGCTTTGGCGAGAGGGATGTAGCGGCTGTTTCTGGTCAAACAAAAAGGATCTTACTGGTTAACAAAAAGGTCTCTGTAGGGATCATCATTCCATAATGTTGTCAGACACAGAATAAAACCTGTCAGTACCAAAAACAAACACTTTCAGTGGATATACATTGATGGTGTGCAAACGCCTGTAGGGATGAAATTGCAGTCTGTTTTGTGGCTGTTGCCTGCAGCAATCTCGCTAAGTACTGGAAAAACTAGTCACTTGGACACAAAAACATGGGAAAGTAGGGTCTATAATCAGATAATATGTGGCCGGAACTTCTTTTATTTATCTGGAAAATTAAAATCTTATAGGATGCGTGGACTGGCCTAACTGGAAACTCTGAACACGTCACTCTCATTGATTGAAAATGAAATGTGGGTCAATTTGATATGAGCGAATCATTCACCAACACGGTATAGGACGTCATTGTATTTGTTTGTTTTGTAGTCTGTATGAATGTGGATCTTTTAAAAGACATATTTATGTTGAAATACAAGTAGTATGGCTCATTTTTTCCAAACGGTGTTGCCTACGTGACGTCTTTGGGTTTGGACTTGTTTTTGAAGTTTCGTTGTCTGTAGTCATTGATCTGTTGCTCGTTTGTTTGCCAGTAAACAGTAACTGTTTGCATACAGTACCCAGCTTCACACACAAATGTGTTGAAGAGTGAGTCTGCTGCGAGTAGTTCCTCCTCCCCTCACTGGCGGACCAACCACTGCTGCAGTCATGTAGCTCATAATGCTGCAAATGCAAGAGCTCGCATCAGTGGGTCATTGTTACCTCATTTGGCGATAGATACTGACTTAACAGACGTTTGTTTAATTAAAAATCTTTGAGATTATTACTTAAATACAATCCTGTGATCGGAGAACTTTGGTTCATTACAGTTCTGACAGAAATCTGCTATGTTAGGAGCGACATGTCTGTATGTGCTGGGATGACAAGTCTCCCAATTCGCCCTACCACCTCTCTCTCTCTGTGCTTTTTGTGTCCTATCCGGACTATTGCCTATCATATAATTACGCTCGATAAATGGTGGCCCTGGCCTTAATTAAAACAGTCTGTTGATGACTCATTTAGGATGATCCTGCGGAAGAAGTCACGGTAGCATAGCCGACAGCTAGAACTGATGCATGGCCACCTCAGGGGTTCAGTCCTATTGTCATGGCATGTTGCAGTTTTGACTTTCCAGCTTCTGGTCAGCCAGGGCTTGGGGATGTGAGGGTATATCTCTGTGGGGATATTGTACTCCACACCTAATTAACTCTGGCTCAGTGGCATTTATTCCTAATTAACTACACATTATCATTAGGAGGGGCTCGTGTATTGATGCAGGATACAGCAGCCCACGCATATGATAATTATAAACGCTTGACAGGAAGGAATAAAAAAAAGTTGGATTTTAAAGCATTTATTTTGTGTGTGTGTGTGTGTGTGTGTGTGTGTGTGTGTGTGTGTGTGTGTGTGTGTGTGTGTGTGTGTGTGTGTGTGTGTTTGGGGGGGCTGACTTATAGAGCATAATGTTTTTCTGAATTTTTTTCTCAGTTTATAGAAATCTAGGTCATTATGGGTTATGTTTTTTCATGGTTTTCAGGAGGAGGGAGAGCTCATACTTTTCAATGTGATTCATGTTTTTCCATCACCAAGAGATATGGTATACAATATACCAATATATATAAGTATAATATATGAGCATAAAAGGCCTGTTGATACAGTCACATTTGAAAACATCTGTTCGAATGTAGACCAGACATTACTCTATCATTTTCTAAAACATTCAGAATTGTCGGTGGTATGTCAGAGGTACGTCAAAATGTCGGGAGGACAGTCAGAGATTTAAAAACTTACATTGATCGTTAGTAATAGCCGCAATGAGTACAGTTGTTGTTACTGTGATTTACATGGACTGGGAATGTGAACCGGCAAGATAATTTAGCTTAGCTGAGCAGGAAGCAGCATGGCACTCAGAGCCTTGGTTTAGGGTGTGTGTACAGTGTGCACTGTGTTGTTTTTGGCTAGAATACAACAAAGCAGGGCCAGCCATATAAACACAAAAGTCTGTCTGAGTGAGTGATGAAGCCACACCATAGGTTGGTCAAGTGTTAGAGTTTCCCACTTAGCCGTTGCTCTTTGAAAATCAATAGGCATGGGCAGTCCTCAGTTTAGTCCTCAGGAGGCTGTTCTAGTGAGGTATGGACTGTCCTCACATTCACATTATAGACACAACCACTGACTGCATCTAACAATTTGTACACAATTTAGCACAATGCATGGGGCAGATATATGCTGAGTTTTAACCTGGTCTTGTTCAGTGTGGTTTACTGCAGAGCACTGGCAACTTGAGGGATCTACAAATGTAACATAGTGACATTGCTTATTTGCTCAGTGGAGCCATTTGAGACATTGTCTGGTTAGGAAATGAAAAATAAAGTGTCTGTTATTCTTGGATAACAGCTGCAGAGTTTATTTTTGTCACAAGCACTTATAGAAGGTACCAACCTTTTATCCTGAACTGAAGTTTTTATTTTTCAGTTGTGAAATTGATCTATGAAGTAAGTATTTTTTTTTTTTTTTTTGTAAATGTGCTTCTTCCACTTCCTCTAGAAGAGACGATCTAATCGCCAGGTGAAAAGAAAGAAATACGCTGAAGAGCTGGAGGACAGGTTGTAAGATGATGAAGTCAAGGTTATTGTCAAAGCCAAGAAAACCAACGCTGCAGCATCCAAGGAGCCTGCTCTTCAGCTCTTTGTAGTAAGTAATTCTGCCTACACCTCCATCCTAAGTTGAGTTTAAATTCATTCATTATTTAGAAAATCGGAGAGCAGAATAAAGCTCTAGTAGTAGTTTCGTTACATTACATGACGATTATTTAGATATTTGTAGGCTTACAATCGACAGTCCCTGCAAAGGGCTGTTTTTTGTGACAAGGACGCACATAGATATTGTTGAGAAGAAATTATGTACTGAAAAAGCAGCACATTTTGTAGCATTACATGCTTAGTGAAGTGCAGCACAGCCTGTTCTTTTCAACACCACATTGTGACGTACAAGCCAGAACCACTGCAGTACGCCTGTACATAGAGGGAAGATGCATATTCAGTGCCCATTTAATCATTTAGATGCAACAGCAAAGACATAAGAAGGGAGTAGTATGATGACAGCTATGCTCAAAAACGTGTTTCCACACATATTATTGTGCAAAGGTTCCACCCTGGTTTCAGTTGTCTAAATCAGGCATAGGCATTTTTCAGTTGCTCTGCACAGGTGGAGGCAGTACAAGCCGCTTTCAAGTCAGTAAAAGCACAATAGCATGCGGACTGTGCAGCTTTTATGATTAAACAGTAGTAATGCACTGTGTGTGGTTTTTATATTGTGAAGTGTCTCGATGCTTATGCAAATTCCTTTTGTGGGAGACAATGAAGTAACACTTGACATTAAATGTTGCTTGTCCACTGCATTTATAGGAGAATCCCAGTGAAGAGGACGCTGCTGTTGTTGACAAAATCATGTCCTCTCGTATCGTCAAGAATGAGGTAATGATTTGCTGATTGGTTTATTCCTGCTTTTTAGCCATTGTAAAAGCTCCAGTAGTATCACAGTAGTGAGATCTGAATTATCTACATTGTTGTCAGCATTATTTGGCTTTAAACAATTTCCCCTCGGGGATAAATAAAGTATTTCTGATTCTGATCCTGATTCTGATTGATAATTATAACTTTAATCAAAATCTTAAACGTGGTTCTAAATAACAGTACTTCATGATAGAGCTTAATACAGCTATTATATCACTCAGTTTGAAGTTTGTAATTGTTAATTGTTCTGTTATCTCAAACTTCTCTGCAGGTCTCTCCAGGGGTGGTGATCGAAGTGGAGGAGTTCTTTGTAAAATACAAAAACTAGTAAGTTCGCTGTTGAATTGTGGCCTGTTTGTGATTATTTTGAGTTAGAAACTGCTTTTATGAATGAAACCGTAACAGAAATATTAGAAATAATGTGTGATTATATGTGTCTGTTATCATACCATCATGTCATATCATGCCAGTTTAAGTAAGTGTGTGATCTGTTAGATAAAAATAGAAAACTGAAGACTTTGTGAAAGGATCCTGAATAAGAAGTATGTGATTGCACGAGCATGCAGGCATCTCAGGCGTCCATTGGACAGCTTTCAGTATTGTCATGTATGTTGTCATCAAAATTTGAAACAGTGATTTCATTTTTCTTCTATGAACTCAGGGGCATTATTAAAAATTCCAGAGAAAATCATTTCACAGATAATCTGTCAGGAGCACGGTCACATTTGTTGTGTTTTCTGCCTAATGATGAAAAGGAAAAATTAATGTGGCACTTGAAATTTTTATAAACCGAATATGACTGAGGGGATCATCGACTCTCTGATCAGCGTGTCAATAGAAGACTCTGTGACCACATCTGCAGTTTGTGATCACACCTGGGGGCCTCAGCGGTTAGCCTAGATGCTATTTAGAAGATGTTTTTGAGAGTCTCTCACCTCGGTTTGAATGTGTGCGTGTGTGTGTGTGTGTGTGTGCACGTGCGTGTGTGTGTGTGTGTGCGCGCGGGTGTCAGCTCCTACCTACACTGTGAGTGGGCCACAGAGCAGCAGCTGGAGAAGGACAAGAGGATTCAGCAGAAGATCAAACGTTTCAAGATGAAACAAGCACAGAGGGCGCTCTTCTTCGCAGATGTAAGGCTGTGTGGCTGTGTGTTTGTCTGTGGACACTGTGTATACTCTCTTTATGTGTACACATATATTTGGGCATTTGGTATGAGCAGGTGTACGTTTTCACAGTTTGGTGTCTCGTAGGACCTGTGTGTGTGTTTGGTGTACATGCATATACAATAGATACTGTGTGTGTGTGTGTGGATGTTTGATTTACTTTTTGTGTTTTGTTTGTGTGGGCAGGCACATCTGTGTGCATATATTTGAATCTCTTTACTCGCTGAGTCGTTACAGCAGTGATGCTTATCTCAGATTCCAGATGGTGAGTGGGCACTTAGGTTTATTCTCTCTTTTTTTCCCTCTTGTCATTTTTCCTGTCTCTCTCAGATGGAAGAGGAGCCCTTTAACCCTGACTATGTAGAGGTAGACAGAGTGCTGGAGGTGTCATATTGTGAGGACAAAGACACAGGCGAGGTAAAGTGAATCCACTTTCATTTGTTAATCATATCCGTGAGCAGCGTCTGTGTGTGTTTATTTGTGTCTACGTGCCTGAACACGTTCTCTTTTTCAGCTTTTTTTTAATGGTTTTTGTGGTACCTTTTAGTATATTCTCCACTCTAGTGATGTCTTTGTATCTCAGAAGTGCCCAAGGCCATCCTAATGGGCTTCCTCGCAGCCTTTGTTAATATTATAAAAGCAGAGCTTGGCCTCGCTCTAGTCTTTTGCAGTGCTAATTCTCCTCTGCTTGCTGCAGGAGGTGGTGTACTACCTGGTGAAGTGGTGTTCTCTGCCTTATGAGGACAGCACCTGGGAGCTAAAAGACGACGTAGATCAGAGCAAGATTGAAGAGTTTGAGCAGCTGCAGGCAGTCAAGCCAGACTCACGCAGGGTGGTGAGTTAGGCCTACCAACTTTGCTCACTTATCACTATACCTCCATTTTCCTCCATCGCTCCCATACTGTGTATGTGTTTATATCTATCTATCCATCCATCTATCTATCTCTATTTTTTTTTCTTTTGTTTCTGGCATTTTTAAGTGCTGAGAGGGGAGTTTCCCCATTATCTAAAAATTCAGTTTGTTTTGTGATGCATATTTGTTGTGGTGGAGTCGTCGGTTTACTCTGCACCCACCAAAAGTCCTGTATGTTGAAATTAATGTTCATCGGTAGTCAAACATTAAACCTGCGTAAAAAACACTACATTCACACAGGATTTGAACAAACAGAAAAACACCTGCTGGCAGTCACATCAAGAGCAGCGAATGATGTTTCTACTGTAAAATTAAAATATTACTTTTATCAGAAGACATTTCCAGCTAAGACCTAATTGGCAACAGCCTAATAGAGCTAAAGCATGAGGGGGATGAAAAATACAAATGGTTTAAAGAGAGCCATGTTTTCCATTGTAAATCATAGGTTCTGCTTCATGAAGCAAAAAACATGGTTTGTCTTCATAGTGTAGTATATTTCTGACTGCACACAGATCAGCAATTTGTACAACCCTGGATAAGTATGATTTCAACAGTCTCACCAAGATTTTTTGTTTCTCATTATCGCTGCAAATGCATAAATGCTTATCGCTGTGCAGCTACATTATAATGGGATTGTTTCTTGTATTGTATTCTGAAGTTTTAGACAAATTTTCATAATACACCAAGACACCAGTTTCTGTAATTCCCTGCTTGCCTTACCTTTAAAAACATGTATTCGCTAGCTTGCTTCATCTTTTCCTAAGGATGCTGCTTCTCTGTCATTGCCATCATTATTTTTTTTCCATAGAAATGTTTTCATCTAAAAGGTAAATGTATAGTTAATTTATAAAAAAATTGTCTCTTATGAGCGGCCCCCAGCAAATCTGTTGAAGAAGAGGGAGCAGTCGAGGGAATACAGGAATGGCAACAGCCTCAGGGACTATCAGCTCGAAGGGGTCAACTGGCTCCTCTTCAACTGGTACAACAGGTCAGTTTGTATATTTGCAGAAATGCAAATTCCAACAGCCTGTTCACCCATGGTGTGAATTGGTCAGTGTGGGTTACTGACACATACCTGCAACCCTGCTCTTGACTGGGGTTTTTGTGGGTGTGATGAAGGTAAAAGGTGGAGAGTTAAAGGTGGAACCTCCTGCACGCCGGCTGCTTTTACAGCTAACTTTTTCAGTTGTGAGACAGAACCACACACATTACACAATATATAGAGAATTTGATACCATTGCTCTGGAAATGTAACCTTCTGTAATTGAACTAAACAAGACTAAACTTATATTTAACCTACATAATGAATTGCTATCCAGTCCAATCAATATAACAATATAATACAATAAGGGGAAATAATGGAATGAATATTGTCACAATGTGACAATCACAATGTCATAGATTATTATGCTTTTCAAGCAAATGCCTTGGGACAGGGGGGCATGCTGCCACTCTGTGTAGGTAAGCTGGCCTCATTAGCTTCAGCACACTTCCCAAATGAGAAGACAAATATAGTAGCAGATTTAACATATGTCCTATACCTAGAGCAAACTTGTATCT
>JAPZEA010000001.1:22316158-22328051 GCA_029783685.1 Heniochus monoceros | reverse complement strand
TTGAGATCAGACTGTATTTTCAACTGATTCATTTTGTAACCTGTTTTATAATGACAAGCCTGTGTGTGTGTGTGTGTGTGTGTGTGTGTGTGTGTGTTTCTGTAAGGTTGGATATTGATTAATCTCCCGTCCTTATCTCGCTAAGGGGAGGTGGTGGTGGGGGTTTCATGTGAAATCGTAAATGGGACCTTTCATAAAAGTCCATGGGTACAAACATTGTGCATCCAAGGACAAATTGTTTTCCATGAAAAACTGATAGAACGATCAGTTCATCAGTGAGCAAACTTTAGTCATTATTTGCATTCAGAAAAAAATTCCATTGAGGGCCACCTTACTGATGTCTGGGGCATTTGGCTCTTGTTCGGTCACATGGTGAGAGTTGATTTGTTTGTCTCCAGTGGCAGCAAAGTAGTTTTTTAACCTTACTGGTAGATTATTTCATAGCTTCCAAGGCTGTTGCCCACTGGAACAGAAAAGGGACATAGTTGTCCACTGAGAGTTAATTACCACCACGGTTGAGGTCTCTTCCTGAAATGACGTCATGCCAGATAGAGAATCATGAAATTCTTCAATCTGACAGAAAATAGTTACTGTGCTGTGTGTGGAAGATAACAAAGCCTATTTAAACACAGCAAGGCAAGCTGAAAAACACATTCTTAATCACGGCAATGAAGTGTTGCAGTATGTGTAGTACGTACAAATACTCGTACCAAAAATCTACAAGTTTCCACCTTTGTGTTGTACTGGTGGCCAATGAGCAGATATACTGGAGCAATTTAGAATAAGCACTGTAATAGCCAAAAGATATTGTGCTTTTCCTGGATTTGAATCTGCTGATGACTGGTTCAGCTTCTGGGAAAATCCTATGGATACGTCATCCTCAATATGAGTATGACCCCTCACATAATTGGAAAGACTCGTGAAAATATGATTTCATTCATCCATGTTTCATGTTTGCATAGTGAGTCACTGCTGTCTCTCTCCTTTATGATATCAGTGAGTCATGTGGCAGCAGACTGTGAAGAGACAAGTTTAGCATCAGGAGAACAGACGGATTCTCTTGTTGATCTCTTTGCTGCTTCTTTGTTGTTGCCGAGCGGTGATCCATACTATGTTGTGTCTATCAATGTCAGATAGCAGCTCGGTGTCCATTCAGTGATGGCATTCCTGCTGGGAAGGACTTAGTGATTAAAGCAGACAGGTGTTCTTAGTCCTTGGAGAAATAAAGAAAGGAAACCATCGATGGCAACATGCGACCATCATGGAGGAACATCCATAAAATAGATCATGGCAAGGAGAAAATGGATAAGAGCTCGAGGCAAGAAAGATCCAATCCATTGAGTAGGGAATCATTGCTTGCTGCTTAACTGAAGTCCACTCAGTGTGGGAATGTTTTAGTATGCCTTTGGGGACTCTGGCCACTCAAACAGTGTGTAAAGGCCAATGTTATTTCCAGCATGTGTTTGGGAAAATACATACAGTATTTGTTACTTCATTCATTATTAACATGTAGTGTATCAAAGCAACAATGAGCACATTTTAGAACTCAAAAGTTAGAATTCTTGAACTGCTAGTACAGTATATCAGTTTGTTAAAGCAGACAGTGGACAATGTGAAATATTAAAAGCAGCAGTGTTTGGGTGTTAATCCATGTTTTTAATGTGCCTATGAGACCCCAAACAACATATCTTATACTAGTATACAACTCAAAATGTCTCAAAAGTCTCAAAAGGTGCAATGTACCCCATCTTTATTTTAATATAAAAAGAATTAGCTTAGCTTAGCCACTTCATGCAGCAAATCACCAGGTGAAGGAGGTGAGAAATGAAGCACGCTTTGAATTTCTCTCTCAAATGTTACGATCTTTACACAACTTCTTCTGTCACTTTTCATGTGTACAAGCGACTCTTCACACTGCTTTGCGTGTGGCCGTTCAGAACAGCTGTTAACATATTTACCTTCCAGCGTGGTAAGTCACCACGTCGTGCAAACTAATTGTTTTCGAGCTCACCCTGCCTTGAATCTCACTAGCAGGGTTTGCATCCACTGAGACTCGATGGAGGCCGCCAGTTGGAAGCTGGATCAATCAGACATCTTCGTAGAGAGGTTTATATCATCATGACAATAAGCTGTGCTGTATTTTGGATATGAAGTGAGCACCAATTCACCACTTCTCAACCTCTGATTTCGACGACTTTCTTAACAAGCCTGTGTAGGTCTGAAATTAATACATATATACATTCAATTAATTCAAAGATAAAATAATGAATTTTATTCAGAAACTTTGGTGGATATTGTAAATGATACGTGATGAAATATTCATACACGTTTTCATGCTGATGTGGCACAATTCACAATTCTGTAATCAAATGGCCCACTCAGGCTAGACTACAAAATGCAAAGCAAAATAAACATGGCAGCTTTGCATGGCTAACAATGCATAGTGGTCGCACACATACAAATACCATAAAAGGCAGGTGCTGAACCAGTGGAAGACAGCAGGGACAATTTGAAAAAGGATCTGAACACTGCAGTTCCCTTAAGAGCCATTTGATGGCACATCCACCAGTGACGTTTCGAGCTAATGATCTTTGTCATGCTACTTTGCAAGGCTTGTGTACAGTGTAGCAGTGTTCACATTAAAAAAAAGCAAATACGAGTCAGTGTGTTTAGAATTACGCATCCAGTGGTGTAAAGAAGAATCCTCGCTCTAGCCACCCGGCTGAAGGAGGATAAGCCTGAAAGCAGTGAATAAACTGTCAGTTTTGAATTAGCATGTTGCTGTATGATTCTTGGCACTGGTGTCCCACAGGGCTCAGATTGAATCAGCGGTGTTTGTGTATAATTTCATCATATTACTGTGTGTCATCCCGACGGCATAGTGGTGTCATCGTGGGAAAGCTAATTGGATTTGCTGGCTGAGTGTGCTGCAGCGCAGCCACTGTGGGTCTGTCAGGGTGGTGAAGACACGTCATGCCAGACTGTAGCGTGTCAGAAGCAGTGAGGAAAAGCCCCGAGCCCGCAAATATCATACAACTGCTGAATTTGTCACCCTCACATTACACCACTGTCACCACAACTGTATAAGCTTGAGTTACATCACCCCACTTTCTGAGAGCATACTTTAAACCGCGTTCTACAATTCTGTCAATCTGCTCCAGCGAGATCATTTTGTTTTAGCGTGTCTCTGTAGTGTTAAAATTGACACACCGAACAGTGGAAGCATTGTATATTTTGAGCCTATTTAAAAACTTGACACGAGATTGGACTCACCATGCGGCTGTAAATAGATGAAGTCTTTGGGGGCACTGGTCTTGGGTGAAAGCAGCTCTGGCAGAACTAAAGAGTGATTTACTGTATTCACCACTTGGCCTGCTCTTTTCACTGAGAAATAGGCTAAACTGAAAGAGGAATAAATGTTGCTGAAGTTTTCCCAAGCATTGCTTAGATTCATTATGTGCATAACTTACTTAATAGCATTCCTTCCTTGTACACTTCACGCCATGCCTACCCACCATGCACTGCAAAAGCTTTATATGCTCCCAGTGCTACGGAAAGGCTCAGAGTTGGAGGGGTCGGCAGGGGTGGTGTTAGAGTTGGTAAAACATTTTTTTTTTTTTTTTTAATCCTGACATTAGGACAGTTTAAATTTTCTGGGTGGTTTTGCACTCACAGTTGACAAGAACAAGTAGACCAAAAGACAAATGCTTTCTAGGGAAATTCACTCTTCGCAGGACAGGGGGAACATAGTGTTTTTGGAACATAAGCTTTTGGTGAGAAAGATTTTTGTTATAAAGAGTCCCCACAGCAAACAGAGCTGATTAATTCAGCCCTCCAACCCCCACCCCTGAAAATGATTCCCACCACAGCACAGGAGCACTTGGGCATGTTTAGCGCAAATGTAATTACTGCCTCGGTAAGCGGCCAGCTTTTTAAAGAACCCCTTCTCCTCCTCTCTCTCTTCAATACCTGATGATGTCATGGCCCTTTGTGGGGTCGCAGAAACTCCTCAAATCAACTGCCACTCATGACCTTTTCTTTCAATTTTTTTTTCCTCTCCCCCTTTGCCCAATTCTTTCTTCCTCTTTTTCTTTCTGTGGTTCATAACTGAGGTTCCCTTTATGGGTTGATCAAGCAGCCCCCTCCCATTGGCTCGCTCTGCTTTTGGAGCCACTTTATGAGAAATGCATGCCCCTGTTTAAATGTATTGATAGTCCTCATAGACGTCCCAGTCTTTTGTCCTCCTGGCCTTCTGAAGTCTAAAAAGTTCCAGAACACGGGAAAAGGACTCAGCATACGCCATTGTGCTGACAATCCCACCTCTAAACATATTTGACTACAGACATATTGCAATGTGAGAGACCAGAGCAATGCTGCTTGGAGAATTTCACCCATTTTATTGCCATTCACAGTCGCAGAAAGGAATGTAATCTGGCAAACAAATGTTGTGACAGACAGCTTGTCTGGAGGATTTTATGGCCCGTCTGTGCTGTTGGTACATGGTTACCCCAGCCCCCTCAACAGTAACTGCTGCATGGAAAGGTGCATTTACTTTTGTCATGCACGCTTTTTTTAATTATTCTTTTTCTTTTTTCCTCCATGTAGCTCTTCAGGGTTTGTGAATCAAATTAAAGATGTGTCAGTGCACATTAATGGCTCAGCAGCAATCCCAAACTCACATTCTGCACACTACATGATTGACAAATTACTGTAAATATGTTCATTTTCTTTAGAGATGAGCAACAGCAAAAGAAACAAGAACCTTCCAGATTTGTCCTTTTAAAGCATTTATGACCTCACGTGTTTAGACATAAGGTAAAAGAAAATGTTTCAGTCCAGGTGAAATACAGCAATTTCCAACGTATTCAGTTTTTCAGCTAATCTTTCACCTTTTCTGTAGTTCCTGATTGTTTTATGTGGTCTGTTTCAAACTTCAAGTCCATGCAGATATACTGATAAAAGCTACTCATCTTGATTTCTTGTTTTCTCATCTGAACTGTCACAGTTGTAACCACCTCCTGAGCTCAGCGTCCCTTAACTAAGATTTGAGACATTATTGGAACCAGCGTGGATTTGCTTTGAGAGTATTGATGGACGGCAAGAAATATACCCATTGGTTTATTCAAAGCCAAACCATTTCAACAGAATGAATAGCAAAGAAAATAGCCATACAATGGGCTGGTCTTGTTGCAAATCCTAATGTCAGGAGAGAATGAATGGCAAAGGCGTGTGGTGTTGAATCTGAGAAAAATCTGAAATGTGGAAATGACTTGACAATGACGTGATTGATTGTACATTGCTTTGTTTAAAAACCTGAAGTGGAAACATCAGTTTTGGGATTGCCATAATATAACAGACCTCAGCCAGTGTGAGGGTCACAGAGAGAACTCTTAGAGTTTGCAAAGATTATAAAAAGAGGACAACACAAAGTCTTTACCCTTTGTTTATGTCTCCCTTTCATATTTTCTTCACTGTGCATGATTCCTCACACAGCCTCTCTGTTGTGCGGTTGCTATGCAGCATTGACATCACCCATTTCTCTTTTTGCCTTGTTTCACTTGTCATGCAGACGTCTTGGACAACATAAAATGAATGAGTCAGGGCAGAAGCAGTGAAAATACATGAAGGTTTTCTCTCCCATTGGGGACTTTTCAGTGGCATACACACAGTTTATGTCTAATTATGGTTGTCAGTGTGGGAGAGAAATAGGGGAGGCATTCATTTGTCCTTTGGCCTGATTTTCTATCTCCTCCGTGCCTCTCTCTTCATCTCTCCCCGTCCAAGTGATTACAGCACACTTAAATGCCTAATTGGCTTTACTCCTTATTAGCAATACAATTATACGGGCCTTGGGATTCTCATGTGTGCAGCCATCTGTAGTGAAGAGACACCATTCAGATCTATCCATAATTCAAACCATAGTTATTCTTCCACTGGCAAGCCTGGGCCTTTGTGAGTGTTGTATGGTTCTTATCCTGGCTCGCCCTCCCCTCTCTCTGCTGTCTTTTGATCATTACCTCACCTTTGTCCTGGATTAATAGAAACCTGACAGATAACACAAACCATTATAATTCAAGCAGTATTTATTTTTTTTCCAAGGAGAAAAAGAAGAAATCATGCATTTAATTTGTCACAGACTTGTTGCATCACATCATATGTACACTAGCTTAACTACCATTTTTAGCTCACAGTAGCGTAACTGCAACAGTTTGTCTACATTGATGAATAGAATGGGAGCACAATTTTGTATCATTTTATATATTAAGGTATTTACCATTAACTAGTTGCATATTAGCACTTTATTAGTCATTCTAAAGCATTATTAATGCCTTATTCTGGGGGTTAGAGTTATTAAGGGTTAGAGTTTGGTTATTAAGATTGTAATTCATGTACAACAACTTCCTGACTTGCTATCAATAAGCAGTAATTAGGAGGTTATTGAGGGAAAACTCTCATTTAATGGCCTAGTAGTTGTAGAATATGGTAATGCAGGATAATACATTAATAAGTACTGTATAATAAGTAGTAAACAGCTAATGTGCCATTAATATGCATGATAATAATCAGTTAAGTTAATGGTGAACATGTGTACATGTGTTACCTAGTTTTTCTTCGGTGTTGATGTGGACACATACTAAAAGCTTAAAAAATACTAAATGCTACATGCACGTGATGTACCAATAACAGGCCCTCACTTACTTGTGTATTTATAATCAAATTATTACTTTTTCCATCATTGCTTTAACAGATTTTTTTGCAAAATGCATGCAAAATAAGTGCAATAAATAAAAACTAAAAACTATTATCTCAGTGACAATAACTTCCGTCCCTCCTACAAGGAAGTGCAGCTGTCACCTTGACAGTAGGAAGTTCATGGGCTGTGAGGGAGCTCGCTGAACTTTGGCACACGTGATGGATGGAATAGCTCAGCCAGGTATATTAGAGCACACCGTCGCAGAGCTTCATTATCTGTGGCCGTATCTGCGCACCGAGGAACCCGTCTGTCTGCCTGGGGTCTTCCTCCGCTGTAATAAGACAGCTCTGATAGTATCTAATGACAAGGCAGACACCCCGGTTCCTGATGCCATTATCAAAAGTGGCCTCATCAATCAGGCGGCAGTGTGACAGCGGATGTGTGTGTGATGACAGGAAAGATCGGTGATGAGAGGCTGGAGTGGAGGAGAAGGGTGGGATGATGGGTGGACTCAGGGGTGTTGGGAGTGCAGGCAGGAAGAGGCGGGGAGTGTGTGGCTGTAATGAGGCAGCCCACCTTTTACTCCTGACGACCCGGTAAGAGGTGGTCTTATTGGGGGGCGTGGCGGAGAGCAGGAGAAGAACCCCATCAGTCAGTTTACACGGCCTGATAAATGGCTCCTCATCTTCCATCCACAGAGGCTCGTTTAATGTGCTCACTTTATTTATCACATTATATCATCTATACAAACCTGCTGTGGTTAGAAACAGTTCTGCTTTGTCATGTTCTCAACTTAACGGACAGTCATTTCATAACAATTAAGAATTTCCATTTTTACACAACAGGTGTCATTTTGTTTCATGAAATCAGCAGCGTTGTGAAACAGGCATTAGTAAATTGTGCATGCATGAATTGTTGGATTGAATGGCGTAACTCCATAATCCTGTATTCTTTCAGTTTAAGGGCATATTGCATCCTAACTCAAAGGCACACTTGTGTTGCTCAAGCACAGGAAATTTCCAACATGCTGAATGAACTCTCAAGCACTGCGGAGGACAGGGCCCAGTTTACGCTCACGCGGATTAACATGTTTGGAAATTCTAACTCTCTCCATCTGACATCTTTGTGTGAGAAGAAAAGCACAGAAACCTTTGACAACGACATTTTTCACATGATCAGGGCCGGATGAAAAAGTGCCTTTGAAAGGCAGTGAAGCCCAGGAAAATTGTTTGTTGACCACACAACAACCATCGTATTGCGGCTGTCAGGCCTGCGTGGCATGAAGAATTCCTTTGGGAAACAGATTAATAGTTCATTTTCATGGCAGTTGCGCTGAGAATGAGAGAGAGAGAGAAAGGAAGCAGAGAGGGAGAGATGAGTGCGGAAAAACAAAAAAACAGGCTTTTTTTGAAATGGGCTTCTTTTTGGGATCATTTATGAACTTTTTTTTCCTGTTGTAACAAACAATAAAGGAATATTCATGTTCATCGTATAGCCAAATGCAAATGCTTCGATTTCAGATAAACACGAGTCTGCATTTCCTCTAGCGCTGCTTCGAATGGACGTTTTGTTTTTCCAACTTGACGACAATGTCATCTGGAATGCTTTCTCAGCGACAAAGAAGTTTAGGACTGCCACTCCATCCTTGCCTTCCCATAATCTCCTATTTTATTTTGTCAGGGAATTGCTGCAGTAACAATGGTCTTCCTTTTCAGAAATATTTTGCATACATTTGGTGCATATATCTGAATTAGCATGGAAATAAAAACATGTTTATGTCAGCACCAAAAAGACCCAGGAGAAATTGAAGTTGGTTCATTGTTCATTGTTTTTCTCTAAATTAATCAACCTGAGGAAAAATAAACATTTTTGTTTGATGCAATCAGATATATTTACAATAAAAATACACACTTAAAAAAACAGAGAGATAAAACTTTTGCATTAACTTTATTTTATGTATTTGATGTGTATTTAATGAGGAATGAGATCATGCTTTTTTTCATCTGAAGTGGACTTGCAGCATAATTTGCTGATAATCTGTGTGGTTGTGAAAGGGAAGAGGCAGCACATTCTTTTACAGGTTGTATTCATTTGCAGCTGGAACATTAGTCCTTATTTGTTGCCTGTGTCACACTTTATAGCCTTGGTAACACGCTCAACAAACACTAACAAATCACTTTCCCAGGCCACCGCAGGTACGGTAAGTAGCACAAACTTTTGTCTTTTCCCAAAGTTTTTATCCCAGTAATTGTTCTAAGTGCAGGTATCAATCAGAGCCCTTGCCATTTACAGTACATTATCTCCTACATTAGCTCTGCTGAATTATGTGTGAGTGCAGGTGGAGACACTGTAAACACTAGTTCTACGAGAGTGTATGCATGTGTGTGCCGAGGAGTCGCTGTGCATGCATGTGCACACACCTTGTTAGCTCGTATCCGTGCACGCCCATAGCTTTAGAGCCAGACAGAGGTTTGCTCCTCAATAGATCAAGGCCTCACTAATGGCATATGATGCTGCAGCGGCCTCAAAATGAGCCGTGTAAAAGAGTGACATTATCGATCACGCCCGGTGAGTCGTGTGGCCTCCAAACACCTGTGATTTTAACGGCACGCTTACTTTTTCATGGTTGTGGGAATAAATCACAACGTGGCTGTGCCGTGCTGGATCAGTGGGGCCCCGACAGTGTGGCAGAGCGCTCCATCACTTTTTATATTGTGTTAATAATGTCAGATGTATGTGGGGGAGAGAGGGCCCTGCGTGCATTCATCACAGGCTCGGAGGTATACGGGGAGAGGACCGGACAGGGTGTCGGGCTGGGAGACAGACGCCTCCATTGAGCTTTCTGTCATTCCTCCACAGACTCAGACGCAGACTGTGGAGGATCTATATAATCTCCGTGCGACACAGCATACAATCTGTCTGCTCCGCTGCTCTCAATAGCACTAAATTTGAGCCCGGCAAACATTCGTCAAGACATATGCTTTTATTCTTGCCATCAGAGAGGTTAATGGGATTAATTCACAATTTCAATCACTCTGAAATGTAGCCATAAATAATTCATAGTCTCAATGGGAAGCAAGACTTTTGTTCATTAATTCTTTGAAATTATTTTCACTCCGTTTCTGGTTGATAAATGATGTGCACAAGAGAAAACATATTGAAGTGCGGCGAAAAAATTCAACCGCCGTCATCTTGGTGAACCGAGGGTCGCCGGTAAGAGCGTCACTTCTGCTCCTCTCACTGTTTAATGCTCTGTCGAAGAAGACAAACGAGCAGATCATCTTAGCCTTCTGCCAGAGCTATTCCAGCACACCTTCCAGGAAATGCACTTAATCTGGTCAGCATTACCAAGAAGAATTTGCTCATGCGTTAATCGTGTTGATGTCCTCTGACTTTGCTAAAAAAAAAAATCTAAAGAATTTTTAACAAAACACAATTTTACATATGTGAGATCTGTTTTTTTTATTATATTATTTTTCTCAGGCACCATAAAAAATGCATATTTGTTTCAGCTATTGTTCTCCCTTATCTATGCTAGTAAAAAAGACCCCTAATTTGTCCCAGCCTTCCCACTCCTCAATGAAGGCTGTCTTCACAAACAACACTACAATGTAAATCATCGGAGGAACAACAGGTAGTAAGCAAGCAGCACTATACAATTATTACAACCTCTTGGAGCGATAACATGTAATCCGCAAGCACCCATCCCTGCAGGTACTTAAAGACTCTGACCCCTTGCACTCCTTTGCAATGTGGTTAATGCAGATTACAATGGTCTGACTACTGAAAGCCCTCCTCACAGCTGCTCCCACCTCTCCCAGTCTGCACGGCTGTAATTTAGCAGGCTGGGACACTGGCTTCCCCCTGCAAGCTCTGAAGCAAAGTCAATAGAAATTGGACAGAAACTTTGTTAGGAAGAAATAAAAATAATAATTAAGAAAAATACAGCCCTTTAGAGCCATGTGTTGCAGGGTGAGATGGAGAGGACAGGAGTGAGACTGCACTGAGGGGAATCAAACGGGCAGCTCACTTTGTCAGGCGGGAGTTGGCACCTTCACACTTCCATCTCTCTCGCTGCCAGTGGCCTCATTTGTGTTTAAGCAGGATCAACTTCCATAACAACATGGAAGTTAACCACATGGCATGTCACAGTTTATGACTGAGCTAAAATGTTTTTTCAGCTCTTTAAACCTCAAACCAGAGTTCCATTGATGCAAAGCATGGCAGTTACTTTTCATCCGTAAAGCTCACTTTTTGGTACCTTTCTAGTGTTAGTAAAGAGGCAGAATAGCAGCAAAAGGTTATTTTGGACAGTCTCCAAGCCACGGGATTTATTATGCCTTGTCAGTGAATTGCTCTCTGTATTGAATATATTCGCTCTAAACTAATTGACCAGTATGGTGAGAGGCGCTGAATTAGGCAAATGGGCCCAGGATGTGAAGTTGGACTTGATTTATTACTTTGAATGCAACTCAAATCAATGGCTCAGCTCCCCAAAACCATTGCATTTCCCAGCTGAAATCATTGTTATGCTTAAGAAAAGAGAGATTATGCGGGCTTAATGAGTTTCAGTGGTTGAATGTGTTTGCGCGCCATTCAGGGGCGAAATCATATTTAATGGCTGACACTCAGTTCATGGCAGGTCCTCCTTTTTCTCAGTGGCAGGTCACCTTCGTCACCGGGAAGGCCCTTTCAGAGGGGAGGGCCAAAGATAGGGTCCTACATTCATGAAAAGAGGAGCACAAACGCTGCGCATGAGAAATGAAATGGGAGAAAAGCAGTTGATTTGCACACAGCGCTGCAGCTCAGCTTAGGGTTGGCTATAGGCCTCAGCCTGCTGACCTCACTGTGCCAGACTGGGACCTCCCTTGCTTTTGGGAGACCCTTTGTTTCTCCTGCTCAAGAAGAACACTAATTTCATTTCAGTCTCGACAGACCAGTTGCCTTGGCTTCTAGGTGAAAAATGTCGCAGATCGCTAATAAATTAAGACGTCCTCTTTCTTCTGTCGCAGAGCTGTTTGGCCCAGTGTTCCAAACTAAGCCTACAGTTATATTTTCACAACTGAAATCGCATTCATTTGCAAATCGACCCTTTACAATTAATTCCCCTAGACTGAAATTCTAAGAGGCTGATACAGAAAGTAAATGGCAGCTATAATTTGGCTCTGGCCTGACTGCATTGCCCTAAATTCTTGTTTT
>JAPZEA010000001.1:22264018-22276641 GCA_029783685.1 Heniochus monoceros | reverse complement strand
CAGGAAGGAGAGAGTTGAAACAGAAGCAGAGAAAGAGCAAAATAAAACAGCTTACAGATACTGGAGAGTGGAATGAAGGAGTCAAGGAGAAGAGTGTATCAGTCCCTGCAGCTCAGCTGAGACTGAGAGAGATAGAAATGAGAGAGCAAGAAAGAGTGCGAGCAGGAGAGAGAGAGAGCAGCACAAGCCAAGTGTTTGAAGTGGATCAGTGTAGGCCAAACATCTGAGGAGGACGAGACTGCAAACATGTCACACTGCAGCCTGCTTGCATTTAACAGCAGATGTTTGGGCTCTCCATCTCTGTTAATGGTTCCCCATCCAGGTTGGTCTGACCTAGTGAATGAATAATATATTTTTTTTTCTTTTTAAACCTTTACTCAAAAAGAAGATGGTTGCTGGCTCCTTTTTAGCAAAGCCCTGAATATTCCCAACTCCCAGTTCTGTACTGTCGTCTGTCTCCTAGTCGGGGTACAGTGCCTTGCCTGAGGGCATTTCCACACTACATGTAGTGGGAAAGGAGAGACACTTTGCTCATGCACTTATTCACACCCAGTATTTCCCAGAAAGCCAAAGAAGTCAAAGTGGCAATCATCAGTCGCCAGCCCTCTCCTTGTCAATGCACACGGCTGGAGCTAAAACAAGAAAGACTGCAATCCTTCCCTACTTTTGTCAGCTTTCCTTCATACGCTCCGTCCACTCTCTTCATAGCTGAATGCTCAGCCACGCTTCCTCTTTAAGTGTGTAATTACTCTCCGGCTACAGCAGCCCATACATTCTCCCCATGCAGTGGCATCACCGGTGATTTGCTCCTAATTTATAGGAGCAGGAGGTTCAAAGTTTTAAAAATATTTGGGTAATATCGTGGCAGGCGTCGCCTCGCCCATGTGATGAATGGAGACCGGACCAAGCCATTGCGATTCTGAGCATGACGAGATATTGGCACCAAACAGCTTTATACCTCTGCACTCCTTTATAGGGGCTGGCAGCGCTGTGAGAGAAAGCCGGAGGACCTTCATGAATTATAGATATGAGGCTGAATGATTGGGGCCGAGGCCATGTGAGCGATGGACAAATGGGACAGGATGTGGCTGGCTGATGCTCTGCTGTCCCTGCTGTCCTGCTGGATGCTGGTGCTCACATAGATTAATGATAGGATGCTGAGTAAAGCAGGTCCTGTGTCAGAGCAGTTCATCGCCAGTTAAACGCGAGGCCGTCATGAGACACCGACAACTGCTGATGGAAGCTGATGGCAAGTCAGATGTGTTTTTAAAGTACTTTTGACAAACAGATCCATTACAGAGAGCTTTAAAGACTTTAGAACATCAATAGAGAAACCTGCATCAATTATTTTTAAAGTCTGACCTGAGGTCTGTGTGTGTGTTGAATAGTGCTGCAAGTCAGCACTGCAGGCGGGAAGTTACTGAAGACACAGCAGGCCGAAAAATGTTTTCCATGATTACTAAGAAATGCAGTTTTTCAGCTATTTGGCTACAAAGCTGAGAGAATATTGGAGAGCGTAATGCTAAGGACGTACGCTGAAAAGCATGTTAATAAATTACACTTTTCCCATAGATAATAACAGTACTGTAAGTAACAACTTACTGAAAATATCCCATATTTCAACACTTAAATTATTATTATGAACGGTCTTCTGCAAGAAATTTTTTTCAGTATCGATCCTCTAAGTGAATTGATTAACTGTTGAGTCTATAAAATCACAGTTCCTCAGGGCCCAGTGTGACATATTCAACCAGAACCAATGAACGTGCATTTTTGCTTTAAAACTGACTTAAGCAATCAGTTGTTTATCAGAATAGCTGCAAATTATTCTCTGTTGATTGATTAATAATGTAAACATTTCAGCACGACTTCTGTCTGTTATACAGCCTCGTGTATTTTCTGATTTCTTCTTGTCCTCGTCTCGTCACTGGGCAACTAAAACACATCTCTTCACAATTACAGTATTCCCAGTCATTCTGCATCGGATATTTCCGTTTGCAGAGTTAATTCAGCCATGACAGTAATGTGAATCCATATCCCACTCTGTGCTTTGATTCCTCCCTTGTCAGTTTTTGTGCCAGCGCACATTTGTAACACATGGAATTAAACATTGCCATTCTGTTTTAATGAACCACTTGTTGGAGGAGCATTGATTGTGCAGACATTAAGCCCATGCTCAGATAAGATAACACAGAACATTCTCTAATCTAGCTCTGTCCTACTTCACACTTGACCAGATGGAGATTTTTTTTTTTTTTTTATCGTTGAAAGAAGAGAGAGAAAAAATCTCTTTAAAAATTAATACATTATTTACACCCACCAACGGCTTACCGCCCAGTGTAAATCAAGTCCACAGCAGGCTCTACTGAGTCCCTCTTAATGACTTCTAAAACATATGCTTTTTTAATCTTTCTCTTCTTTTTTCATTGCCTCATTGCTGCTCTGGGCTTTTTTTTTTTTTTTTCCTTTTGCCCTTTATTAAACCATGCACGCACACATACTCACACTCACACACACAGTCAACTACACAGTGTCATTTCCACAGTGATAAGAGGAGAGCAGGTCTGCTGTCCTGATAAAATCTGCGGAAAGAGACGCAGTGAACCCCCCCTCCAGCCCAGCTCAGGCCGCCCTCCTCCTTCTCCTTCTTTCACTCCCTCCTGGAAGGAGCAGGGAAGGAGGAGGGAGGGGCAGGTAGCATTAAGCTTGACCTCATGTCCTGCAGGGCAGCTGCCTTCTTTGTCAACACTCGTCAGATAAAGTCAGCCGACGAGGCCATTGTTGTGGCAGGTAACTGTTTTTACACGCATCTTGAAGAGTGTCTGGTGGGCGGCACTGGGAGATTACCACCTGAGATTTATTAAAGTGGTCAGTGATAAAAAGAACAATGGGGTTTAAGCGGGCCGGGTAAGTGGTCCTAATTCACGGCAGGAAGAAGGGCTACACGGCTCCACACCTACAAGCAGAGGGGTCTGAGGATGAATGCCCCGGCCACTTTGCCATCAATTAGCAAACAAGCTCAACGGCTGTATTGTCTCTGAGACAAAACCGGAGAAAAACAATACGTTTGATATGAGACAGTGAGGAGCAGGCGAGCTAAGAGATAAGTTTCCTGGCTATTGTGCAGCTGACAGCATGCAGGAGAGGAGATGGCTTGCTTTTGGATGAATTCAATCAAACGAATGTTCATGTAACATAATTATCCTGTCCTTTGTGTCATACAATCTGCCCGGAGGAAGCAGGAGAAACGGTTTAAATGATGGGACCTCTGATGGAAATTGTGCATCATGTGTAGTTTTTCTCAACACTGATTAATTGCAGCTACTGTAAACTGAGTGTATTCCATCTATGTAGCTATCTGCGCATGCTGAGCTCTTCCTTTGCTTAATAAATATTTTGAGATTAAAAGCAGTGATCCCGCAGATGTTCGGCCAGACATGCACGGCAAGCGTATGTTTTTCGTGTTAAG
The DNA here is from genome assembly GCA_029783685.1 of Heniochus monoceros. Classification (NCBI taxonomy): domain Eukaryota; kingdom Metazoa; phylum Chordata; class Actinopteri; order Chaetodontiformes; family Chaetodontidae; genus Heniochus; species Heniochus monoceros. Next base: position 22,273,172 of record JAPZEA010000001.1, on the reverse strand, counting down.
AGGATGCGTTTAATTCAACTAGAGAATAATTATTGAAAATACTAGGCTGCAATCCTAATCTGGGGTCCAATCAAAGCATGAGCCTTAGTCAGATTAAATTTATCCCCCCACATTTCCATCTGCTTCAAGACATCTCCAAAGAAATACACATTTTCTTTGGAGGAGAAAACAACAGAATTAGATGTTGGCCTGCAGCGGTCTTAACGTCAGTGTTTACCAAATCAGTATGGATTAAAGAGACGGCCCTCGTTCTGGCACAGGAGCAGGTCTGCACAAAAGGACAGAGCAGCACGACATTCCTAAAGTTCCTTGACCCAGACTTTAATACACACACACACACGCACGCGCACGCTCCAACATTACCAAGTCTATGACTTTATGTGCAATCAGCTTGTATATTGCTTGGGTGCATTCTTAAATCCGCAGCAGCAAATTTGGTCTTGGAATTGACCGAGGGATTAATCAGATGGATGTTAAAATGGGTGACATCATCATACGGATTCAGGTTCAGCTAGAAAGTTTGGTCAGAGACAGTAGATGCAGTAGCTGCTATCACCTGTTTCCTCTCACCTTCGTCACCCTGTTGTTGTTTTTCACGAGGCAGACGTTTTTGAGGCTTTCCTCTTTGTGACACACTCTCAGCTCAGAGCAGGACAGGTCTGCAGTTAATCCGATAAGTTACCATTTAACCCTGTGACTGCGGGCCTGCCACCTGTGGTAAACGCTGGGGTTGGGCCACTATTGGGAGGATGGGCCGGACTGGAAGAGGGCTTCAGGGAGGAAAGTGAAGGCCTGATCCACCATCATTTATAACAGCAAAATTCTGCAGCAAAATCAATTTACTCCAATGGGACCCATGAGGGGAAAGCAAATCCAAACAAATGTTTCACATTGAGTTCAACTTTGAATTCAAAGAGGAAACAAAGAGTTGGAGAGTCCAAAATTCTGTTATTTATCCCCCCTCTGTTGGACTGTTACTGCTTCACAAAAGAGAGGCCTGGTTTGCAGACAGTTATGAGACAGGAGTTGATGGTACAAACACATCTTTTGAATGAACCGTGTGAACTTACTGTCCCATTAGCAACCGAGCTAACAAGGCTCGCTTGCTAAAAGAATGTTTTTTCGCCTTCAGTAACTCTGTATGGATTGAAACGGTGAACAATCCTGAGAGGAAAATGCCAGGAACGATCCAGTACAGAGACTAGCTAGCACGTTAGTGGCTAGCATGCCAACTGCAGTCATTTACCAACTAGCCCTGAAAGTAGTCACTAGGTCGCCGAGCTTGCAGAGACGGTGTGCAGATAGATGTCACTGTGTCACTCTCTGGTGTCACCAGGCACGTAAAGAGCAGCAACAAAAGACAGTGAGTTGAACTTGCAGGAGCCGTGTTAAAATTCAAAGTATTTCCTGCACATGAGAGGGACATTTGAAACCACAGATTAAACCTTTGACTTTTCTGAAGACAGAAACAACAAAAAAGCCACAAAGGGCAGGAACAGATGGAACGTATCTTAATTTCTGAGGTATGAGATTAGTGCCTTCCTTTTCAGTGGTTTTGGATGCCATACAGATGCAAACAGATGTGAAATCCACTTCTCTCACATTACGCTGTCATGGCCAAATTATGTCAAATCTAAAATGCTGTTGTTTTTAAGTATATTTACCCAAAAGACAGTGGTTAGTGTCCTCTCAGCAGACTGCGCCGGGTCTGTCCGAGTGACAGGAGATGACAGCAGGCTGCTATTACCTCGTCCTCTCAGACGTGGCCTGGGCTGCAGACATGTCAGCCTGTGGCATTTGGGGCATGTGATGATACGGTTACACATGTTCACATGTGTCTGTGGGAATTAAGACATATGTGGCACTGCTATCTTTCTTGGGCCGCTGTCATGCTTGGCCTCTCAGAAATTATGGCCCTGTCTGTCCACAGCTTGCTGCGTTTCACACTTTGGATTATTTCATTACTCGCTTTGTGTGTCACGCTGATGCATCCTTATATATCAACCAGTGTCTCCTCTGCTGTCTTCCCCCCTCAAATAACTCAGTTTTGCTGTAGCTTGTTTTAGTACCTCTTTTTTAATGACCATGACCAATTGGATATGTTCTGTTGGCAACTGTCTTGTTCGTCTCGTACACTGGGCTATTGTGAATAAGATGAGAGAAAAAAAAAACAAAAACGGGGCCCTCCAGATTTTTAACTTGTGTGTGACAGTCTGTAAATATGCTTCATGTGACTCTCCATCTATCAGCTGTGTACTGCTACAACCCTTATGTGATTACTAGTGTCTGTGTTTTTCTGCATGTATACTTATATGGACATGTATACTTATCAAATCTGCTTTTAACTGCAGAGTATTCAAATGTTCCATTTATTTATAGCATCTCTCTATTGGATCATGCACTGTGTGACTTGCTGCATTCACAGCCCTGTTTGTGTGTATACATGTTTAAAACTGTGTCCTGCATTTCTAGAAGGGTTTGAGAGTCAATACTAATTATTTTTTTCTACTAAAAGTACCAGTAGTACTCACAGTTTTATACTTGGTAAGGTGTCAAAGACGGGTATAAAATTAAAGCCTAATTTAAAAACTGGCCATTATATTCAATACATATGAAATTCATGATCGCCTTTTAAAATACTGTGATTGACTCCGATGTGCAGCCAGGGCAATAACCTCATGCATGAAAAAAAAAAACTCATTTACAAAAAAAAATCACTGAATAATTAGACCATACATAAAATGTGCAAAGAAAATCAAATTTAATTGCACAATTTACAGACTATTTCCATTTATCAGAGGTCAGGGAGAAACGTGTGTCTTATCAGACTGGCCAACGTCCGGTAGACCCATTTAATAAATTTAAGGCCATTCTTGGTCTGATATTGGTTTAACCTGATACGTGGGCACACACATGAGAGTGTTGACAAGAAGCAAGAGGTACAGATCATAAACGGGGGAGGAAGTATCATAATCTCTCATTACATCATTCATGGAGGTTATTGCAAAGACATAAACCACTGCTGCAGGAAATGACTTAACAACTGTCATAAAAGTCAGTTAAATACTATTCGCCCCCACCTCCCCAACCCTCCATTTCCGATCAATATATGTTGAAATGATGGTTTTTTTCTCTCCTTGCAGCATTGGGTATTCTCTGTAGAAAGCATGTATCTAAAGAATTTAAGCTTGCTGAAGTGTGACACTGATACCAGCTTATACTCCACCGGCTGCAGTCATTCATAAGCACAAATACAATACGCACACCTGCAAAAAACATTCGCAGCTATCACCGTTCAACCAAAGCTTCTTCTTCACCGATCGACTGGTATTTAAATGGCTGCTTTTCAAGAATGGCTTGTTCATGGTACATTTTACAGCACATTCCAGCCCGCTCCAGATGGGTCCTCTTTGAAGATAAAAGACCTGTAAATCTGTGGACAATGGCACAATGGATCAAACACAATATGTGTGGTCAAGAATATCAGGGGCTGCTATGGGTAAGCCTTTTATCCACATCTCAAGGAACTCCTCAAATAATTGTCCACCAACTGCAGTTTTTGAACTCGAAATGCCCGCGATTCTTTTCCCCTCCTGCGCTGACCCACTCACTGCTCTCCTGAGGTCATGTGTTCGGTGATGTGCCTTACTTGGAGAGTTACCTAAAGCCATTTTATCAACTAAAACAGACTTGGTGGACCCCCCTCTCAGTTGCGTCCCAATTATCCCAGTAAATCCTCCAGCAGGTATCCAAATGTCAAGCGTCTTCCATGTTACTTCTCCCACAACTCCTCTGTGGAGTAGATTGGGTAATTAGTACCTGTGGGATGTGTCAGTGTGATCAGAGGGCGAGGGCTAAGCATGGCTCCATGCTCAAGCGGCCCTTCATAACAGCTCCGTGGTTGCATTGTTCAGACAGGGATTTTTGTTCAATAGAGCCCCTGAATCAGATGTTACAGCAGTGTTAGCGGCGTGCAGGTACGGAGGCCGGGGCAGGTGGTGTATCGAGGTGGGTCTCAGTGTTCTCACACCCTTTGAGAGTTGCATTCCCACAATCGCTAAGACGGAAAAAGTATGAGTTTGACAGTAATTCTGCAGCAGGGAAGGCACTGTGATGTGAATGGAAGCGAAATGACTCAAACAGTGGACGTGTAGCTGACGCTCTTTGCTAACAAACTATAATAAAAGCGAACAACCAGTGGTCCCTTGATGTGTCTTCCATGTATGTGGGCCCATAGAGCATGAGTCCTCCAGTTGAGCCAGTTGAGAGCACAAACTCAAATTTACTATTTTACAGCCACTCCTTTTTCAATTATGGTGATGGAAAAATGATTTTCAGGCCAGTGTGCAGCACATGATAATTCCTGTCTGTTTTGTGCGTGCAAATATATTAATGGCAGGAGAGGCTCTCTGACAGTGTCCACCATTATCCCCACATTTAAATGAATATTACATCAACCCCTCTCTGATGAGGGCCCTCTTTCCACCTCACTTTCTAGTGTGGCCATTTGGAAGCAGCTATTGTTGTTGTTTGTTGTTGTGCTACAAGTTGAATCTCTGGAAAACTAAACCTACACTGAACTCAGCGATACATCAAACACCCTCACAGATTTTAGACAGCTGTATTCTCGCAGTTTATGAAATTGTTCAAAGCCAATTATGTGCGTAGTTTACATCACCTGAAACACAATGAAAGATCAGCAGCCTGTTCCCTGGTGACGGGGGCATGGAATGGATCCAGATCAGATCTTCCCACCAGAGGAGTTTGGATTCATCTTCTGCTACCGTGTGGATAAACAATTAGAGCACTCATTAAAGGTATTTATGTATCTTGATATTTTGACCAAACACTTAAATTTACTTGCGTTCAACTCTGTTTCAAGCTCCCATAAATAAGAGAATAGGTAATAAGGCAGCACAGGGAAGCTGTGGGAAATCGACTGATGGGGCCGCTCAGCTCAGTGTCTCCGTTTGATATAAGAGCTATTCTATGCAAAAGCACTCCCCGCTCGTTTTTTCCCTTCTCCTCCCCCTTTGTCACTTAAAGAATGCTTGGCGCCTGTGGATTAATTAAAGTCTAAACATTAAATATTTATTGATGCATTATCAGTGGCTCACAGTCGCCTCCTCTCAGATTGATTTCCACTGTGATTTATTGTCATATTTGCAGAGTCATTTCACTTGATAACAAAGAGAAATTGCTTGCAACCTTGGTACCCCACCATTAGCCCCCCACATTGACACGCTCCCCGGTACTTAGCCCTCCTCCCATCCTCCACCTCTTTTCCCTCTTGTTTTCGGCTGTCTCCTTTTATTCTTCACCCTCTTTTTACTGACTTTTTCTCCTTCATCTTCACTGTCATCCCCGTGCCATTTAACAATAAGTCTGCGCTGCCGTTTCAGAGTCGTTTGTAATGTGATGCGGATGCAAGGATGTGTCATTGCTCTGTCACAAAACTGAGAACAGAAAACATGTGGCAGAAATAAAAATTCAAAAAATATTAAATCAGCTCTTGAAAAGACATGTTCTATTCAAACATTTCATGTACAGTTTAAGAGAAAACTTTCCTCCATTTTTCCCATATTGTAAGATTTATTAGATATATTATCCAGGTGCCAAACAAAACAGCCAAAAATATTTAACAGTGTGAAATCAATCTCTTTTATACAAAAGGTAAGGTAGGTTTTCTTTTTTTTTTAGGAAAATGAAAATCAAAAGCAGGCAGGAGAATTTCCTGTTACACGTCTGCCCTCCAAGTTGTCATGCCATTTTCATGTGCCAAACATAATTTACGATTTTCTCCTCAGCCGTCAACTGTGAACTCTATTAATTTGTAGGGGGGAAGTCTGATTTATAGGCTTATGAGCCCATGCATCCACATCATCATTTGTTAGCCAGATATTTGCTGCCAACTCCCTCGATGATGGCATCATCCTGTTTCCCTGCAGCATAGGCACACATTTTGAACAAAAACACACACACGGAGGCATGCAGCCACCCATGAACTATGAAATTCTACATAAGAAGTAATTGTCCAAATATCGCTCCTTTTCTGCTCAAACTCTTCTGACTTTCCTTCTGTGTTTGAGCAGCATCATGTCATTTTTTCTCAGATTGTGCAGCCCTTTACCTTACTGTTACCATCTAATTAAGCCCTCTCTCTGGTATAATTTAGATGCTATTCTTAGAGCAGCATTAGGGGAACACATTGCTGAGGGGATCTTTGCCATCCCACTTATTTACACCATGTCAAAACAGAAAAATGCGTTGTTTACCAACACTTAATATTTTTATAACTTCTACTCAAATCAACTGATTGTTTCAGGGGCTCTGGACAAATCGAGTTTTCCTGATTGCAATTGGATTTGTTGACATTGAATTATGAGATATGTCCTAATTTGCGTTTGTTGCACCAGTGTGTGCGTACGTGTGTGTGCCTTCCCTGTACGTCTTAATAAACGAAGATCTTGTGGGTCTTAATTCTTAAGCGGGAGTTGAGACGAGGGATGCTTGTCATCCAGGTCTCACACGGTATTGTTTTGCCTGCTAAATTACATTATCACTCATGAGGAGATGGTGTGGGAAGCGGCGTGGTCCCAAATCAGGTGCTGAATGGAGAACTGAACACATGTGATGTGAGAATGCCTCAAACCAGGCAAACTCAACAGTCCAGAATTGTACTTTTCAGTTTGAAATAAATTTAGCTCCTGTTTTTAAGGATCAGTAAGAATTTTCTGCCCTTACTCACACATTCTGGCCTTTTTAAAAGATGCATTTTGATTTTCAGTTGATCTGTGTAGGAATTTCAGCTTCTTGCTCACTGGCTCAGCTGTACGTCCTCTCCTCAGCACATTCTGCTAAATCAAGATAGCCCCTCCGCGTTTGACATCCATAATCAGTACGCAGTTAGGTAAATTATTCAATTAACCCTAATTAACACTGTAATATTCTACAAACCGCATGAAGATTAGACTTGTGCTTTGACTGTTTCAAAGCATGTTCACACACACTCTACAACCTCATCTATTCTCTGGGAGCGGTTAATTAAGGCTAAATTTGCTAATTGTTCATTTGTATTTTTCCTATTGGCCTGTCATGATAAATCACCGTGCAGTAATTCATCTCGCCCGATGCACTTCGTCTCTGTCGTATCGGAGCTCGTGGTGCGGCTGAAGATGAAATGTTCATTGTTAGCATCATCTGTCACACTGTGGGAGGAGAGTGATGACACAGCTGTGATGTGCTCGAGCTTTACAGTTCCAGGCCTCTTACCCGCGCAGCCTGCTCCAACTACGCCGGGTTAGGATTAATAAACGCAACAGATATTTTCTTCTCTTTTCTTTTGCCCCAGCGACAAAGCTTATAACCGCACACACTTAACAGATGGCGTAAGGAAAGCAGGCCTTCACACAGCGGCGCAAATCCACAGCACGTTCCTCAGTCTCCATCAGTGGTTCCTGTCTTTTTTTGGTCTGGATCCCACAGTCCTATCAAATGAGCTCATGCAGGCCTTAATCGACCCCTCTCGCCATGTTCAAAATGTGTTGTAATGAATGGATTATCAACTGGACGTTATTTAACACTATTATTTCTGAGTGGACGTTCTTATGACATTTTGTTCATGCAGTTCTCATTGTATGGGTTGCTTTGCTCATGATTTGGAGTGGCAGAAGCTGCATGTTTCACCCTGTTCATTACTTTTCGCTAACTTTGTCACTTTGTCAGTGGTTACCCATTACTTTAAGTTAGCTAATTATCAACCACTTATCCATCACTTTTAGCTAACTATTTTCTGCTTGCTTCTTCACTAGTTTTCACACACTCGATTGCAGCGCGTGTAAATGTGTTACAAGTGACTCAGGCTGTAACAGGCATTCGGCTGCTAGTAAAGATCAGCATTACACCAAGTTGTAACGTATTTGTCTATAATTTTCCTCCTTAAACAAATATGTTGATACTTTTTTTTTTTTTTTTTGCTCAAATCTCAAATCTTTTTTTTAGTTAAGTATCCCTGGTTTGGAATCACCAGATCTAGATCATGTTGTAACAGAAACTGCTAAAGTAATATAATCAGCGTATAACATCAGTGTACATTGCTGTCGGCTTTCTCCCAGTTTGATGATATCCTGCCACCACACTGGAGAAAACCCAGCAGCTGCAGACCATCCTGTGTGTTGCAAGAGTTTTCACCAAGGCCTCCTGTTAGATAAACAAATCCCAGTACCTACTCTATTCTATGGTGAGGCGGTTCAATACTCTCTCATCTCTCTCCTCTCTGCAGTCTCTCCCTGCTGCATGTATTGGCTTCGGCCTCTACCAATCGTCTTATTGATCCCAAATGAAACACTGAACTCATCAATACCGTCTTAATGCGAGTTTGTTGTTCAATCACTTGCCATTTAAATCACCTGGCTCAAGTCCTGCGAGCCATCCGTTTTCTGTCAGACGCTGCACGTCTCACCAATTTGCTTTGTCATTTTGGGAGGAGTATGCAATTATCATAAATATCTCCCGGCGCTCACTTTGTCAACCCCACAGCTGCAGTGCGATCATGCCTGTGAGCATTCGTTTTTAGCTCCTTTGTTACCTTTTATCCCGTGTTGAAAATAGGTGCTTTTCTCTTACCACCAATACTTACGATGGCCTATTCTTACATCTTAAATGAGGTTTCATGAATGTCACAAATGAAGTCAGAGTGCAACCCCATTGATTAGGCTGGTAATTAAGATGTAAATGTGGTTGTGGGCTGGTGAGCGATCACACCTGCGATAATAGCAGAGTGCTGTTAACATCACCAGGGGTCTGACTGCCAGGCGGTGTGCTGCCTTATCAATGTTTGGAGTGATCTTCTGTTTAAGTATAGGCTCCACTCCTAATTCATGCTGTTTGCTAGTACTGTGCTGCCCCTGGCAGGTACTGGGCTACAAGGTGATGACAAGTTTCTCCAGTGGGTGCAAGTCACTCAGTGAGAGGTGGCTCTGTAGCCACCTGGTTAAACAAAGGACCACTGGAGGATGTTACAGTCCAAATGAGAATATCCTTAACTGCCAAGTGCAATGAATGTAGAGGAATTTGTCATTTTGACATATTCACAACTCACGTTGACAGAACCTGCTGACGCACAAGGCCACAAGGACCTTCAGCACAGTGTCAG
>JAPZEA010000001.1:22204151-22216108 GCA_029783685.1 Heniochus monoceros | reverse complement strand
TGTGTTGAGGGATGAAAAAAAAAAAAACAACAACATTTCAAACCAGCCGCTACTCTGAACTGTAAATTTTTCAAATAGCCAAATGATTGAGTTTCTGCTAATCTTGGCAGCCCCTTCTCAATAAATGTCAGTCTTTTTGACAGAAATATAGCTTATAGGTCGTGGCCTACTGGTGTTCTGTGTACCACTGCACACACACACACACACGGATTGTTTCTAGCTGTCTGCAAACGCATGTGAATAGTTGTGGGAGATGATGATTGTCCCGGCGTCCCTCGGCGTGATGCCCCCTGCTGTGAGGACACACGGTGTTCAGCCAGCAGCTAATATCGCGCTGTCATATATTGCTTTTCTTTTGTCTTTTGTCAGTGGTCATCAAAAGGTCAGGGAGGTGACGTGAAGTTGTAAAATGGCCTGAGTGAGGGTGACCTATGGCTGCCTGAGCATTCCTAATGCAATAGTGAGGCCCGCGGGCCTGGCCTGCCAATACCGGGCTGATTATAACGAATCAGGTCCCTCTTAACACAATAATGTGATCAATTTCTCATTCCACTGAATAAATAACATGGCAGATAGGAGCTCTGCGTGACCCGCCGTTAACCTCTTGCCTCATTATTCATATCAGTGCCTGAAAGGAGAGAGGGAAGGAGGTAAGGAGAGAAAGGAAGAAACAGGTCAATTTGAGCTAATTATTGGTTAGACAGAGTTGCTTTGCTAAATGCTACTGATTGGACGAATGTCCTGGGACTTTTCTTTATGACATCTGCCGTGAGTAAGACCAGTGAAACTCTGGACCTGCTTTTCTTTCCTTTGGGGATTTAAAAGGGGCGACAGATGCTTTACTGTTCCCCAGCTCGTGGAGGCAGGAGCCCACATATGGATCCACAGCAGCCCGGGCAGGCCAGCCTCTGCAGGGTAACACAATAGGCTCGCTCTGCCTGCTTTCTCCCCGCTGGGTGCATGTTCCGTCCAGCCCCTGCTTAACATGAGGACACTTGGTAAGATACCCGACTCACCAGGTTTGCGAAGAAGTAGCGACAACAGTGCTGCTAATTGGATCATAATTAGCCCTGTCAGCCCTGCATCATACATAAGAGGACTCCTCTCTGACACATTTGAGCTCTTAAATCTAGATGCTTCTACATTTACTTCAGATAGGCAGTTACCATTCAATCTTTGTTCCGGCCTCAGTAATAGAGCCCAGTATGAGCAGGCAGGATTTCTCTGCATTGTAACCAGAGGCCCTGTGCATCTGTGGCGGGACCCATGTAGGAGCATACGACACTCCGAGGTGAAGCTTTGAGCTTTACACGATACCCAGTCAAGCTCGACTGGGAGGATGTGACACGGTCATCGCTCTTCATTTATTTACCTGTGGGTTCTTTTTTTTCTCCTTTTTTTTGTCACAGTCCCACTCCGAGCCTGTGTGCACTTCACCTGACACTCGATATCGAGACCTATTGCTTTCATCTCCTCCAGTATTGGTCTTCACTTATCTCACTCTCATCATCTAACTTTAATCAAGTAAATGGATGCATTTAAATGTTGCTAATTTCACTTTGGTAATTGCCTGTGTTTAATTAGGTTTGAGCAATAGAGCATTTTAAGTAATTTGAAGTTACCGGTGCAAAGTTCCCCAAAGTCAGTGCACATCTATAAAGACCTTTACATGAAAAATAACCTTAAACCTGGTGTATCACATTTTGCTGCAAGGGGCCGGAGCGGCTTGAGAGGCCATAGCCCAACAGAGGCGTCACAGGTTTTATCTCAGCCATTGTATGTCCAACAATAATTCATATTCTCACAGTGGGCCTTAATGCAAAATACTAAACACCAAGCTGCTTATTCAACTCGTGTCAACTCTTAAAATCGATGAAAATGTGCATTTTGCTTATGCTTAACTACTGAAAGTAAATAGGGTGTGCATGCTTTTCTCCTCTCATATTGGCCTCACAGTGCAAAATCACAGCAGATGTCTGTATCCTGCTACTTTATATCCAGCTCTGTACAGTAGATCCCCTCTTGTCGTTGTTCACACGCAGACCTGATGGCCTTAGCATCTGGCCACATGGCTGTATCTCTCTATGTCTCCCTCGGATCCCCTTTCTTTCTCCGCTTTTCCTCTCCGTTTCTGCCTGCATAATTCTGAAGCATGTAAAAGGCCTGAATGACGACGGCGAGGCCCCGCACAATTTTATTTAAGCCATTACAGTTCCTGGGAGCGTATCGGGAGGGGGGGCTCAGTTCCACATGATAGGACTTCCTCCTCACCAGGCAGTGTTTAAAGAAGAGCAACAGGTGGCTGCTGGCAGAGGGAACCTGAGGCTAAGTGGATGTCAAAGTGGAATTGCGGCTGAATCACGGCTATTTATTTGACCCTCCTCACATCTGCACTCTTCCCCTCTGAGAGGGAAGAGGTGGGAGGGGAGACGAGCAGAGGGGCGTTTTGTTCGGCTCCTCTCCACAAGTTAATGTGGGGTTGGGGGATGTCTGGGGGAGTAGGGGGATAGGGGAAATTGTACATGGTATTAATTACAGCTCTCTGTTCACATGGCCGCTCCTGCTATGTGTTTATGTATGGAAGTAACATCATGTGCGCACAACATGAAGAGGGTCAGTGGGATGGAGGTGTTTTTGCACGTGGCCAGCGAACGCATCCTATTAAATCACTGATGTTCACATCAAGCTGCTTGACCCCCAATGAGATGAATCAAGTTCTTTATCAGGAAAGGGGCAGATGTGAGAAGAAGAGTTTCCTTCCACAAACAGATCTCTATAGAGATGTCTTTTTAAAACATATATTGTACAAAATGATGACAATCAATGCATAGATATTAAAATACATAAAACATCTAAAAAAGTTATACATGCATATACTTTTCAAGTATCAATTTAAAACCTTTATTCCCAGCACCACTACTAAATCTGATGGATTTGCCATGGCTTGTCTTTTGTTACACGTGTATGATGTAATATATAAACAAATTTGCATAAATTGGGATAAAGAAAAGGAACTCAAAATGACATATTGTCAGCTTTTAAGTTCATATTCTGAACCTGTTAGCAAACAGTTGCATATTTATACATTCAGTAGTTAGTGAGCAACATTTGCATCCGTTTGGAAACATGTTTTGATCACCTGAAGAACTTGAGTCGAATATTCCCCTTTCCTTTTAGCTCAGTTTTTGGTCTCTACCAACTCCTGAATGAAATATCTGTCTCTTTGGCTGTAAATGCTCCACTAAGTTCTCCAGCTAGTCACTAACTGTGTCGATCCACTGATGGGCAGATAGTGTATGGTGGGTTTTTAGAGCTTTGTTTCTGAACACGGCAAACCAAAAGAGTAAAGTGGCGGGCCGGCATTCCCGGACCACTCTCTGAGCTAACAGACTTTCTAAACACCACCCGCTTCGAGGGTTATTGGCAGTGAAAAGAGAACAGTGGCCAGGTCTGGGAAGGATCCCTGCGTGTCTTTCCTGTTAGCCTCAGTTTTTCCATGCTGTTATCAAACCAGCTGATAATGGAGAGCTCCGGGCTCTTTTTTCTCAGGACCCACAGCACACTGCCACACATTCTGATGGCGTGACACAGACCTCCACCACAGAGCCCGCTCTGTCTGAAGCAGAGCGCGCTGCCAGGCCGAGGCCCGCAGCTGGTTCGCATATTGGTGAAGGACTCTGCCAGCCTGACTACTATTAGTGATATCTGAGGATGTGCGTGTGTGTGCCGCCCTGGTTGCAGGTTTCAAGAGTTTCTGAACATGTTGACAAATACTTTAGGATGAGCAGAGAAGTGGAGGGACTCAGATCAGGTGCAGGTAGGTGCAGTAATGTGGTAGAAATAAAAAAATATGAGTAAACTGTGCCCTTCACTTCGCAATCTGAATCAGATTTATTTTAAAAGTATGGTTATGCTACACACAGTTCCAGAAATCACAATGCAAACATGCATCAAAAAAACAAACAAAAAAAGGGTTATATTTCCAAAATGGCACTCTGACACTGACTCTGCATGTTATTTTGTCTTTTAACTCCAATATTGCTTAGGTCTGACTATATGTAACATACTACTTCTCATTAATGAGGGGAAATGTTTTCTAAAAATACAGCGTCATTTTTTAAAATATACATCTAATGTCTATTTTTTAATCATCTGAATACTTTGCAGTAAGAAAATTCTGTGCCAGCACTTTTGGTCAAATGTACCAGTGTTTTGCTTTGTTGGTGAAAACAATGGTGATTGCCACATTTTCCTGTTTACCACATGGGTCGGCATGGCGACCAATACATAACTGCACAACACATCTTGGACCAATCAGACCGCTTGGTTAAATCAGATTACTTTGTCGAAAACAGTTCTCGTAAAATATGTGAAGCATTACGGGGCAGCACGGACATATAAGCACATTATTAAAGGCTGGAATCTGAATATTGTTATATTAGCAAAACTAATAAGTCTATAGGATGAATTCTTAAGGGGGCAGTTCTACATATAATTGAAAAATTAAGCAACTTATTTCATGTTTGAAATGTGCTCCATATTGCTTTGGAATGTCCTTTTTTCTCATATTATTATAATGAAAAAGCAGTTGTTCTACTGTAGAGTTACATTTTCAGCTTATATTGTACCAAAGACATCAGAAAATTCCTTAAATCTTACATTCCAGAACTTGACGTTTTTCAGATTTTTTTAGAGATGATAAACATACCAAGCTACAGCGTGACTAATAGGTTATTAATTATAGAGTTTAACTTATGTATAGTGACTATTTAATTGCTGAATTAACAGTGTTAATGAATCATTCTCCACTGCCATGGACCACTGCCTTCCCCCGTGTCTGTAACTAAGTGGGAGGTAGCTCCCCGTCTGAGGCACAGTAAAGTTTATTAAACACATCAGCTGGTTTGCAGCAGACCATTACTGAAATGCTATATTCCAGCAATGAGAGATCAACAAATAGGCCTGGGAAATAACAAGCGAGGGGACTTTGGTCTTTTAAACCAGAGAGCATTATGCAAACTTTGAAGGAGGAATTTATTAAATCTCTTACAGCAACTGAGGGGCTCTATATTTAACTTTGCCAGAGCACTTCGGACAAGTATTGGCTGTGGTTTCCAGTTGGCTCTGAGAGCAGTCTGGTGGCTGCGAGGCAAACTTCTGGAGTCCCCGATTCCTAAAATGAAACAGCTGCATAGTGTGACACGCTGAGAGCGGTGGGGCGTAAGGAGGAGTTTTCATGAATGAAGTCAGTGGGAGGGGGAGGAGAGCAAGCTAGCTCGGGGCTGAGCACTACTATGTAGGTGTGTCATTAAAAGGGTTTGGGGGCGTACAAAGCATGGGTGTGGACTCAGACATGGGTCATGTAAGTTCAGTTTGATTCATAGTATAAGAGGGGAAATGGTGTTGTTGTTTACACTGGCTCAGGGTGCACAGCAACCCACTGTGTAATTTGTAGTGTAGTTTGCACAGATCTGCCCCCAGGGAGCCATGAGAGGCTGTCCTACATCGGCTGTTCCCCCTCTGCCAGAGCCCCGTGTGTCCCTGCACAGCACAGCCGACAGAGACAGAACAGAGCACCGCTTTGACCACGCAAAGGGATATTAAAGTCCAACGCTGAAATTAAACTTCAGAGTTTCACTTTAGATGAACCTCCAAAGCTATCTAGCAGCCCTCTCGCACTCTGTGCCAGAACAATATCTGTATAATTAATAACCACAGGGAGAAAAAAGAGAGAGAAATCCACTTTGCCAAGCCAAACCAGAGCCATGTGTATGACGGTATGGAGCGCACACACATTGTTTGGATTGGTGAGACAGAAAAATGCACTATAAAATACTTTCTGCTGAATCTGTTGAAAATTGCGGAGAGAAGCAACACGCTTTTTGGGTCTACCTGTCCAATCAGCGGCGGGAAGCTGGGCGGGGATGGCATCCAGCTGGTGCTGGAGTATGAGTCACAATCACAACCAACACAGTGTGGTGTGGCAGACTTCTGGCTGTCCCACATACTTCTTCTCCATGATGACATACATCCAGGCCTTTGTTCAGGCAAGAATTTGGTGAAAGTTCTCTCAGTGTGAGAACAGAGGACTCTAAATTCATCCTACGTCACACACATGCAGTACTTTTCACTCATCCTGCACTAGACTTAGTTCTTGTTCATTTGGTTTTACACACCAGAACAAGATTATTACGTTTTAACACAAATGCTTTTGACCTAGCAGGAAGCTGGCGAGCAATTTTTTACACCTACTGATTCCTGTAAATACACAACTCTCTCTGAGATGAAGCCAAAACTCGACTTCAGTCCTATAATGCAGGTCTTCAGCGATGGTTACATCTGCATAACACATGCCAACGGTATTTTACAGTGGCGTGAGTGCATAGCTTACATTTTTAGGATGGGTGGTCTCAGTGGTATTTTAAACCATTATTTTTATTAAACCTGGCATTCTTTGCACCCTGCTTGATCCCCTTTTTCCTCCTTAATTTCTGCTTTTTAAGCATCTTGTTATTAAACTCACTTGCATGCCTCTTTTTCTCTCGCCGCTTTTAATCATTTTAATATGTAAAAAATAATAACTAAGCTGAAATTACATCCTTCACATGCACTGAGCTCCACATGAACTTTCTCACCCCGGCCGTGTTTTTCTTTGCGCAGAGATGCTTGTCCCGATGGTGTGTGGCTATCTATCTCACACCCCTCCTCGTGCTCTCCTGATCAATATGGTGAGCCACTGGTCATCATCACTCATTGGGAAGTGACACGCACAAGTGCACGTGCATGTATGTACACATTCACGTACACACACACACACACACACACACACACACACGCCGTCGCCTTTTAAACCTCTGTATCTCCCAGAGTAAGCAACGGGACGTAACCCAGAGAGCACATAATCCATCTGGCTTTGATTAATGGATTCAACATCCATTTTCAGACCCATACAATGCCCCTGTATGAATTTTATCAGAGTACAGTGACAAATAGTGGTTCTGTTCTCTGCTAAGAGCCCTCATTGTTCCTCTGACGAAGAGTCATGCAGATGTCACCGCCTCGGCCAGGCTGCCCAGTGGCTTGTTTAGAAAATATAAATGTATCGGGCTGTAGTCTGACATCATTGTCTCAACAATATAGATGCCTATTTTGTCAGCACATAATCGGTATAAATGTATGACTTGATACTATTTTACCAGAGAATAATATGCAGGCTGTGTTTGGGGCGGTGGTGTCATTGTGCACGTGTTTTCTCATGAAATGAAATGTCAGCATTTATTGAAGCTGCCTCAAATATGTCTTGGCTTGAGTGATTCTACTCTTATTACAGCCCCCAAAAGATTTAAACTGCATGTGTGCATTTAGCTGGCATCCTCTCAGCATTCGTTTGGAAAGTTGCAGAGTTGAGCATGGCACCGTCTTTACTGTTACCATACCCAGAGACTGTTGACTGTAATATCAGTAGGCTATGAAGCACTGATCAGGATGGCATGACTGGCTCCTGGATCTGGGTGTCCTGGCACTGAATAATGCAGCTTTTTCCTCTGAGGCCCTGTATCCTTTGGGCCCTGTCATTGAAGATGCCCTCTCATCTCATCTCTCACTGACACATGGAAATGTTCTCCAAGTAAGAGTTTACATCACTCTGAGAGGCTCGGTGATGAGGTTTTTACAATGGTAAACGGCCTGGCCTAAGTGGCGTGCGTCTCCCTCTGAGTATGTCTCCTGACTGTCCTCCTAATGACTCTGAAAATATGCACGGCGCTCCATTTATGGGCAGTAAAAACAGTCATCCAGCCGCACGCTAACAGACTGTGAAGAGCGCCATAAAAACTGTCTCCGTCATATTCACTTACAGCATAGTGCAGACTGGCAGCTCAACCGGCTATCATAACATCCAGGAGGACTGTCACTGAGCTCGGCGGTACCTCTCTGCCCGTCACGAGCAGCCAAACATGAAGTAAAACAGCAGGCGTGCCCTCCCCTGCTGCAGAGGGTGACATGAACTAGCAGCCCCGCACATAGGAAGTGACATAAACAAGCAGGCCCCAGAGAGGAGGGCCATCAGTGGCGATGATGAGCGACTCTCTGGATGCTCCTTGACATGTGTGGCTGCAGCAGAGAAGGGGGTGTAGGGAGCAGAGGAGGGAGGCGGCGGGTGTAGGCGGCGGGGTGGGGGATGGTGATGAAGGCGGGTGTTGCGGGGGTAAGCGGTAGAAGTGTGTGCACGACTGCATTATCCGGCTGATTTAGTTATGACAGCTGGTGCCCAAGAGGAGCGCGGCAGTAGGGGATAGGATCGCCCAGGCTGCAGACAAATGATGATGAAGAGATCACTTTAAAGAACAATCTCCATAATATTTCATGCTCGCTAGGCAGCTCCCAGGCAGCCCGGGCTGCAAGGCTAACTGCTCTATCAATTGATTTGATTCACTGCCGGAGCTACTTCTCGCACATAGTATTTCAAATAAATGACACAGCAGATAGGAATGATATCTACATCAATATTAACCCTGAAAAGAACTAATGGATGCCGGCTGCAATTTGCGCTATATCCTGAGTAATGCATGGGAGGCAGAAGGCAGGTGATGGAAGAGTTATAACTCAAGCTTTTCCTGTCTCCCCCCAAGGCACAAGAGGATACAATTTGACCTACACCCACCCCACCCAACACAAATATACAAGCTACATCTTTCCTCCTCCCTAGGCAACCATTTGTTTTTGTATTTATAAAGCACATTATGGCAGACTGGGCTAAACTAAACCATCTCTCAGGCTTGTGGAACACAAAAGCAGTTTATCAGATAAATCACCCTTGACCAGTTAGCTATTAGAGCGGCCAGGAAGTGGAGCCCGGGCACGTATGGTGCTTATAATGATAGCATAGTTGCCTTTTATTAATGCGTGGACATGATGCATGCTCCTGTGTTGCAGTGGTTTAACATGGCTCAGCACTCTTTAACCTGATCCCACTTACTAATCCGCTGTATTATGAATTCAGGTCAGGTACCAGGATAGATATACAGATTATAGCCGATAAAAAAGACCACAGTAGCTTTCCATGACTTTTACGGGGAGGCAGAATGCATGTTATAGTGAGCTTCATCTTTAGAAATTTGCTCACTGGATGGAAAATTGTTACTACCAGTGTACCGAGTTAACTGTTTTAATTGATTTCTATTTCATTCATCTTTTATTTACTCTAGATAAAATGTCTTTTAAGTAGCACGCAGACAAGGTAGCATGCATGTTACTTGTTAAAACCCGCAGTGGTCAGGTAAGGTGTTTTATTCATTGCTGTGAGATATATTTAGGTGGCAACACTTGCGTAAAGGTGATGCCAGAGCATTCATTAGCCTGGATGATGTTCACTGAGTAGCTACTGATCACTCCTGTCCCTGATATCTGACCCCTGCCCTAGTAAGAGGAGACCTCAACCTCTCTCACACACACACACACACACATACACAGGCAGCTAGCGGGAGGATTGTGGCTTGCCGATAAGGTGGTGATTAATCACAGAGCTGATGAGAGTGTGTAGGGTTTCCATCAGTGATGCTTAATGAATGTCATAATAATACGAGCATCTCTGATTGCTCAGGTCAGCAAGTCGTGTGTGTGTGTGTCTGTGCGTGTTTGTGTGTGCGTTGGGGGGGGGGGTATATAGCGAGGGTGAGGTATTTATGTGTGTGCATTGTGGGGGGAGTACGAGAGAGGCTGTGCCTTAGCCGGGACCCCCACCGCTGAGTAGTCTGCTAATGAGTCCACTAGAGACCCACCCAATACCTTTGATTGTGATGCCATGGAAGAGAGGGGAGCAGTGCAATCTTTAGCTGGATTAAGTATCTCTTAAGGAGATCTACTTTCAGCCACAATGTTATCAACCCTTGAGTGTGTATTAATTAGGCCTATTGCAGAGGCGAAGCGGAGGAATTTGCAGTATTCCCTCTACTCTCCTGCAGACAAACATGCGCACACACGCGCGTGCAGGGCAAAAAAAAAAAAAAAATGCGTCTGGTAGCGTCTCGCAGAAACTCGCTCCCAAACAAACACAAGCCTCCTGCGCTGTGCAGCAGCGCAGTTTATTTTTAAGGGGGAAAAGCATACATGTTTAACGTGAAGCCTACACCTCAGTCTACATGCTCCAGCATATTGTTGTACGCTTTAATTTTACACCCCATTACATCCCCATCTACATGTTACATCCACACATCTGCATGCATGTTTTGGTATTGTATACATCATCCTGTTCTCATTAGCAGGGCTTTTGATATGAAGTGATGCATTATCTACGCACCAGGCAACAGTTGATTGACTGTGGGCCGGTAATACTGTTTAGTCCCACTTAGAGCAGCCTGGCTTTGATGTAAGTACATATTTCCTGGTGAAGGGGTTGTTATAATTTCAAACATTCACTGACTCATCATATGGAGGGCTGACATTGCTGCGGTTCACTTGCTTTTTTTTATCTCATACATGTGTTTCCTGGACATGAAATCCACTATTTTCCTCTTCCCTGCAAGTCATCAAGCAAACGTCTGTTAGCTGGCCTGCAGGTACAGTATATTGTTTACCTCGTTACCCCGCGTGGCTAAACCCCTTCAGCATATGCTAGCAGGAGGTATTGCACAAAGCACTGATATTCAATCCAGTCGTGCCTCCCGCCCCCATCTCCATCATAACCTGGATGTTTAAGAAGCATGTCCGACTGGTATGTTTTGACTTGGTTTAAGTGGTGTTTAATGACAGTGGACTGGCTGTTCTGTTCCGGAGCTGTGTTAAGAGTTTCTAATCAAACGTTCTGCTCCATCAATAATGCAGCGCCTTGGATCCCATGGAGGACTTAATTGTGGGTGTATGGCTGATAGGGAGAGCCTTGGCTAGGGGTGTCTCGTTGCACTCTTTAATTAGATACCCCCGTCATGTCAATAGCGGGAGCCCTGGGTGTTTACTATGCAGCAACGTGCCCAGCACTACTTTGCCAAGAACCCTACTGTAACCCTGCCATCAGCTACCTCTCATAGCTGCCTCTGCCTGGAAGAGAGAGCGAGGTGGGAGGGAGGAGAAAGGAAGGAGGGACAAAACGGAGAGAGTGTGCAAATTCAAATCTCCCCACGTTCGCTTCAGTTATCGAGTTTTACTCATACATTATTTATATACTAAAATGACTTTTTAACAACAAGTTTGCTCTTGGAACTTTGCATAACATAAATTCCTCTGTGGATATTACGGGATGCTGTGTGCAAGGGTGGTGAAAATTTTCTACAATCTAAAATTTATTCTAAAAAGGTAATGCTAGAGATTTTTTCTTGCTCTATTATATCTTAATTATTCATTGTGGTTGGGTTATGGAATTTTCAGTGCAAAATTTTGCTTGATGCTGAAACACTGCATTTTTGTCTCTGCGCAAGCCTCAATAACAGTTTACTTGAGTAAATATATCCCTCGTGACATTAGCAACATGAACTCACTAGACTGATTCCATTAGATAAGGTTGAAGGCCAGTGGGGGCGCTATAGGGCCGGATCAGCAGGTGATTGGGAGAAACAGCAGCTTCAGACAGGCTTTTGTTTGCTGTGTTAAATGTCTTCATTACTTGGTGGAGCTACAGTAGAACTATTGTAGTTCATGGTGGCTGTAGTCTCATCGGGCTCATCCTCACACCGCGTATGGTATTCTATCACAGAACGAACTGAAGAGTTAAGGTTTTTTTGTCATTTTACCATTTTTCCCACTTAACGAGAGTGACACAAAAATAAGGGGATCTTCACCAATTTTACACATTAAAGTCTGTTAGAGGGGAGTACAACTGCAGATGTGAGAACGGGGAATAAATCCTTTAGCGGTTCCAGAGGGAGCTGCATGAAATCTGATAATGGCCTCAAGTGATGTCACTTAAGGGAAGGTCAGCCGGGGTTGAAGACTTCGAGTTTGAAAATGAGAAATCTGGGGAGATC
>JAPZEA010000001.1:21780338-21792987 GCA_029783685.1 Heniochus monoceros | reverse complement strand
TTGTGTAAACAGCTTTGTTGCTGCAGGCCGTCTGTTTTTTTTCTCCTTGTCCTCAGCTGCATTTCCGACATGACATCAGGTGAAAAGTGCGTTGCTGCTGACTAAAAGAGTAGCTACCTGTGGCTAAAAGTGAGTACACCCAGACGGTATTTTTTCACGCTGTGTTGTAGTTTAACTCCTAGTTTGCCGTTAGTAAAGCAAGTTAAGAGTTACGGGTTTAACTTCTGGTAGGGCATTGCTGCTGCTGAGACGGAGCGAAAGTTAATCCCGGCCACAACAACAAAACTCTGTTGTTATAATCTCACAGCAGGGATTAACTATGAGTCAGAAGAAAACATAATAACTTTATTGTTTGCCTTGTGTGAAGGGAGGTAGTGATCAAACTGGCAGTGAGAGAGTGATGGATGATTTTCTGTTTCACACAGTCACACACTTGACTGTATGACTGTCTCTTTAACTCCCTCCTCTCCCTCACTATTGCCATTCAAAACCTGTTACTGATCGCGGAGATCTGTGATCTCCGCAAATATCAAAGAACAGAACTAATTGTTATCATTTTTATGTAAGTTAACATGACGTCAGGGATTATTGTTGCACTTAATAATATGGCAGCTGTAACTGAATGAATGTTGTGGTGGAAAAATAGAATTTCCACGTGACAATGACAAAGAAACTGATGCCCAGTCTGTTTAATAAGGTTAGTATGAGGGCTGTTACTGATCCGGCGTATTGGATCGGTGTATCACTATTTGTAGGAGCAAAAAGTCACTTTTTAGTACTTCATAAAATTTAGGAATTTTAAACCATTTATCATATGTGTTTTACTTGGTGTAACAGAAACTGCAGCCTTCAACCACGCTTTGTAAACGTGTAGAAATGACAGAAGCCTTCAGTCATTAGTCACTGTGTTGTTTTTCCATCCCGTCACTGAAGTTACAGTCTGTCCTGTCATTAAAGTCTCAAAAATGCCAATAATTCCTTTGGCAAATCTAAACCTGGCTCTCCTTTGTTTCCTCTTTGCATTCTAAACTTTGTCAAAGCACCAGTCAGTGGACTACACATGCAGACATGCATTCCGAAGCATTCTTAAGGAGTAGGTCACAGCTCAGATACTGAGATAGGGCAGGTGAGCTATCAGACAGCCACACACCTCACGAAGTGGAAAAGAATGAAGAAACGTGGACGTGCCTGACTGACAAGTGGCCTGCCAAAAGGCCTCCGCGGTCGCTGAAATATGGAATGCAAATTACAGCCGTGTAGTCTCCTCTGTCCAGATTCTTGTGTGCAAGTCAACTGAAGAAATAACCTTGCAGTGGATCACATTTCTAGCAGATTGAACTTGTGAGCTGAGATTCCTTTTGTTTATATTCATTAAGGAGACGGGAAATGGATCTGTTGTTGAAGGAATAATAACTTCTCCTACTGTGACCTTTTAAAAACAAATCTCCCAGCCAACTCTAACGAAGCAGAGCTACAAAATATCCCTGCAGGATATTTCCCACACTAGTTTCAAAGACTGACATAGACCCTTCACCTGAACCAGTAATGCAACAATGAGATTCCACGCCAAGATATCTGAGCATCATCTGGGCACCTGTAGGTGTTTACCTGTATGTCTGTGTGCGTCCATGCATGCTAGTGAGTAGTTACTGACCTTTGACCTTGGCAATGACTGTTCCAGCTGCTCCCAGGATGTCCACAGAGTTCAGGGTCTGGTGTTTGCCGATGACAGCCTTGAGGACGCGGAGTAATTCTGCCAAACGTTCCTGCACCACCTCCTGAAGATCTTCCAGACTCTCTGTAAAAAGAAGAGGAGGTACACATAGGTTCAGTCATGTGAGTATCAAGACCTTGACAAGACTAACAAATGCTTCATTAAATCCGAAACTACCATGCACAGTTTGCAATCACATATTCTCATCTCATCAGTCAAAGTCGCCACCATCACATCACACTGTGAGTCACAGGTGAGCCAGTGACAAATGAATTCCTGGCATTCCGTTTCGTCTTTGCCACACACATTACTTGGCAAATACATTGTCATTCTGAACCTATGAAACTTTGCTGCCACCTTTTATCTAATCTACTATCCTTGGGGTAAATAATACAGTACATTATGTGCTTGGTTTTATCTGCATGCGTGGTTGTACCACCAGATGAAAAGTCTAAGATGGTTGTGGTTGACAGTGACTAACTCAGCTGTTGCAGCATAAAACTACTGTGACAAAACTTCTTTTCTGCTTCCTCCAGGCAGAGTGACGCTGTGTGCACCGGAAGAGGCATGTTTCTATGTAAACAGGTTACAATGTCTCAGTCACTGTAATAACATTCCCAGCCAAGTGAAGATGATGAATGGAGAAATTATGACGTGCTTTTTGTACTTTTGTGGTTCCAAGTGAGGTAGAGTCAATCTTGTGCTTTAGAGAACAAAAGCCACAGAATTTATCTGTGCAACAGCCACTGTGTCCATCCACATCTTTGAAACCTGGTAAAGTTAACAGTGACGGCTAAATGTCAGATTGATTTACTTGAATTTTTTCTGCTTAAACACTGACTACACTGCACTGTGTGTGGTGCAGAGTTTGTGTATGATACAATTTATGAATGCATACCATTAAAAGGGCATTCATGCTAAACAGGGATGAATAAATTCAATTTAAGAGTTGAGTGAAGTGGCACATATGGTAGCTATTATGCAAACCTACTTTTTCTGCAGCAATCAGCAGACAGTGTGAGCATCCAAAAAATAAAAAATAAAAAATTGTGGAAGATCTTGCATTTCTCTCTGTTACCAGTGAGGTTTCAGAAGATGATACTTGAGGATGAAAAGAATGTACAAAATGCATTCAGATTACATCTGTCCACTTCTATTACCAACAATATTGCATCAATCATTCTGCTATGAAAGTCTTTTCTGTAGAGTCAAGCAAAGCAGTAAAGGGTACAAATGACATTTATCTGTATTTCTGTATTTTACCAAAGGTTCTCCTGACTTGAAGGCTCTTCTTCACAACTGTATATCTGTATTAAGTGATCTACTGTATTCCTATAGCACTTGTCAAATCTGTGTTTCAGTTTGTTTTACAGACAATTAAGCTCTTTGGGCAAAAACGAAACCCAAAAGGAAAACCGTAACACATGATGAATCTTGTCCAAACAACAGCAGAGGAAGGTAGTCTGTCTGCCGCTCTGATGCAGGCTAATCAGAGGAGGCTCTGCATGTTGGCACCAGACAATAGGTGAGTTCATGTCTAACTCACTGTTTTGGAAGAAGCCGGGACACCAGCTGGAAACTGAAAAGTCATCTGTTTTTCATCAAGGCCACCCCACCAGCCGGTAGGGTGAGATGAGAGGCTGAATTTATTGGAACGTTAAAAGGAATCACAGAGGGTGAGAAAATGAGAGCCTGCGTGAGTGTGTGTTAGCGATTGACTCCTCTATGATTCAAACACACACACACTAATTAAACTGACTGGTGTAAAACATAGTAGAGGAGACATAATCCACAACTGAGACATACACCCTGGCCATCTGTGACAGTGTTTTACAGACATTAAAATAGACACTAGGGAAGAAAAGATTTTGACAATGAATCACTACGGAACACACCACAAACAAGTCCTGAAGACACTCTCCAAATGTCCAAAAAATAAAGGACACAAGTGCGACAGGAGAGTCCATCTTGCAGGTCAAAAGCTAACCTATCTTTGTCTCTAGCTTCCACCCTGAGGATTAGAGAAATCATGTCCTGCAGAGGAGGGGGGCTAACCTGTTCACCTGCCCCAAGGCAAGAGGTCCCTGACACTGCAACACGCATTTTAAGCTACTCATCACTACTGATAGCAACAATAGGCCATCATTAAGCACCCTGCCCTTCTTTTCGTACATCCGTCTCAGTTGTAGTACTTTTGGTTAGCTCAGTGGCATTTGAAGATGTTCTTCGCAAAGACATGTGTGGTTTGGGCATTAACATATGAGAACCGGTCCAAATGAGGTGTACACATGAGAAGCTTCACTTAGCATGACACACATGGAGCATGACTGAAGGTGCTGCTGTGGAATCACAGCAGTAATGTTTGTCAGGATCACCCATTTCCCTTTCCTCTGAAAGGAAAAGAATTTAATTAGACTAATCTATTCTGCAGAAAGTGGAACGGGATACAAATTGTGAGGAAATCACAATAGCTGTGGTGTTGTGGCAACAAAGACAGAGGGATGGCCTGAGCCAATCTGCTGGATTGGAAGGGCATTTTTGAATGGATTGGTATTGGCTGTATCTTTTGTTTACTGTCACCCACTGCCTGCTGTCAAAGATGCTCCACTGTGCAGAGTTAACACACTGTAATGGAATGGGAAACAAACAGACAGCAGCCAACACTTTCAATTAATGATACACACACACTGACAGCGTGCTTCAGACTAAAAACAAAGACCATGTCCATACTAATGAGAGCAGAACCATTTTGGTGGTTAAAAAACACTCATGCGTTGGCTGTGCCAACATTTGAGCCTGTCCAAATACTGTATATGTTTCCTGCACAAATTACACTTCATGCAGGCTGTAGCTTTTATGCAGAGCTGTCAAACATATTGAAAATGCTTTCCTAGTCCTAGTTCTAATGTATGCCTACTTTGGGCTAATAATTGCTGTTGAAGGACTCAGATTGAGGTCTATGGCAAAAAACTTCCATGCCAAGCAGGCACTACAATTGTACAAAAATAATATTTTTTAGCATTAACAATAATTTAAAAAAAAACAAAAAAAAAAACAAAAAAACTATTAAAACGTAGATAAACTTAAATACAAGTGTGCACATGGCATCATTTCCACACTGTGTATGTCAGTACAGTTTGTGTGCAATTAGGCTACTTAGATCATTGTTAATTCTTCACCCTGAAGCCCAGATTAAAAAATTCAAACAAAAGAATTCTATTGAACAATCAGAAATGGGAATAAAGTTATCAAAACAAGGTCAAATTTTGTGTGACAGCTCATACTGATCACCACCATTGTTGCCCTTTGAATTGTGTGAAAGGGTCTGTGCTCAGTGCAGCGTGAGACAGCTGAGAGAAAGCTGGTAAAAATCAGTGGTGAGTGGTTTTGTCACAACAATGGCATCAAAAAGTGCACTGGAAATTTGCAGCCGATTGTGGGGGCCATGCCATTGTTTTGGTAGAGATAACAGCGCTGAGGCATTGAGCTGGACCATATTGTTTAAAGCAGGACCCCCTGCAAACGCCAACGCAGCTCAAGGCTGAATGTCTTTCTTTACAGTGGTGGGATGAGTTGGTGTCCCAGCCACGCTTCACGCTCAGTCTGATTCATTTAATTTCTACAAGACCTCCCTCCCTTTTAGGAAAATAAATTTACAATGAAAAACAATTCAAGTAGTCTGAAGCCTTGACAGTGCTACATAGTGTGCATATATTATTATTATTATCATTATTATTATTATTATATACTGTTTCTATCGTTAGTGCTATATACGGCTATTTTATTATTGTCATTATTATTATTATTATTACATTATTACAACAGTAACATTACCCTCATACCATCAGTATTGTTATTATCATCATCTTGCCGCTGCACCTTATCTATTTACATATTTATCTTGTGCTCTTTTTAAATGTTCTTGTCCCATTCTGTGTTTTTATCTTTATTCTCTACCTCAGTGCTTTATTCTATTGTATTTTATTGCAATTGAATATACCGGACTGCTATGACAACCTAATTTTCCTTCAGGGATGAATAAAATCATATATCTATCTATCTATCTATCTATCTATCTATCTATAAATGTATTTATTAATGCATTAGGTGAAACATAAAAACGCAGAGCGAAATCCATCGACGAGAGCCCACCTGGCAAAAATAGACCATCCGTGTAAAGACAATTTATTCTGGAGTAACCAGAACAAACAGAGGATCAGAAATGAATCATGCTTTATGTTGCCAAAACGATTCATCCAAAAAAGAAAACTGTGCATTGGCACAAGGCACGTCTAACTGTGTTTTTGAGCCAATAATGCATATGCCACCTACCCTTGTATAGCCAATGGAAAACCCTGAACATGTTTGCTGTTACTGTTCTTAGCATCTCTGTTCTCTTTAGACTGCACAGTGGCTAGCACTGTCTGAACAACAGTAAGGTCTTTGGTGTGAATCTCTGCCCTGGTCTGTTCATGTGTTAGCACTATCTCCCCATGTTTGAGTGGATCTGCTCCCACACCAAGACCACAGATACTACTGGCCCTTAAAAAGGCACTGGCCTCAAAATGAGAGTTGGTTGCTGAGCTGTGCTGTGGCTTCCCACTGCTCCTAAATAGTTAAGATGGATAGATGGAAGTAAATGAATTTCTCCATATGTTTTATTAACATGTGATATACAGCTCAGCTACAGTAATTAGCAGGTCCTGGTGAAAATGTGTAAATCTGTAACCTGCAGACATGTGTAATCGTGCCAGTTGTCACCTTTATTAGCTGGTAGAATCAGTTCAGGGTTTCAGACGGAAGAATCTCCATCTTGTTGAGATTGAGCTGCAAGAATTTTTGCAACATTCAACGATCAATGTCAGTTTTGGTCGGGTGGTTTAGTGTACATGGATCTGTGTGTTATCAGCATAGTAGGAAAAATGACTTTATGCTGCTAAATAATGTGGCCCAGTTGGAGCATATTGTCGCTGCTTGTGAAAACCATGTGTCTCCTAATGTAGTGATTTAAACTGAAGGATCAGATGTTTCTTTACGGGCAGGCGAAAGGATCCTATCTGTTTTATTGCTAGAGATGTCCTGAGCACATCCTAAGGATCAGTGTTGGGGCAGATCTGGGCATTTTTTTAAAGAACTGATATCAGTATAAAGACGTTAAATGCAAATCCTTTCTTGACTGAACTCCACTGTGTTTTGTCCATCCCAGCCTGCTAGCATTGCAGTACTGCTGTCATCTACAGCAGCCAGGCAGGCTCTACACTGCAAGCATTTAGCTCCATATCTGAGTGAAAATTAGGGTGCGAATGTGAAAAATTTTTCTCAATATTAGAGGACTTGGATTGGGATCAGGCCAAAAACACTTTATATGGACATCTCTTTATATTACAGAGCACAATAAAAAACCTCTAACCCTTTGTGAAATAATGCATTTGCAGAAAGCTGAAAACTGAGCAGTTTTTCTTAGCTCAGGAAAAGTTGACATTTTGGAGAGACATGATTTTCACTGGACAGTGACCTTATATGGAATTGACTTAAAACTGGCTCTTGTGGGACACCATATTGAAATTTTGACGATGAGGAAGAGGCGTCATCCTGGACATGAGAGAGAAGATCACACACATACTGCAGGACATGTGGACAGCTCCTGGTGCTGAAATCTGGCCTAATAAACTTGCAAACTCAATGAACCGATCAACGGATGAAAGAGAAAATTATTTGATTTTGATAAAATAAAATTGTATTTTAATGCAAACATTTACAACAATATTTAATTCAGCAGTATTATTTAATAAAAAGAGATTTGTGTCTCAGAAGCACAAATGACGGTGAGAAAACAGCAGCCTGGCATTTGCAAATATGAGTAAGATACATATAGTTTGTATATACCAACCAATTTTTTAAGTGTAGCTATTTCATTTTAAACCAATTAAAAACAATATCCAAATATAGGAATTCAGGCCATACAGATGTTTGTATCCACTCCAACTATAAACCTTTGCTGGTACAGAACTAATTTATTGTCAGATCAACATGTTTCGGCCTTCATCACAAAACACACTCCAAAGACCGCTCACAGAATGTGGGTGCGAAGCAAAAAACGCAAAAAAAGGTCAAGACGACATAAAAGACAACCAGTCATATACATTCACGTGCATATTGGCTAATGGGTCACCAACACACAGATGGGCTGGGCGTAGTTTCAATGAACATGACATTTCTTCATGATGTTTTTATAGGCATGGAATTCAGTCCAGTATTGGTAATGTCATTTTTCTCAGGAAAAAGAGAGAAGCATTTTGGATTTTTTTATTACTAAAGTTTATTTCCGGGGGACATGAATGAGGACTTCTCAATTATGAGTTTTATAGTGGTGGTTTATGAGTTCTAAAGTATTTCCAAATCTCTTATTTATGTGGTTTTTATTGAATTTTTAAATTTCTTTAATTTTTGTTGTATTTTGCCTCATCTTTTACATTTTTAAAATACTTAGTTAGTTAGGACACACTATACAAGTGCCCTTAGATGCACTTCCCCGTTTGTGGGCCATGTATGTTGTCGGCTGAGTCCATTGTTGGGCACTCTACTTCCCTCTGTGCCAGCTTGTAAATATGTTTGGCCTGAAGTCATGTGGTAATGTGGTCATGTGGTCATTTTACGGTCATGTGCCCAGCCCACCTCAGTGTGGGTGCACATATGTATGTATATGAAAGGTTGTCTTTTATATTTTTTAAATCTTTCTGCATTTTTTTGCTTCATATTTTTCGACTTCCTTTGTGGTGTGTTTTGTGATTATTAAGTGCTGCTGGGGTTTTGACCTCGTCAGCCTTTCTCACTTCTACATACACATTGAAACTAGATGAAGTTGTGCCAGAAATACCTACTCTGCTCCTACAACCTTTGCTGGTACCCCAGATCAACACTGCCCAAAATACAGTAAGTGCCTACACCAGTGTAATGCATATTAGTGATGAAGAATACTCCTGGCATTGCTCTTGACTAAGGCACTGACCTTGGTAGTGTGAGTTTTATGCAGAAGTTGGCACACTGGGATTAGTAAAGTAGAACAAAAATAAATAAATAAAGTTTTTAGACAATCATCTGAAACTACTTTTCATACTATTTCATGTGCACCTTTAGGCATCTAGTTCTACTATGGGAAGCACCAGATCCAGCTTCTTTTCACTTTTAAAGCACATCAACCTCAGGCCTCTCTGTGTGAGAGCAACCATGACTGAAAGTGTGGCATCGTACGGGCACATTTCCTCTATGCTTCAGTTCTTTGAGCTCTGCAGAATTTCTGTCGATGTTAATGCTGCAACTGGTGACCTTTGTCAACTCTACTCCGGCTGATTGGACTGCTGTGTGAATTGGAGAAACTTTGATCTAATTATGTGTGGGTACACACAGTTGATGTTGGGCAGGCTCCACCTCATTAAGTGAACAGCTTCGCTCTAGACCCTAATTGGGATGTGATTAATATGTTAAACTGTGTAATTATAATGAATGAGTATTCTTGATTATTTTACGTATAGATTAAACTGAGATTAATAGGTGAATTAATGTCTCAAGGCTCCTTAATGACTCCATGGGGTCCTCTCATCAAAATTTAACGAGTCACTGAATCATTAATTGGAATTTGCTTATTATCACCTGTGGATACATCATTCATGTAAAACTTGAGCTTGTGCTGCTGGGTCCACACCTTTGGAATTTAATTGCTTTTAATAATGAGATTACTGGATAGTTTGTCTCTCACAGTTTCTCTGTAAATCACTTAGGACAGATAACTATTTCTTGTTATTAGAGTATCTTAACTTCTCTTGACTAGTGTCTTTCTTAATGCCATCAGATCATACACGCTTCAGCACTGTTCAGTTCAACACGATCGACAGTTGAGATAATGTCAGGTTGGACTGCAACTAATGATTATTCTCATTATCAATTTATCTATCAATTATTTTCTTGATAGATTGATTCCTTGATTGGTCTGTAAAATGTCTGTCAGAAAATAACCATTGCGATTTCCCTAAATCCCAAATTGACTAATTCAAACTGCTTTTTTTGCTTCAGAATCTTTGAATACAGTTAATTGATTGTTGACTGATTGACTAATACATTGACTATTTGTTTTATCTGATGTCAGTTTAAGTTGACAGTTACAGAAAAAGCACACAGTACGCCCTCAAATCCCAACTCAAGAGTATTTTGAAAATTAATTTTGACCTGCGTTAAGTTTTAGAGTGTCAGCAGTGAGGTGGGATGAACTTTTGGTATTTATTGCTGTTATCGCTATTGACCACTATGATAAATGACTAAAAAGATTTTCAAATACTGTCCTGTGATCATCTAATCTGTCTGGCACACAGCATGTTGTTGAAAGCACCATTTGTCTTGTACTTTAAGTGGTTAAATCTAGTTTGTGGACATGTCTACAACTTTTCGAATAATAAGTAATTCAGTACAAGTGTCTTTTAAATAACTCTTGGTCATAAAAAGAGATTATGGTCGGCCAAAAAACAGAAAGACAGAAGTCTTTTAATTCAAGGCAAAGCGCTCAGTTTCAAAAGTTAAGTTCTTCCGACACACACTGTTCTGGCCTCTCAAGGCTGGCGTAAAGAGGGCCTCTAAAGATCTTAGACACCCGTTCACACTAACCGTGAGGACAAAAGACCAACACTAGAGGGCAGCATTTCATTGTCTTTTTCGGTGCAGTTAGACTTTCCTCTGTGGTTTGGCCTCTGCTTTCACTGATGAATTAAACTGTTTCCTGTTCCTCTAAGATTTCATACTCAGTGCTACAGTAAGACCTGTTCATCTTATTTGATACTACTATTATGAGTATTATATAAAACAGTTTCTATGAATGCAAAAAGGTCAGAGAGATTAAAATAATGTGGCATCAGTGCTATCAAATCTGATAATAAATGTCCAGGAAATACAACCTACAGTACCAAACACATCATGTGTAGCAGTGTGTATTGGATCAGTGTGGATATACTAGTGTTTGGTATACCCATCATACAGCAGCAGTATGATGCAGTGTTTGGTAGTTTTGCAGTCTCAGGCGGTCTCGCTACACACAGACTGAGCTGTTTGAGGCCAAATAACATGTTTCAAAACCGAGATTAAGTGCTTTTCGTTCTTAAAGGAAAAGTCCGCCCTCAGTTCCTCTGATACTTTGGTAGCATAAGAAACTTCATGCTGATACATCCTATGGCGGGTGTGAATGTTAGCCAAGGCAGAAGTCCGCATCAGTTACACAACAACCCCCCACTCCTGCCTGTGTGCTCGTAGCCAGCCAACCTGTATCCATCCTGATATGAACCCCTCTCAAAAGAGAGTCGCAGATTGTCATCGCCTCTCGCAGTCACACTGATGACAAATTAGCGGGCCGCGGCGTTGCCATCTCGACAGGAAAAGCAGAAGCAGGGAAATGAAAGGGAATGGTGTTTATTCCCAGAGCTCAACCCCTCTGTCGGCCTGTCACTCTTCCCATGACCCTGAGTGGAGAAACGGAAGGCATCCTGAGCTTCCTTCCTTCCATACCTGTTAAATCATTCATCATCCAACTGCCTGATTATTTTAAAAAGCTAACAAGGCTTTGGTTCTTGAGTGTGTTTGTGTGTGGCTGTCTGTGTGTGTGAGAGGCAGAGAGAGTGAGCAAGAGAGAGAGGCATAGCTAGCGGTGGGATGCACCCCGTGGCTCTAACCAACCCCCCTTCACCCCCACCGCCACCCCCATCCCCTCATCCCTCATACACCCACGTCCCCCAACTCCTCAGTGCAACATTCTTTTGCATCCTACAAAACTTTTATTGGAGGGGAAACTCCCTCCTCCCCTCTCTTATCCTACTTCTTCTCTTCTCCGCTCCCCTTTTTGCCTCTGTCCTCCTGTCCTTGTCACGGTTGTGTGTCTGTTTGTGTGTTTTCATTTGTGTGCAAGACAAGTGCAGTGTGTGTGCCTGCTCTCTCTGCTGCCTGTGTGTCAGTGCTTGTCGTGTGTGTGTGTGTGTGTGTGTGTGTGAATGCTGTGGCCTGTCTGTGAATGGAAGGCTGTGTGCCAGAGGTCGGGGCAGAGGCCCTCTTGGGTTGTCTTGGCTCACAGACAGGATATCAGCCAGAAAGTGTGTGTGTGTGTGTGTGTCTTACTGGCTTGTACATCTTGAGCTGTGCATTGTTCTTGTTGCTGAACAGTTTATCAGGCCCAGACGAGGTGAACTGTTTCCCCGCGTGAGTCAAAAGCAGAAAGTCGTTGAAGAGGAAAGCCCAGAGTTCCTTGTTGCTCTTTGCCTTGTACATCTGTAAAGAAACAAGTGATAATCATATTTCTAATCAACAATAATTAAACAGTATTTGCGAGGCTTACAAACACATATTTACTTGACATTTCCACTCATGTAAATCTGCAAATCATTTCCCCTCTATTTATCAGTGATGACGGTGCTTCTATAGTCGACTGTTCAGCAACAGTAATAATTTAATTCTCAAGCCCAAATACAAGCGTCTAAGTTTATATAACGATATTATTCACGGTGATGTATCATCACAGCCTGAGATCCTTCTGCTGGCTTTCTGCTCAGATGAAGCAGCTCGCTGACCGCTGCTGTATAAGTTTACTCTGTGGTCTGAGGCTTGTAACGCGACATGTTTCACATTTCATCTCCCTGCACTCCCCTGACTGTCTGCTCCCCTTAACATTCTGGATTTTAAAATATTCATTCAGTGAAATGAAAAAAATGTTAATTTTTCTGGAACACAAAGGCCCATCAGAGCGGTTCTCCAACTCTGGTTTCCACAGCTTCAGACACATCACACTTTTACTCACCTTGCCGCTGTGGAGCAGCTTCCTGGGGCCCAAACAGTTGGTGAGAGAGTTAAAGATCAGGTTCTGTTGAAAAAGAGTAACTTAAAAAGGATCTTTCATATCTTCTTTAC
>JAPZEA010000001.1:21672423-21682913 GCA_029783685.1 Heniochus monoceros | reverse complement strand
AATTCTGCAATCAAGCATCACAGCAGATGAAAAGAGGACTGCTTCTACAACAGGATAATGATCCTGAACACAACTTAAAATCCACAGGCAAACTATAGCTTCAGGCCCTTTTCCTTTACTGTTATTTTGAAACTGTAAAAGTCAGAAATACTAAAGTAATCTTTTCTAAAATCCTGAAGAAATTTATCGTTATGTGTTTTGGAAATCAGGTCATCTTTTACTTGCTTGCAGCTTATTCACAGTGACAGAAATTTTGGGATGCCCAAGCTTTTGTATGCCACTGTGTATTCTCTTGAGTTATTACTGGCAATGACTTGTTACTGTTCTGAATGGACACAGTGTTGAGGGGTCTCTGAGTATAAATATCATTTAAATTTCACATTTGACACAACAAGCTTCAACAACAAATGGATATTCGTACACAAGCAGAGATGATTTTCCTTTTGTCAGTAGGAAGCAAATAATTGAGGCGGTCTTCTGTTCGTTTTGGATGATGGTGAATTTATCCAATTTTATATCCGTCCATTCAGTTCATCACTCCACCAGATTCATTACTGCTGACAGGCATTCTGCTCATCATTGCGTGTTGAGAGAAAAGGTTGGGTGGGCTTCTCTAACAGACTGGCAGCCACTGCTGTCTAGTTATTTCTGAAGCCTTTAATGGCAGCATGCCATCCTGTCGTCTCTCAGGGTGTGTTTGCTGTCTGCAGTCGGTGTGTCCCAGAGGGCTGGACACTTTAAGACTCCTACCAGCTGAATATTAGCAGCTTCTGCTTTCAGCGTCAGCCTCACAGAAGTCCTCCCTCTTCATCCTCCTCCTCCTCATAATAACACTTTGTCCCCTCCTATTCCTCTGTTTTTCCTCACCTCCTCCTTTTCCCTCCCGGTGTATCATAACTCCTGTTTCCTGTTGCCAGGGTAACTCTTTGAAAGATCTACTTTCCACTACCTAACCATATCGCGTCCAACAAAAACAGTTTTTTGAAAACATTTTCCTGCCACCGACTGCTGAAGCTGTCAGCAGGCAACACGGTCCAGCCTTTATCCTCACCAAAGTGCAGGTTAATCTGCTGCCTGTTGGGCCTGAGTGCCCGATGCTGCGCTCTACCCACTGAGCCACACGGGTGGCACAGAGACCCCTAACCACAGCGGTGTTAATGTCTTGTTCAGCCACTGAGGAGCACAGCTGAGGTGTTTGTGTGGCCTTGTCTGCTCTGATGAGCTGTGCTCTCTCTTTCCACCCGGCGCAGGATTGATGGAGTGGCGGCGTGACATGTAAGAGAGTGTTGCGACGCGTTGCGTTCCCCGCCCGGGCAGCAGGGGGACAGGGGGCCCTTCTCTACGACTGCCTCCGCTGTCACATTGATGAAGGACGGATTGGCTCTGGTCTGATCTGAGTGCTTCATCATGGTGATGTATGGAGCAGCAGGCCCGGCTCCAGCTCTGGGACGCGTGTGTGTACACCTCTGTGGCTCTTTGGCTAAATGTTTTCCCTCCGTTAAGTGCCTTTGCTGCTCTCTGTTTCTCTCCGCTGGATCTACATCACAGCGCAGGTGGTTTGCATTACTCCCTAAATTCCATTCATGACTTCATAGAGAATCACTCGCCAAGGTGGAGTTGTTTATTCTCACTCTCTCACATTTGAATACACAAGATGAAGGACTAGAGACGGGGCTAAATTTACAGCATACATTGTAAGACTGCAAGAATTTCCTTCCAAGATATTCTCTCTGTAGATGCAAATAATTAGTGCTGTTATATTTCTAACGGTAGAAGACGATACAATAACGTTTGATGCTCTTGAAAAAAGCCCCAAAAAGAGAATCCTGCTTTGAATATCATTGAGTAAATGAGTGAGATGGTTCACTACCAGTTTTACTGACCTTAGGGATGTTACTTTATCTTGAAGTGAACAAAACTGAATAAAACCTGCTGTGCTCAGTGTACAGTAAAGTGTTGACAAATGCCAGGTTATCTCATTGTGACCAGCGTACTACAAGGTCAAGCAGTTTCCAGCCCTGGGCAAGACAGCAACACTACCTTCGCTTCAGTAAAATCATTTGGGACTAAAATGAACCCTCTATGCCAGCGGTATACTGAAAAAGGCAAACATTTTAAAGTTGTCACATATCCATCTCTTTCTTGTCAGGACCTCCTAAAAAACCAGTCAAGTCATAAACACTCTGTTCCAGACAGTGCTACATCTGCACCGTCCCCCCCTTCCTCCTCTCCTTGGTCTTCCTCTGTGGGCAGGGTGTGGTTGTGTGTGTATGTGTGTGTGTGTGTGTGTGTTCCCCTGGGTTGGGGTCCAGGGCTGAAATCAGATCAGAGGCTCATTGTCTGGCGAGTAGGACGAGGATTATTTTCCTAACCTTCTCATACTTTCACGCAACAATGAGTGAGGACAGAATGAGTAAGTTGTTTAGAAAAATCTCCCCTTACACCGAAAAAACACCTCCATCTGCTCCTCGTGTCCTCATCTACATCGACTCAATGAGCCGGGCCCCTCTACTGTGCTTGCATATGTGTGTGTGCGTTTGCGCTTTTGATTTCTTTTTTTTTTTTTAAAAAACAGAATTTTGTGTATCTGTGTGTCTTAAAGGGGCCAGCATGGGACAAAAAAAAAAAAACGGGCCTCACACCACAACTAACGCCATGAGGCCATGCTGCGAGACAAAAGGGAGCATCGCTTACAGGAAACCTCGAAGCTCCAGCTCCTCTTTCTGTTTGCAGTTTGTCTGAAAAGAGGATTTCAGCTCACTTCACCCTCGGAGGAGCAGCCCAATAAAAACCTAAACAATGAGAACTCCTTTCACACCATGTTAGTCAGATGCGCTCACATTCCATAACCAGTCTCACTGGTAAACAGAGTGGGAAAATGTTGTGTTAGTTGATGCGGCCAATTAATTATATTGCAAGTCATTTAAAAATCTATAAAAGAAGTATAAACCGGTTTAGGCTGTTTGAGAAATTGTAAGTATGGTATTAAAAAATGCAATACGTGTATTTCAATTGCCTTGAGCGGTGTTATATTGGAGTCTTTTTTAAAAAGGAGCTGTGTCTTAAAAAGGAGTAAAGCGTAAATTATGCATATCATTTCCCCCCCCTCTCCATTCCTCTTCTTCATCGTTTCGCAGGAAAACATGGCCGCAGTCCACGCGTGCTTTGTCCCGCTCGCTCGGCTCGCCTACCTGGAGGAGGTCTCTCGCGCTGGCAGGAGGGAGGTGGAGGTGTCAGAGTGCACTAGCCTGCCTGGGAGAGGCTCCCTCTGGGTGCTGGAGGGGGGAAGGCTCCTCTATGTGTTGGCCTGTTCATGGCTGTGGGCGCTGGAGTGTGTTATATCGAGCCTGTGGTGTGAGGCTGTTATGTTTCCCCCTGTTCTCCCTCTCGCAGACCTCTCTGGGTAACACAACTGTAAAACTACTTTTCTCAAGTTGTTTTTAACGTCTTACCGCTTCGCTACTGCGCTACTGTTATTGTGCATCTCAGTCAGATTACCTGTTCGAAAATGGACAAACATGCTGTGAAGCAAATCTGTTTGAGGTCATATTCATTCACTGTTTGTAGTGTGAGCGCAATAAAAAGCAACCCTGTCTCCTAGATTACGTCTGCACATTACTGAATTGTTCTCATAATTACGTTGTGGTGACAACATAATCGCTGCCTGGATTATGGTCAGAGACAACGTTCCTTTGAGCGAATGAAACACTACATTTCCTGTACCACGCTGGGGGCTGCAGGGAGGTGGTCGAGGTTGGATGATGG
This sequence comes from Heniochus monoceros, assembly GCA_029783685.1. Classification (NCBI taxonomy): domain Eukaryota; kingdom Metazoa; phylum Chordata; class Actinopteri; order Chaetodontiformes; family Chaetodontidae; genus Heniochus; species Heniochus monoceros. Next base: position 21,679,148 of record JAPZEA010000001.1, on the reverse strand, counting down.
AGATACAAAGTGAAGGACTGTGACACCATGAATGCAGGTTTTACATCCAGACCGTCTGCGGTTAGTTTTAGGAAACAAAAGCACTTTGGTTGAGTTTTGGGAAAGATCCTGATTTTGGTTAAATGTTATTAAAAATCTTACATCTCAAGTCGCTGCTGACTTTTTCTGTATTAAAACAGATCATCATTTCCCCCTAACACTAACAGTAAGTGCTACCAGTTCCTAAACAGAACCAGAAAAATGTTGAATAATGCTTGCAGTGGATACTGCAAGAATGCTTCCCTCTGCGGGAAACAAATGAAATGCGTTGTCAGTGAACATTTTACCGATGCGTTCAGTATCAACATTTTGCAACTTGCCACCAGCACATTTCCTCATTATGTTAATGAAAACATCATTTGTTCTGCACTATGTCTCCTATTATCTTTCCTATTATGTTTTATCAAAATGTATTTGCTGTTGTTAATTAGTTGTATATGAACGTAATTTCTAGGAGTCAGGGATCTAAAAAAGATCACAAGCAGCCACATACTGCACAGGACAGGCTCAGATTTCACATCATGCTACAGCACTGAGAGCCACTTGGAAGCTGTGATAAAATGAAAAACTGCACACACTCTGTACACCTGTTATTACCTCTGGTAATCTCTTGACAAACTGACTGTAGCTCCATCAGAGTAGCTATTATCTCAGTTAGTGACAACAGGCTATTATCTCTACTGTGGCAAAATGCTGTATAAAGGGCCACAAATCTTGCCAACTGCCTTACAGCAAAGCGTGGAGGTAGAATTTGAGCTTATAGACAATGAAGAAAACCAGCGTATATTCCTGCTTTTATACTGGCGAGTGTCTTGAAAATAAAATCTGCAAACTGACACAGAATATGTGGACTGAGAGGGCGAACCAGAGACAGTCTCCTCTCCCTCAGCAAATGCTAAAGCTCAGTAACAGCAGAGGAGCTGCACGGCGGCCATCAAAGCGCTGGCTGTACGGTACGAATGCCAGCCAGGTGTTTAACTGTGTATGAAAGTGGTGACGGGCGGTGGTGAAAAATGGTTTGCTTGCTCAGCGAAATCCTTTGCTGGATAAATAAAGGTAAAAAAACAGAGTCTCCACTGTGGCAACATGCAGAGTGTACACAAGGCCACTAATCATGTTGACTGACTAATTGTGAAGCTTCTCTGTGGAATCTGTGTCCTGTGGTTCATCTCAAATACGGGACTGATCCCATTAAAACACATCAAATCAAACTTTCACAAAATGTATACAAGGGCTTCACTGGAAAATCTTGAGGAGACCTGTGCTTTTAAAAGACTTACTGTCACCTCCTGACGCAGAAGAGATTTTGTTCTTAAAAAAATAACGCTGGGCAAGAACCTCAAGGCAGAAACACAGATTATATTAGGAAACACTGTACTTGAAGTCTTTCAGCACTGTCGCTCTCATATTCACATCTTCCAAATGCACTCACTGCATAATGATATCCACCTTATGAATGAGTTGGGAATGTGTTACTTAAAGTTACTGTATGCTTGACCCCGGAATTATTCAAGCCTCACATTGTGTCTATTCACCAGAGGCCTGCAGTGGTCACTGAGATCAGCTTCGCTGGATAGCAGGGTGCCAGTTAGTCATTAGTCAACTTTCTGTGTATTGTTTTCCTTACGTTATGTCTACTACGTGTACTGTATTGTGTTGCATGTTGTGCCCTTTGAGGTTGTTTTGTATACGTTCCAACAGTGTGAAATACACAGTCAGAACCTGGGACCTGTTTAATTTCATCTCAGTAATCTTACACTCAGTTTGTGTGTCTTGTGCACAACTATCCTGTCCTACCTTCAAACTACAGAGAGAACACATACATTCACAGACGCGACACAAACTGAATAGTGGCTCTGGACTCAACTGTGAATAAGGAAGTTCTGCGTGCTGAAGCTCAAGGCTGTCATTTGCTGTCATCTGCCTGTAATGCGTCCTCTGGTTTGTACTTATATGATGAAGCTCAATCAAAGCTGCACATAATGTTACATCAGACTGCATTGAAACGGTAATTTTAATCACCATTTGTAACATGAAGTCTTTATAGCTGGCTCTCCATTGTTTGGGTTGCATTATACTTTAAGGGTGTAAAAAAGAGATTTGAAAAATGAGCTCCATTTTCTGAACAGAATTTGCTGCTAACTGGTTTGCAACTTTGTAGTTTATCATTTAAGAATTTCACTCACGGTACAATATTCCTTAATATTCGTAAAATGAAATTATTATTATCTGGAACTGCATGTATCGTGACCTTAACATGCAGGAGGATTTTTTTTAAGTAATATCATAAATTTTAATTCATAAAATCACTAATGTTTAAAATTACCCGATAGGCATTTCTCCTTCACTTAATACTGAATTTAAACAAGCGTACTGTATCTTTATCATATTTTATATTACTCTGGTGACAACACAATCTGTGTTGAATACAGAGTTTATGGTAATTTTCTCAGATGGTGTCGCTCCAGTTTTAGAGTAGAGACTGTTTGATTTGTAGTGCATCCTCTCGACTTTTATCGTGCCGTATTTTGCCACATCAGTCTGTGCAAAAGGAGAAGCAGTTTGTTGGATTATCTGTCCCGTGCTGTCAGGCATTACCCAAACCTGGATTTTGCACTTGCTGTCTGCAGAATACTCATAATACACTAACATCAGGAACACCACACAAACCAGTGGCATACTGGCATGTCCAACACAAGATTACAATGTAGCTCAGTTAAAACAGTGAAAACACTGTGCTGGTTTGCCTCAGTCAGTACAATTAGAACAATGTGGATTGCTGTCAAATGTTTTAGTCACAGCTAGATTTGGTAGCTGTATTTTGCATTGCATTGCATTGACCAGCATGTATTTAATGTGCCACATGCTGAAGGGGAGAAAAAAGGGGTTTCCAGTGCGTTACCTGGACGGAGTTGAGCCTGCAGTAGCCATTGAGGGGAAAGCGGATGACGTGCGTTGGGTCCTGGTTCCAGCCGGCGTTGACTGAGTTACACATAACGTCTCCAGTCTCAGGGAAGATCTCCTCGATGAGCACCTTCTCCCCGCTCAAGGCGATCCTCTCGCCCAGGTCGGGCGTGACGCGAACCACCAGGCAGTCGCAGGGCTGCGCCATCCGTCGTTGCTCGCGCTCCTGCTTCCAGCGCTCCAGCTCCTTGATCATGGGTGTCAGCTGGTAATAGCGCGCCTCCTCATACAGCAGGTGGAAGTCCTATACAGGCAGAGCGGAGATGAACGCAGTGAGTTTGCGTGTGTGTATGGTCCTTGTGGTTATATGTGTGACTAACACACTGTGAGTTTCACTGCATTACAGGTCGCCATCAAGGTCATTGGGACGAAACCATACACATACACTGTATTGTGCAGTATTAGCGCGACAGCAGGTAGACTTAGAGTGTAACCTGATGGCTTCCCCACGGCAACTAATGACAAAGTGTCCTTGAGCGAGACACTTAACCTCTAATTACTCCAGGAGTGCTGTTCTGGCTGCATCTGCACTTTGACCCGTCTACAGTAGTGAAACACCAACGGTGCAGGCATGCATGGCAGAGCAAATAACCGGTGGCACACAGATGAATATGCTCACAATGTCCTACAATATTTCTGAATATTTTTAGGAAACACACTCTTATACAGTATGTGTGTCAGATACCACCAGTGTCCTTGTCCTCACTGTCTGTTATAAGAAACCATTTCTAAGGAGCGCAGAGGGTCAAGGCACCATGAATTCATTATGCTGAGGCTTCTCTTAATGTCAGCCGTGTAAGAGTTTAAATTTATACTATAATTTATATGATTGTAAAAATGTGACCTATCTAATTGTCACCAAACCAGGTAGTTTAACATCTCCCTTGTTATCATGTAATGCATCTTCCTCAGAGAAGAACAATAAACCAAGATTGGTGAAGGCCTCCGACCAGCAGGACAACGCTCTCAATAAACAAAGCATAGCCATGCTGCTGCTCTCCTCCATGGTAGCTCTTGGCAGAGCTGTGCTAGCCTTTAGCATGTTTTAGTGAGCTGACTCCAGGAAGGCCGTCAGTAGGGCTCCAGTGAAGTGGGATGGTGCATTCCTGTGTGCAGACAGTCTGCAGCAGATTGTCTGCCTCTCCCTCCTGGGCAAGGCTTGCTGGGGGCCATTTGCCCCTGTGCTCTTGCCTCTAATTTCCCACAAGACCAGATGGCACCATCATTCAGCGCTACCATAGAAAATACAGGGAGGCGGAGGTTCGCTATTGGAGGCAGACGTGAGGTGAGGAAAAGATATGTGCAAGTGAACATGAGGACAATCATCAGCCAAGGAGGGTTTTAATGTATTCCTCACATGGAGGGAGTTCTATGTTAATGAGGCTCGTGGCCGATGTTAAGCTCCTATTAGAACAAGATTTAATTAGGTTATACCCAAATGCTGCAAATCTTCCTGCTAAACAATTAGTAATTAATAAATCTGTGTTCTGATTAGTGTTTCACAGTGACAAAGAATGACAGCTTAATTCATTCTTAGTTTACAAACTTCCATCGCTGCCATTCAGAGTTTATTCTTACATGATGTTCATGTTCCTAAGCTCCTGGCAATAGTTTGCTTTAGCGTATGGACACAGTCAGACCACAGCAAACAACTGATTGTGCATTTGGCTACGTATTTAATAGCTACAGCTAGAGGTTGCTCATCCTGGTGCAGTGCAAAGTCTAAACGCCCTTGAAAAGTGATACAATGTGTGTTTGTGCGGCGGAAACAACATATGTTTCATATAGTCTGCATCATTGGCGGCTGTGGGTGTTGGGTGCTGGAGCCGCCAGGGAGCCCTGATCTAAAAAGAGTCTTTCCCCTTCCCTTCCCCAGACCACTGCTGGGTATAGAAACAGAGCATGGCAGCAAACAGCATATTCATTAACCCTGCTGCGCCTCTCACACAGTTTAGCCTTGAAAAGCCTCCCTCTCTGGTTCACCCCGTCATCTAAGCTGCGCCTTCATCTGAGGCGTGTGAACGACACCCAAACACAACTCCATCTGGACGAGCGTTGACGCAACACATCTTAAGCTGACGGTCTAATATTTAAGATTTCAGAATGCAAAAGGAGAGGAGGGGGGAGTGGGTCATTTTTTCCCTTTTTCTCTCACTTTCTCCCTGTCTTTTTCTCTCCTGGCCCTCTTGCTGCAGCTGACAAAACTCATACTGAGACGCTCCCCTTCAGGCAGCTCTCTGTATCAAAGTGTAGCTCCTCATCCTTCACAGGTCTGAAGCCATGGATGGATATGTTTTTAACAGGGGTCTGTCTGCGAGGCACTTTAGTCATCCTGAGCAGCGCAGAAAACAACAGAGTAATCCTAAGCGCTGAGGTGAGGATGAGAGGGAGACAGGGCCAACAGCTCCGTCCTGGCTGCTGGAGCTGCTGCTACTGCTGCCAGCTCTACGAGACAATTCATCCCCCAATCCTGTGTCCAGACAGCCCGTTTGAGCTTCAAAATAATGATCCGACCTGATCGCCCACCGGCAAGGCAACATCTCAGGGAAGGACAGAGGGAGGGAGAGACAGAGAGGGAGGCAGGGAAAGAGAAGAAGAGGAGGAAAATGATGGAAACTGTCACTATGAGGGAGTCGGAGGACTGATAAAGACCTACCGTATGTTTTGGACAAAAACGGACTAAAGCCACACAAGCAGAGGCTCACAGGTTGCCGATTAAACGGACCACCGACGAAAAACCCAGCCGACTCCCATCTAATATTCAGCGCCCACACAAAATAAAAACATTAGCTCTTTCCTATTATTTTTTAGCATTTGATCACAAAAGAAACAAAGTTTTATTGATTTAAAGCGCAACACAAAAGCCCGAATAAACCAGAAACGGCTAGCCCTTAATGGTTCATAACCATGCCATCAATATGACTGAGCATTGCTTACACTCTCGTGATTAATTGTACTTTGAATAATGAGACGAGGGAGGATATTAATAGTGAATATTTGGTTCCACTGATGTAGGCTGAAAAATTTCTTTTCCTATTCTGCTCAGACTTTCACATTGATTTAGCAAAACACACAGCGCCGTGGCTGCCAGCAGCAGAACAGACCCGGCCCTCTGGCGACGGCAAGCCTGATTGTGTTCAGATAAGGACATGCTCAATTCCGCCTCGCACTATTTGCATTTTTTTTTCTCCCCCGGCTTCACGCAAATTGAAAGGTATGCAGATCAACACAGGCTTATTGCGAGGGGATCGTAATGAGTAGAAACAATGAAGTCCAGTGCGTTCCCTTCAAACCGTGGTGCCTGATTGGACTGTCAAGACTTCACAGAGAGGGAAAGAAAAGCATGAATAAGAAGGGAAAAACTAATCGCTACTGAGTCAGGCCATCATTTTCAGAAAACATGCAGGGCTTTCATGTCATGTTCTGTTGTCTGAGGTTTGGCTCTTGTTCAGACTATCCGTGAGGCCTGGAGAGTTTGCCCCTGGCTCTGCGTGGCTTGGCCTCGCCTTGTTCCCTTGTAGAGAATGATGAACAAGCGCCAGCCCGGTGGAAAGGTCACAGAAGTTAAGGTGGAGTAGAAGTGAAGAATAGAATACACCTAGGAAACAGTATCACTGAATAAAAACCTTGAACAGGAAGGAGCTGTAGGCATAATATATAATAACTCTTACAAAGCCACATGTGCTTGTGTGTATACTTGTTGGCTGAGACTAACTTGCCAG
>JAPZEA010000001.1:21497027-21511660 GCA_029783685.1 Heniochus monoceros | reverse complement strand
TGAGTCCTGAGGAGCTGTGGTGAGGCAGACTTTTCCCTACAGTGTGCTAGCAGAGAGAGCTATGCACCCTGAGCAACAAGCCTTCGTCACAGTCTCAGCTCTACTGACAGGAGGCTCTGCTACGTCAGCTGACTCTCTGCTTCACAGCTATAAATAGCTGCAACAGAGTCAGAGGGAGGGACCAACGATAGCATGGTATTGAAGCAGGGAGATATATTCCATATGTTTGTCTAATGGGAAATCTTCATGAGAAAACTTCTCAAATTAATAGTAAATTCAGTGGAAAACCTTTATAAACTTAAGCCACAAAAAATTGCAATGAATCATTTTACAGCATTACAGCAGACAAAATGAAGCCTTCTGTCTTCAAGTCCAACTCTAACAGAGGTAATTCGAAAGTACACACCCTGGGGGCCATACTGTCCTCCCTGCTGTCCATAGCCACCCATGGAGTTGTTCTGCTGATATGGGCCCATCCCAGGATGCATTTGTCCCCCTGAGGACTGACGCGGCGACAGTGCAGAGGCTGACTGGGGAGAGCCATAAGGAGGCATCTGAGGGTTTCTCTGCATAAACCCTGAAAGAAGGCAAGAGAGGGAGACTGTGCTCAGTCTCAGATATTACAGCAAACACTCACATGTTAATCTCTATGAACACTTTAGCATTTAGACTGCAGCATACCTCTGTCCTGGGCCATAGGAGACTGGCTCATTGCAGGGTGCAGACTCCCATCTGACTGCACACTTGATGGCCTGGGAGGCATCTGGGTCCCTAAACAATAACATTCAAGTCAAGTTAGTGCGAGCTCAAAAAAATGTACAATATGAGTACTGAGTTTCAAGCCACCGTGGTTATAATGTAGCTACCATGGTTGAGAAATCCATTTACACCCCCCCCAAAAAAACAAAACAAAACAGGGCAAGTAACACAAATATGGGTTAGTATTTGGTTCCATTTGTCAAACAAGTTCAAGCTGCCCACCATTCTCAATTGCCACATTGGCTCGGCTCTTTCAAATGCATGTTTTGTGAAAGAGCGTTGGCAAACCAACAGAACGTAAACATTTTAAAGACTATCCAAGGCTCTGAGTATATATCAGGCTGAATTTTGAGGGAAAGTGTGATCCCAGGACATCTTCAATGTTGCCGCTGTACGGTGAAGCAGCAATAAAAGCAGAGGTTTGCCACGGAGAGTGATAGCTTCAATTAAGTTTTACATTGGTATTGTCACAGTGTGTGGAACCATGCTTTTTCTAACTTCTAGCTACAGAAGAGGGGATTTAAAAATCAAGAAAATCAAGGTTTAAGAGTTTGATAATATCAGTTAAGCATAATAAGATTGTTTTGTTCTCGTCAGCGTTCTCTGTTTATTATGTAGACAAAATTTAAGGGCTTAATGATGAATGAATTTTAGTGGAAGTGCATTTTTCTCTAGAAATGCAAAAGACAAGAGATCACAAACAGAATTCTGTAACTGATCGTATGTTTCATTTCAGAGACTAAGGGACCGGCCCACCTGGCATGTTGGCAGGTGACAGCGGTCCTGTACGGGGTGTGCTGGCGCTGGCAGGGGAGCCAGCTGGGGACGGTGAAGGCCCTCGGATGCCTGGCAGGTGGGGAGACGTGTGAGGAGAGAAGGGCGACTGGGCCTGGTTACTCTGCTCGCCCTGGCTGCTCGACACACCTGACGTGCTCACGCCGGGACTCAGGGCGCCCTCTGTTCCTGTAGGTAGATCATCGATGGACCCTGACAGGTCCTGCAAACACATACAAGAAGAGCAGAGGTACGGTCAACAAATATTGTACATTAAAGAAAATGAAAAAAGGGGAAATTACAGTTTATGACTTAAGAAGATTCAGCTCTTGTGCATCTTGACACAGACATCTTGACGCATTTGTTACATTTACAAACAGTCTAATAAAGTTTTGTAGTATTGTAATGTTTACTATTTCATATACTGGTTGTAGTATTAGCATGTTGCAATTCCCTCTCTGTTGTTTAGATACGAGTGGCACACATACAAATACTATACACACACACAGACCCAGAGGCCTTTGTCCTTATTTATCTTTTTCAAAGAAAAAAATGAGTGCGCATTAGTGCCAGGGGTTGTCATGGTTACCAAGGTTTGTAGGATGTGAGCTGAGTCAGCATGTAGCAGCAGTCTTGCCATGTGATTTCAATACACAAACAAACTCTCTTGTATTCATCTCAGATATACCCATTTACACCGCACCTTTTCCTCAAGTATCAGCCACACAGCCGCCTCTCAACAAACACTAATGTGCAGCAGCACACAAGGTCTAAAATCACCAAGGGACTGAAAGCACAGCAGCCACAAAGCAAGCAGGCAGCAAAATTGAAGCTTTAAAAAAAAAAAAATACATGACATTCAAAGTAATACAAAGGGAATTTTAAATGTACTGAGCCTCATATTGCCCTACATTTTATTGAGTAGTAAAATGTGTCCTGGTAATGAATATGTCCTGGTAATTAAAAATTACAAGACAGAAATAGAAACTATCCCTCTTACATGAGCGTGAAAAGCAAAAACACAGCGTGAAAAGGGTTTTTTATGTTCCAGCGGTGACATAACAAGCATAACTGACCGGAAGGCTGGAGGGGCGGCCTTGGCTGTCCTCTGGGCCAGATTTAGGCTGAGTGGATGGAGGGGCGTTGGACTGAAATGAGTCCTGGGATACCTCCTAAAAAGACATCAGAACACATGCTTAAGTATACTGCCTGAGTTACAGGAAAACATGCCTGGGAACACACACAGAGAAAGATAATTTAGTGTGATGAATATGCTTGCAGACTGAGGGGAGTACCTGCTGTGGTGGAGGAGGAAAGCGCTGATAAGGTGACTGTTGTGCTTGCTGCTGCTGCTGAGGGTTCTGCGGGTACGCTGCAGGCTGGCCCTGTGGGTGTTGGCTGTGTCCCTGTGGCTGCTGTGGAGGCTGGGACTGTGCCTGCTGTTGCTGCGAGGGGGGCTGCTGAGGCCCCTGTGTGGATCCTGGGTAGGTGGACTGGCCCTGTGATCCAGGAGTATCCTGGGAACTTGGCTGCTGTGGGGCCTGGCTGGGAGGACCCTGCTGCTGGGCGTAGAGAGATTGGCCAGATTGTGGGGCTGAGGCTTGGGAATAAGGTGGCTGAGACTGTGGGGGCCCTTGGGATGGACCTGGCAGTGGCCCCTGATTCTGTGGGGGCATGTGGGGCTGCTGATAGGGTGGTCCTCCCTGTGTGTGTGTAGCAGAAGTTGGTGGAGGGTGGGGTTGCCCTGGGTAAGGGGTCTGGCCACCCGGTTGTCCTTGTGGGGGCTGTGAATAGGGGGTTTGCTGCTGGCTCGGGTGAGGAGCCTGGCCAGGCTGGCCATAATATGGTGCCTGGCCCTGGGAGCCATAGCCTCCTGGTCCCTGCTGTCCGTAAGATCCCATCTTAACAGAATGCACAAACATATAAGACTTCAAACACAATTGAAGAAACTGAGAGCTTATTTCTGACTAAAATGAATACTGTGAAATACCTGTGGACCATATGGCATGCCACCCATGCCTCCAGGGGTACGTCCTTGCACCCCCTGATAGCATTTGCATTGGAAATCTCTCTCTTGTTATTTAACTAGTCTTGCAGAGACCCTGGAGTGTGAATCTGCACCACCGCATCACACCTCTGCAGTGAAGCTGCTTTGCAATGAGGCAGCCATGAAGAGAAAAAAAATGCTGGAGTTAGTAAAATTGATCTTTGATGTTGCTCTTTTGCAGTGCTTAAGGAATCTTCCACCATCTAGTGGGCCATCTCAGACCATGGAAAAACCCATTCCACTTGTGTCTAATTACTCAACTACTGATCTCACTACTGCAATATACAGAATAAATGGCAAATTACCCCACAACCATCTTCATAACATTGAATAATAGAAGTCAATTGCTTCTATATCCTTTTATAACCTGTCAGGTGCAGTTATTGGGATGATTTATCAACCCAGCGATGAAAGCTAGACCAATGAGCTGTGGTTATGATGCTTTGCGACTGGTGGAGAGGGGCAGGATGCTGCAACCATGAGACAAATATCTCTGCTGAGAAGGCAGGGCCATTAAAGCGATTGAATGATCATGCTAATGGTTTCTTGGCAGAGGAGGAAGGTAGAGAGGCCCAACCCCCAGAGAGAGAGACAGGGTCAATTTCTAACTGTCACCATCCAGCCTCAGCTGAACCCATACGGCTTGTGCACATGTGCTCGTCCTCGTGCAAATATGTGTTTGCATGTATGTGGGCTGAGTCCAGCACTCAGATGGGTCACGGGGGAGAGAGAAGACGCTGCGATTCCTTCATATAGAGCTCAATTAGAAGCAGAACTTACAGATTTAATCCAGTCAAGCCAGGCTTTCTGTCATTTAGTATAGAAAGAGCTGTTTGTCATGTTATGCCTGATAGGATTAAGGATACAGGATACTGGACTTTAGGCAGACCATAACAGGAATCTCTCATTTTCACTCCAATTTGCAATGTTTTTCTATTAAATTCTAGTTTGCATGATTGAATTCTTACTCTTTTTTATTTCTATTGCACCCATTAGGAGATGAATGATTATTCAATTATAGGAATTAGCCCTCTAAGCTCTGAGATATTATGATTGCAACATACATGATACCTCCCACACACAGCAGACATATATTATTTACTGCACAAAGGTTAAGTTGACGTGGGGTAAAAAAGCTGACCTATGATCCAGAGGATGAGCAGGTAATCTATCATCTCCAGCGCAGGGCCCATGGTGTTTTTCTTGCCCTCGTTGTAGACCAGAGAGTAGAGGTTGAGCAGCAGCAGGAAGGTGAAGTAGGAGGCGCTGTGGATGATGAACTTGACGAAGGGCGTGTGGATGATCTGGCCCACACGGGAGCGTGGCACCAGAAGGTAGCAGACAGAAAGCAGAGGCCAAAGCATCGCCACAGTCAGCACCGTGGCCATCTTTAGACAGGTGTGTTTGCGCCGGTAGCTGGCCGTCTCTACAAACCAGACGGTGTTGAGGAACTGCTGACAGTTGGACTGAGCCACAAACTGTAAGGTGGGCATCAGGAGAGAATGAGGACATCAAAACTGAGCAAATACTGTTTGTTTTTACGTCAATCAGTTGAAATTCATTAGCATAAAGGAATGGTTCAACATCTTGGAAAATATGCTTATTGGCTTTCTTGCTGAGAGTTATGTTCAGACTACCAGTGACAAAACAACATGATACAAGTTAATTTAAATAGAAGCTGGTGACATGAAGGTACAAACTGAAGGTAAAAATACTTTGCATGCAGTGAATTGCAACCAATCATACATTTTTGTTTCATCATTTTCACTTCCCTTCTCTCTACCCACACTTCCTGTTCTGTTCCATTTAAAGAAATGGAAGAAAATCATAAATTCTGCTGTTAGTGAATTCCCAGTGCTATTTAACTGCCCCTTTTTGTTTTACCGCAACATTAACAAAATAAATGCAGCTTGATGGAGGGTGGCAGCTGGGAGTACCAGGTATGCCACGTACATTTATAAATGCGCAATGGCTAGCTGTGGTAGTGTGTTACGAGATAAACGATAGCGACCTCCACAAGTCCTCTCAACTGACTATCCATGTTGGCAGATAAACACAAGCCTGTCACAACAAAGCTACGTCAACGAGCATTTGAGCAACACTTTAACAGCAACTTAGCAACAATGTAGCTAGCATGTTTAGCTGTTTTGTAGCTCTGTTACTCGTAGTGTGAACGTACAGTTCAAGTATTGACAACACTCTCATGTCCCTCGGATGAATATAAAGCTACAGCCAGTTAGCTTAGCTTAGCACAAAAACAGAAAGGTATCAAAATCTGCCAAACAGCACGTCAGGTGGCAGATGCTATAAGCATTTCTCTGATGTTCAGCCGAAAGAGATGTTCTTTCTTCAGCAGGAAACAAAGGCATGCCACTAGCTATACTGTGATATATGAGTCAAACTGTTCACACTGAACCATCCCAGCTGTAAACTGCCTCACAGCTTCAAACTTCCAGCTTTAGTTTGTCTTTAACTGCCGTTGCCTAGAGGAAGTACTTGATCCTGCCAAACTCATATCTCACAAAGACAAGCACATGGTGTGCTGGAGCAGATGGGTCCCACATACAATACAGCAAATCATTAATAATGGATAGTATTGTTATTTTCTCTCTCCTTAACTGCAGATAGTCATTGAATTAAACGATCAAGTAACATATCAGATCATTTCCTCAACATTGCCAATTGGCCTGCTACTGATGCTGCCAAAAGTTGCCGACTTTGCCCGCCTAACCTCTTTTTGGTTGTACTTGATGGCAAGCTTGAGTCGACTGAGATTCATGCGCTCCTCCAGTAAGCCTCTCTTGTCAACGTGATCCTCACTGGATGTGTGGTTGGTTTAAAAATCACTGTGATAGGGTTGGCCCTGCGAAGCATTGCTTTCCAATGATCTTCCTGCTCTGGGAGGAATGGAGGGGATAGTGCCAGCACAACAAAAACAGGCTTTGTTAAAGGAGCTTTGTGCACACAGATGAAAGAATGGAAAAGCAGGGTAAAATAACATTCTTTTTTTTCCACAAACATCCAGTGGAGGATTTGCATTCAAATATGGCGCAGTTCCACTGCTCTGAGGGTCATCAGCACAATTTAATTACATTAAGAGACAGCTAAATTGGACTTTGCAAACAGACAAGGCTTAAGGGATTACTGGACCTCTGACGGAGAGATCAAATTTTACCTTCGAGCGTGAAACAATATGCCCATGCAGTTCCTGGCAGGCTCCATGTGGACAGAGATAGAGGGATGGGGAGTTGGAGGAGGCCACTGGTGTACAGCCAGATGATTAATTTTAATCCACTTTTTTATTTACTTTATTCAAAATGGCCTGCTTGTAGAAAAGAATAGTGTTTCAGAATAAACTTGACATGATTACAGCAAAAAAAAAAACAAGGCTTTGTGTATCCAAAGAGGATGTTTTTCTTGATCACTTTCCCTCCTCAGCTTCATGCTTTTCCCAGTATCTCCCAACTATTAACCTCTATTGCATGTGCTGCATTTGTCCTACAGTTTATACTATTTATTAAAACTCCTTGAAGGCTCATTTCTTCAGTGCTTTATCACTAGGCTTCCTCTGCAGCTGCCAGCTTACTGTATGGCATGCTGCCTAAATGTTGCATCACTGAATATGGACTGTTTACTTCTCCTTCTTCTTCTGTGTAGCAGTGTAGTAGTAGAATTGACTGGGCGATATTACGGGTTTGAATGTAACATAGCATTCGAAGGGAAGAAGTGTTGATACGGTTTTTACTGCTTCATGCAAAATCAGTCAGTGGAGTCTATCATTTCCAGACCTCGACCTTTTACGGTGCCAACCCACCACTCTACACTTACAGTAGATTTCAGCCACGTTAGAAAATCAAAGCTACAAGCACACTACACTGACATATAATCACCCTCCAAGTTGGTATGACAGACTTCGCAGCTGGAAGCTGATGGTGCAGCAACAATAAGGCTGAGTGAGTGAAAAAAAGATTTCTTTAATTACGAGTAGCATATTTATTTAAACATTTCAAATCAGGGGCATTAAGATATCTGAACAGCCGTTTTCATTTAAACCAACATGTTTCAACAAGCTGCTGCTGTCATTTGAACCCCTTTGAATTTGCATTTGAAAATAATTTTAACAAGTTCAAGGTTTCTGTAAGACCTCTCTCAAAATCATTTTTCCCCTATGTACACTATAGTGTTTAATTAAAATGTTATTTATACTATGGTTTGTTGTGTGAACCCAGTCCCACCTACAGAGCCAGCAATGCTACACTCTACATGCACTTAAGGTAATGTAGGATACTTTTGTTAGAACCACTTAACAAATGGCATGTTATCACTTCCACTGAGATCCAGGCACTAGTTTGTTAGAAAACACACATTTTCATCGACACACAGGCAACGGGGCAACAACTTCACCTCCTCTCCTCCATTAATGGAGTGTTCTGCATTGGGGTTTGTGAGGTGTCACACAGGACGACCTTCCACTCACCAGAGCACTCCGTCCTCACTGCCATGAAAAATGCCCGGAGGTGTAAATTTGTGCCGACAATTTATCTGAACTGCTAGCTTTAAAAGGTGTCTCTTCTCCCTGAGAAACCGGCTGCTGCTTCTCCAATCGTCCTTAAACAATTACTTGGGAGAGATCAGGGGGAGACTGTTGCCAGTTAAACTGCAGTTTTCTCAGCTACCATTGTGCAGGCCATCTAAACCATGGGATACAAAGCTCTCAAGCACACTGCAAGCCAAATAAAGAGGTGGAGAAAGAGGGGGAGGCAGATAAAAGCTGACACCCAATGTATTATAACTCAGCTCTATTAGATATCAGCTTCTGCTGGGGTGAAGCACCATAGCTTAAGGCAAAGATACTGCTTGCTCATTGTGCTTTAGCGAGGGGGCTGGGAAGACTGTGTAGCCACTGTGCTCTGTATACAGCACGCAGTCTCTCATGCATGATTTAGTAAACTAGAATTCTTACTTCAATATTCAAGAAACGATATAGCAGACGAGATAAAAGGACGTGCTTAGGTTGCAAAACATTTCCAAAGATGTGCATTATATGCTTGAAAAATGGTTAGTAATCAAAAGAGAGAGAAATCGTCAATGGAATGCTGCAATCTCTTTCATTTTCAGCATTCACTCAATTTGTAACAAATTACAAATGCTGTATATTCCACTTAGTGATTACACTACGATTATTCTATTCTATTAGCAACAGTGCTCAGTGGACTGACGACACTTAATAATATCTTTTTAATACAATATTACTATTGTTATATTCCAGTGCACTTACAATAAGTATACAAATAGTCAATACCATTTTAATTATTGTTTAAAGTATTCTTAACCCAAACAACATTGCAATGTACAAATGTTCCCTTTATTAATTAATCATCCTAATTACACCTACGTGCCTTTGTTCTGAAATACTAGAGAATAATCCGAAAGTCTATACATTTACTATTTAGCATTTATTATTTAACTGAAGTTTAAGTTAAGTAACAGTGTTTACTACACAGGTACAGAGATCTGAGAGACTATAGAGAGACATTATCAGCACTCAATGAATGCTGGACAGTAAAATTGGATCAAAATAAAATCCTACTTTAAAATCAGAACATCCACATATTCTCAACAACATCTCAGCTCCCTTTCGCCTCTGTTAACGTAAGCTTGTGAAAAAGTAATCTACTTATTTTATTTACAGGAAATGAACAATGATTTTTTTTAGTCTGTAGATGAATGAAATTCACAGAAACGTGTAGCACAACAGTAATTAGCTGAGCATAGATCAACGTGAGCGCTTGGCGATACAGCTCTGTGGTGGTCGGAGGGCCGTCTGTGGTGGCAGTAAAGTAACGGTGATACACAGGATGTCGAGGCAAAACATGTTACCAACACACTACATGATTCACATAGTCTGACGTACGAGGAGATGGCTGGTTTTGGGTTTTTTTTTGTTTTTTTTGGAGCATGAAAGGGCGTCTTATACAGAAGTCTATGCATAATGATGGAAATGTTTCCTGATACGGGTGTGTTCACTGTGTTAGTGCATTCATAAGTGAATACGTAGTCATGCTATATAAACATACTTGATAACTTACTTACACTGATAGCGTGGCTTAAAGTAAAGTGCCACTATCTAGGATTTATTAATGTCATCAGAGTACGCTTACATGATGTCCGACTCCTACTAGACATTCATACATTTGTAGAGATAACATTGCAAAGTTCAACAAAGCAGCATACTGTAAACCATTCATTAATAGTTTATGCACCGCTCATAAATGTCAAATAGGGGGGATAAAATAAAGCCTCAATGACAAACCACTTATTCACTCTTCACATAGCACAGTTCTCGCAAATACTTCAGTGAAAAATGTCACTTGCACTTTCCTTATTCACAGTTTCACAGCAATCTGATACTGAAGCACTTGCACCAGTTACTTCTACAGCCACAAACTGGAAAAACGGCCCACTCCGCATTCCAAATGACAAGAAAAATGCTGTAGATCAGCTGCTGTTGTGGCCAGATATGTAGGAGCTCAGGCGTCTGATTGTTCATCGCATGTTAAATATCAAAACACTCCTAATAACGTCATAAATTCATATCCAGTGCTCAGTGACCTGCAGAAGAGAGATAGAAGAGTATGTGCAGTTCTGTCTGTGTTCACATTTTATGATACAGATAAGCTCCTCTATGCACAGCTGTGTTGACTTTTATTCGCAGGCTAACGTGAATAGCTGTTACCATGTTACCACAGCAGCACAAGCAGAGGTGCCAGCTCCAATGTTGCTGAGAGGCTTACGCTCTGCACTTTTTTGTCCTCCCACCCAGATTTTTTTTTTTTTTGAAAAGTCATTTACACAAGGTGACATTGCAAAAACATGTCAGAGGGGGTTAGAAACACTAGCAGACTACCATGCCCTGGGTAAAGGCTAAACACAGGTGAACAGCAAAATTATTAATCAGACTTTCTGACGCAAACTGTCACAGTTCAACTTTGTCCTACCACACTTGCCGTAGTTGTGCATGCACAAAATTTCCTCGTGCAATAAGACAAGTTGGCCTGTTTACAACCAGTATGACTTATCTTACTGCCTGTGTTTTTTGCCCCATTGGACTTTGTTACGATGATGTCATTGTGTTTCCAGATCTCATCAGTTGTGTTGGTGAGTACATCATCACAAGCAAAATTTTGGCTAAAACTATGAAAATACGACACCAGTTGTAATAAACCTGAAGTACCCTTTTGCATGTAAGTGAAGCTGAATGTATTCATTATATATTATTGAAAAAAACCCATACAAGTCGAGACAAACTAAAACAAGAGTCCAGGTTAAAATCGAGTTCCTCCACTGGCGCTGCTAACACTGATCACGGCTTTTATCGGAAAAATGTTGCCTCCTTAAAGTGATGTAGCCCACTCCCATGGCAGTTAGGGCTTTCACAACTGGTTTGACCACATGCATCTTGTCAAACAAGAAAATCGCAGGGATGAAAACCATCAATTTGGTGTGATCCTCAAATGCATAAACCAACTCCTTCCAAGCTCCGATGGGTCTTGGTATGGTATTCATCATGAATATTAAAGATTAGCTGGCATGGTTTGTTTATTTGTATGTAATGTGTGTATCTGTTTTGCATATGTGCTTCTGTGTGTGTCCTACATGTGTCATTGTGTGGTCCTTTTTTTACCTGCCACTATGCCTGAAAGCAACTGACAATCAGGGGACTATTAGAGGGTTGGAGAGATTCCACTTGAGCTAAGTGGCTCTTTTTGCTGTGGAATGTGACACTGCTCTGATATTCATGATTCACACTGCTGTTGACAAACAACAGTGGATTGCAGCTTCTCTGTCTCTGCTGGTTTCATTCCGAGAGAGCCCGCAGGACCAGTTCATCATTACTTTCCTGGAGCACCATAAACACTTCAAGCATTTAAAGGGTGTCCTTTTCATGTTAACTGCATCATGTTTCTTAAAGAGTTAATCCAAAAGGACTACGCAGACTAACCCCACAATGTGCAGTTTCTGAAATCAGTGAGGTGAAATATCACAAATGAGTCCCTGATACGTATAACAAATATCTGAGTTGAAATCAAAAGCAGGGGCTGGTCCAACAACAGCAGCAACATGCAACTAATGCTGCTCTAATTTAGGTGGAAAGTGTCGTACAAGCCAAATACGCACATAAACAAGCAGCTGATCTCTTGTTTCTGAGACATGAAGCAGCTTAGTTTTACACGCTCAGGACACTCTTCCATCACGGCTGCTTAAACCCCAATCTCCTTAATGCTGAGCGCCAAGCAGAAGCACACTGGGCCCCTTCATGAGGACAAAGGTTTGACTCATTTGGAAATTGAATGTACAGTCTCCCTCCATCAGGGTGGAAACTCTGACCTTGAGGCCACCGAGCTGGAATGAAAATGGAAGTATTTGGGCAGTAAAAATATTCTCTCCACCATGCTGGTAAAACCTGAATGCAACACACACCAAATAAGACAGTATTTGACTGCACACACACACACACACACACACACACACACACACACACACACACACACTGTTCATCTCTTCTTTGTTTCTTAATGTCCGTGTGTATGCGTACAGCAAGTGTACTTGTGCATCTGTGTGTGCTGTGACTGCATGTATACATATGTCTAATATGATTGCTTTCATGCATAAATGTGTTTATTTGCCTGCTTGTATATTTATGCAAAACACAAAACACACATGCTTACGTGTAAGTACAGATGGCCGTGGTGTGCTTACGTGTGCATTGCTGTTCTCGTCCGCCTCCGTGCACTTGCTCACCTTTTGTATGTTTTTGTCCTTCTCAGTGTGTGTGTGTGTGTGTGTGTGTGTGTGTGTGTGTGTGTGTGTGTGTGTATGAATGCATTTGCATTTTTGCAGGCTTTTGTATACTTTTGTTTAGTGTCCATGCATCAGTGTAGTTATGTATTATTGTGCAAATATGTAAGGCTACTTACATTATCATTCAGCCAGTGTATTCCATTGCCAATAGATTAAGACAGTCACATTAAACACAGTGCATTTGCAGTTTCCTCAATTGTTTAACTAATCTGTCAGATAATAGTTTCAGCTATACATCCATACAAGAACACTATTGATGAAAAATGTTTATCACAGATTTCCGCAGTTTTCTCTAGATTTTCACCCACTCTCCAGAGGCCCCGAAAGGCCAGGGTGGGTCAGTTTTTCTGAGCTACTTATGCATTCCCTCGCAATGAACTTTGCATGACCTTGAGTTTTGCGTTTCCTTGCACAAACTTTTGCATTCCCCCTGATCCAAATGAACAGTTAGTGTGCTTGTCCAGTCCACTTAATAACACGCTGCAAATATTACAGAGAGATTTGAACCTGAGGTGATCATACCGGTTACTACTAAATTACTGTTACTAATACACAGGTGGTCAGAAATAACTTCACTACAGCGCTCAGCCAGAATAACGTCAGTAAATTCAGTGTTCACACACAACTTCTGCATGTTGTTAGTGTTACACCCATTACAAACAACAGCCAGAGCTACATCATCTCATGGTAACAGTCATAAACAGCACCCAGTCTTCACACAGTGTAGAGAACCAGGTTAATCAGCTCTGTTAATTAGCTCCACTAGTTATCTGTTTCATACAGACTCTCACTGTGGTCTGTTACACAATACATTGGCATTATCAGAATACAGCTCAGCTTTCCTCTATCGATCAGAGCGAATGCAAAATGTATTGAGAGGAAAGGAAAAATATTGTGAAGACAAAACTGCAAATTAACATAAAAGCACTTCAGACACATAACTCTTACTATGACCTTTCAAGGGCTCTGCAGAATTCATACCCAAAACCCACTTTATTCTGCAGCAAAATATTTCCTTCTCGAAATATTGTCAGTTTTATCAATGTGAGATCATTTGACTAGCATAATAAACATACAACCAACATCACACTCAAGTTTAATGTCATAATCAGTTACTTTACTCTCATCAACCATGCTGTGATTAGACAGTGTTACAAGAGTTTGGGCAGTTGTGTGAATTATGTTGGAAACATGTTATACATGATGATGTATTTGGAAAAAAAGTTAAATGAAAACTTTGATTTGTGTAATTATCAAGTGTTAATTATGTTTTTGACAGCATTTTTGCTGATATGTATTAAATCAGTTAAGATAAAATCTGAATTTGTATTATTGTCCTTCAGTCTAAGAGATTTTCCACCATATTTTAAAGGGACTGTCTGAAGTTAAGAAGGTTAATGCTACATGAAATTATATGTGTCATTGGAGAGCACCAGTACAAGTATCGGCCTCCAAAAAGCCTTGTTGGTTAAACCTTATGGTGTTTTAGGGCAAGTAGAGACTAACCTGAGCCTTGTTGCTGGACCATCTCTGACAGATCGCGCTGGTGGATGAAGAGGACTAGACCTCCAGCAGCGAACAGCAGGAGGAACCAGAGGGAACAGGGCATTCTCCTTCTCCGTCCACGCAGAGAGTCCACCACCATCTTCCACTTCATCCACAACATGATGCAGCACAGTCGGATGCTTATATAATAAGTTCTGGAGAAAGTCAAAGAAAGCAGGACATAGGAAGAAGAGGGAAAGCAAGACAAAACACAAAACAGAGTGAGCAAAACAGGCAGAGTGTCTTCACAGTTCTTCATTTCTCTGTGTCAATATTACAATTCAAAATTCACCCTGTAAAGTAAATGGCAGCAGTGGAAAGTAACTTTATGCATTTACTAAAGTATTGTACAAATGCACAAATCTGAGGTGAGGTGAATTCTTCCTCCACCACTGGTAAATGGCATGTAAACAGCTGTTCTGAACTGATTGTAATAAATGTATGCTGGATCTACTTGCAATGAAAATGACCATCCAAAATCAGCTGAGTCTCTGATCATAGCACTCTATTTGCAGAAAAAAATGAATATCCAATGTTGTCTTGAAATGAATTCAAGATAGAATCATTTTGAACTTTATAGTGTGCTTACATCAGCATTAAGCGTCGTTTTAATGTGCTCATGACAACAGCATCCATTTATTACAAT
>JAPZEA010000001.1:21263873-21273936 GCA_029783685.1 Heniochus monoceros | reverse complement strand
GCATAGCAACAGTGGAAGATTTCGAGCCACACGCAGCCCCGATTGGTTTGATTTAATCAAAGCAGTGCAGGGCTTCATCAGGTGCTCAGTTCGGTTGATAATAATCAGAAACAGCAGCGTTCGACTCAACCTGGATCAGTTCACCTCCTTTCTCACCAGTAAGGAAATGGCAAGCAGGCAAACTGTGGCACCAGGTTCAGCGTCAGGTAAATCAGATCCAGGAGCGTCCATTTTGTCTGTTCATCTCCTGCTGGCATCGCTGACCTCCTTCTCCAAAGCGATGTGCACTAACCTGGGAAGAAGTAAGCCAATGGATCAAACTTTAGTCCAAATGCTCACAAGAACGACTGCTTCACTGGGACCAGCTGTTGAGTCTGTCCTGAAGCCGCAGACTGTCAGTCAGTCAGTCATCCAGCCAGCCAGCATCCTCGGCCAAGCCTTTGTCGTAGAAGTTGTCACTGTCATGCTGCACTGTGAACTGTCCTCACTCTCTGTGGAGGAAGAGAACAACCAGAATGACACCAAGCTCAGGCATATGAGCCTGTATCAGGGCATCTGCCAGCAGATCCTCAGAGAAATAAGTACTGCCCACAGGCCCATGGACTTCCTGGTTTCCTCTCTCCATTTCCTGTCAGCTTTCTACGAAGCAGTGAAGAAGACGGGAGGAGGGAGGAAGGAGGAACAAGGAGAGGAGAAGAAGGGAGGAAAGGAGCTGGATGAGCTGTACATGCAGATACTGCAGAATGTGCACAGACTGCTGTCAGGTACGTGGACCCATACAGTATTAATCAGTCAGTGTTAATTACCTCAGCATTATGCACATGACACAAGTTTAAACTTTACTTTATGCCATGCCAGCTGTTTCGGACAATTTGGCAAATAAAAGTCTCATCACATAGCACCTATTATAGGATTGGACTTTAACGTTTGGCAACAGGTCAGCCTTATACTGTGTATTGAAATGTGTTTCTAATATTTTGCCCACTCATTTATATAAATGTAATTGAGGTGGACAAAACACCTCATAACACAGTCATTTATCACTGCAAACAAAAACCTCAATAATAAACATACAGTATAATTCAGTTATTACCTCTGACAGTGTCAATCAAAACTGAACAGTACTATCTATGTGAAGGTAGAATTTATGGCAGAGGTGTTGTTTTGTATTTCAGTTACGCATCATCGTCCTAAATGTGACACATTTTCTCTTGGCTTGCAGCTTCTTGGCTGTCTTCAAATGAAGTTTGTGAGCTGGAGCCAGCTGTGCAGGAGCTGCTGCGCCACCTAGTGGACAAAAGTAGTACAGGTCAGCTCAACTTGCTGCTGCTGATGATCAGAGAGGGGCTGGATGCTGGCCATCTGAAGGCAGGAAACTACACGGTGAGGCCCAGATCAATCCTAATAACTTGAACTCTTGTTTTTTCATGTTTAAGGATCCCAAAAACTCTTGTCACTTTGTCTAAATTCATTTTTTTCAGGGTTGTTGCTACGGTTTTTGCTATTTTCACGAGCAGTCAAGTTTGCTGTGACATCAAATATCTAGCAAATGAACTGTTCTCACTCTAGCTCCTCTTTCACTGTTCTCCAGGAGGTGCTATCTGCAGTAATCATCATTAAGCTGCTGTTCTGCTGTCAGTTACCTGAGCCCTGCTCTAAAGCTCTGTGGCTCACTGCACCACAGATTATATCTGCTATGGTGGTGAGAAACACACACACACACACACACACACACACACACACACACTTAAACACGAACACGCCCAGTCATATGCAGCAAAGCATGAAAGAATTAGCTTCAGTGAGCGTATGCACACACATATGCATATGTCACTCACAGACAGAGGGGCACACCCGCATGCACATGTGGGCATGCACTTGAGCAAGGGTTTGTGAATTTCATTTTTAGGATTAGGAGTTGTTTGTGTCAATCCAGTAATTTAGTAACAGGCATTAAACTAGTCATCAGACCTTTGCTGAATGTTTGAACGTGATGTTGAAAATGTCCAAATCCAAACTTCAAGACTGGTGACAGTACTCGAGGGTGAGATGGTGTTTGATGATTGCTTCCTGATAGAAGGAGCTGCCTAAACTAAAATGATTTAAACATAATTGTGTTCAGGTGTAGGTGTTTGTCCAGATGTCATTTTCACAAAGAAACCCTCGCCACCAAATTTAGACAGTATCTAGTTTAAAATCACCAGAATGAGGATATACTAGCAGATATTGTTCTGAATCCAGCTGTGCGTTTGGGGCCTTAGTCAGAGAAAATGGATTAAATTGACTCAATAGTGCACTTGCAGTAATCCTTAGTGCCACTAAAATTGCTGTCATTACATTTTGATAATCTTGTGATTACATTTTTATCCATGTGTAGATGAAAGGCAAGCCACGAAGCAAGACCTGTCAGAAATGTTGAGACAGGCCGAGGACAGTATGTTGAGAGTGTTTTACAGTACGTTCTCTGGCCCTGCATCAGTAATAATTGTAATGACAGTGTGCTGGAAATACATGTGACAGCCGTCTTGAGTGACTCAGCAGCCAAATGACAATCATGGCCTGCTGATTTCCGTTGGAATGCCTGTTCATTGTAATTTCCACTGAAGCTCTTTTGGTCAATGTGTTTTCCATCAGGCCTGTTGGGTGGAGCAGACAGACAACACAGCAATCTGCTTAACCATACTGCAAACACGCACGCGTGCACACACACACACACACACACACACACACACAAGCACAAACACAGCACTTAAATATTATAACCACACTGTGCTGTCTCTTTTACCCACACTCATTATGTCCATATGTATGTCATCTGTCCGATCTGTTGTTTCCATATTTACTCCACCCTGCTCTCGCCCATTTGAAAGTCTGAAATTTAATGCCTGTAAATTGTGAGTGTTTTAAAAGCAATAAAATATTTATAAAGTCCTATTTTTGCAACATGCAGCTCTTGAAAAGCATGTTTTCAATTTGTATGGAACTGAACAAAGTAGAGTAATATCCAACAAAATAGTGTCACAGTAGGAAAAGCACAGATGTAAATAATGACATTAAAGATGGCTGAATTCCATTCAGCTGCTTCAGTTTCAGGGTCCTGGTCTTGTGCATGCTGGCTCACTGTCACACTGTCATGGCTTACTGGGACACTTGAATAGAACAGAGCCGTTGTTAATATTATTAGTAACACCTGTGATTGTTGTAGTGTGACAAGTGAAAATGTCTGCTGTGAAAAAGACCTGTTGGCGTTGTCAGTTACCTCTCTAACTCTCTGTGTGTGTACCCTTCTCTGTTACAGTACTTAGTGCGATCGTCCAGTCAGGACGTCTCTCTGACCCTCCCCTTTACCGTTCCTACGGTGATGTCAATGACATCACTGCTGCGCCAGGGGGAGGGGCTCATCACCAACCCTCACCATGTGATCTTGGCCCTGGGAGCGCTCCAGTCGGTGCCCCTCGACCACTTGACCCCGCTCGTATACCAGTCGGCGTTCCTGGCCATTCATGAGGCGCTGTTTGCCATCATCCAGTGTCATCCTCAGGTATGAGGAGGTGTTGGTGGGGAGAGGGAGTGAATGGGTGAGGAAGCCATCTTGGAGATGAATGAAAAAAGGAAGTAGTGATTTACCTGGGTTGAAATGCTGCCAGAGGTTTCTTGGTAATGTAGAGTGTTTTGAAAAATCAGATCAATCAAACCAAGGGTTTAATTTACAGCAAGATGTAGGAATATATTCAAAGACAATAAAACAAAATGGGGCAAATCAGAGTGGTATTAACGCATCTAACAACTGTAGCACAAATGCTCAGGGGAAAAAACTGAATATACACACACCATGTAGCCATGAGTGTATTAGAGAGGACAGAGTGACTGTGTCAAAGAATTATGTCATATATTATTAGGAACACAGAGCGAAAACTAATGCAGTCTAATCCAGCACTCGTGGAATAAATCCTCCTTTCATCAAGGTTATAAAGCTCAGTTTTTGCTGAAACTATTTTAGAGGGGTATTTATTCAACTGCAGGGTCATTTTGGAGAATGTCGTTTGTGGTGCTGTTGAATTATGCTGTGTCACACTGATTTTATTATATTACATCCAACCCCTTTATGTCACTGAGAGTAGCTGAAATAACAGAAACACCCTCCTGTGTAAAGCAGTCCATCAATCAAAGATAATGTACCAAAAGACTCTTTGTAGTAAAGATAGAAATAAAACATTATTGAATTTAAAGGGTCGTTCTCAAGATTTTTATATAACATAATAATACTTACCAAAAAGTATCAGGTCTTTAAAGGAAATTATCTGCGATTATTTGGTTAATGCATTATGATTAAGCAACTTATGTGGCTTTTTGTTTGGTACACTAACATTATGATGGAAAGCGTAATGAATGTAATCATAATTACACATTTACAAAACAATAAATCATTTACCCGCCCTCCCCACTCATGGTCCAAACCTCCGCTCCTGCGTAATGAAGGACATTAACGGTCAAGGCTGCTGGTTTGAGCCTGTGATTTAAGGAAAATGCGGTATGTGCCTTAAACGGTGCTGCTGATCCCACAGGATGCCCCAGAGGAATGTTGCTTTAAACAAAAGGATATTGCAGCTCACCAGAGTCGTGCTGCAGCTGCACGAAAACCTCAAAATGTCCAGTTTTTCAGCTTTTACTGGAAGGGCTTGCATGGCACCCAGAGTGTCAAAAAAAGAACAACATTCTTTGCTACAGAAAGACTCTTTACCAGAAATGTAAAACTTTTGCATGGGAATCCACATTCCAGCCCACACGGCCCTTTGTTTGGTTCACCAGCCGTATTCATATTTAATGGTGTTAATGTGATAATTTTTCAGTTTCTCACTTTCTGAAATGTTGACAGTTTTTTTGCGACATAACAGTGACATAGTACGGCCGACACGGGGCAGCTGCACTGAATAAAATGGGGCAAGAAGCAGCTAACAGATATCAGATGTTTGTGGGGACAAAACACAGCGGTAAAGGAGACCGACAGAGGGGGAGCGAGGGTGTTCATTTGTAGAGGAAGAGAGGGGAATGAAAACAAGAGGTAATAAAGAGATGAGAGAAGAAGCAGTAGACGGAGAACAAAAGACTTCAGATGTGATTTGGATGCGATGCACGAGGGAAGTTTCAGGACAAAACAAAAGCAGGGAGTGAGCTGGAGGAAGGAGGTGTGATAGGACAGAGGAGGGAGGCGGAGAGGAGAGGTAGGGGAGCTGGCACGCACCGTAGGTTGGCATGGAGAGGGTTTAAGTCGATGGAAACCATTACTGAGCTCCAACCAGAGCTGGTGACATCACCTCCTCCTCGTTTGTATTCTCTCTCTCTTCAATCCCTCCGTCCACTGCAGGCCCTGAATAGAGAACAGAGAGAGGTATGGAGAGAAATGCAAACGTAGCTCTTGTGGGAATCCAACTTTTACCTCAAGTCATTTTTTGGACTGCAAGTTTGTGGCTGCTCTGTTATGACTCAAACAGTGAAAATGATGTGGTGGATGAATAATGCAGGACTGTGTTGTCCAAAATTGAAAAGGTCTTTCTGCTCAACTTCTAATGCTCTAAAACTTTTAATTACCTAATTAAACTAAAAAAAAAAACAAAAACACTTTGCCACAGTTGATGCCTTGTGCCTCAAACTTCACTAGAATTTAAGGTGAAGTTCAGAGGGTTCTTTCTCCACTTAAACGATTCACAGTATTTGGAAAGAACAGACCATCAGTAGGTCTGGCAGAGTGAAAACTTTCTCTATTAGAGCTGCAAATAGGCAGTCATTTACTGTCAAGTCAGTTAGATAAATGTCCCATCCCTCCATATAACTGAATATCCTAATCTGACAAATGTTTGACTGTATAAACATTTTGGTACCGTATACTTACTTGTGTGTCCAGGTGATGCTGAACGCAGCTCCATCGTTCTTAAATGTCTTCCATCGGCTGGTTGCATCCATCATGCAGGAGGGTCGGCAGAGAGGAGACGGTGACACAGGTAAGGGATTGGACACAGACAAGAAAACTTATTTAACGTGGAGAAAAACATGATGGTTTGGAGAGAAACATTTTCATTTTGCAAGTGCGCAAGTGAAGAGCAGGTAGTCAAGAATTCAACTGATCTGATATGTTAGGGTTACATGTACTGTTTGATCCAGGTCTGACTTCTGGTTTAGTGTCCTTCTGTCCCTGAAATGTAAGAAAGAAGGCAGATCAGTAACAAACTGCACTCTGTAAATTCTGTTAAATTAAGTTAGAGTAGCCTTTATAGTCTCCTAAGGGAGAAATTTGTCATGGGCATGGAGAGAACACAGTGTGCGTCACTGTGTTGTCTCACACATTTACAATCAAACTGTAGTATCATACACAGATCTACATACACACCAAGGATACTGCACGATGCCCCACACCATTAAGTAACTTGAAAGTCACTTTGATGCTGTATTAACATTTTAAAGAGGAAAATTTGTTTCCTGTTACTGAGCGGTGCTGGAACTGGTAGGCACTGATAATTACTCAACAGCTGTAGCCTTCCAAAATGTAGGAAATGTTAAGACAGGGAGCGTTCAGTCTTTACAGTGTAAATCCACTTTAAACTGCAGACATGTGTTGCAATGATCTCCTTAGTCAACACAGAAATGATTACTGACAAGCCAATAGGTCTGCTCCTACTGCAAGATGTAGATGTAATTTTCAGCTCTTTTTTCCTAGATGTGCATCCTCTTCTCTGCTACTCTAATAACCTGATTTCTTTAAGACTTCCCACCTGATTCATTACCTTGTCCTATAAACAAACATTTAAGCCTAAATAGTGCAATTAAAGTGCAGAAAGTCCAGGGGCAACTGCATCCAAATCCCAGAGTCCTGGCTGTGATGCCATCAGTATGCCAGGGGATGATATGTAAATAAACAAAGTGGATTTGTCACATGGAAACAGGTTAATGACTTAACATCATCATCATCATCATTTTTAAAGGTCCAGACAGTGACGTGTATCTCCAGTGCTCCAGATTGATTGAGAGGATGTACTCTCACATTGCTGCTACAGCTGAAAGCTTCACCACAATGTCGGCCTTCATGGTGGCTCAGTACGTCACAGAACTGCAGAAGGTACACACACACACACACACACACACACACACACACACAGACACACACACACACATACACACACATGCATACACACACGTATGAATAAGGCAGCAGGATCTCAGCTGATCCTTTGATCCAGCCTAGTTTGTCTGGTGGCGCGTGTCGAGCTGGCGAGATTCAGCCGAGCAGAGTGATGGCGATGCTGACGCTCAGAAGCATGGATGGGAAGTATTTCCATTGGCCAGATTGTGAATGTTCACAAATCTGAGTGAACAGGTCCAGGATTACTGTAACTCCAAGTGCTGGAATGAAGCTTTAGGCTGGATGTTCCCTCCAAGCAGTGAGTCACGTCTGGTTTGTGAACGCGGCTCCTCTCTGCTCCCAGACTGTATTTAACATGACGCCAACCTGACTCAGCAGTTTCCAGCAGAGTCGCACATTGAGAGGAAGACATGAAAGTGCCCATCCAGACAGACAGACAGATGAACAGATTGACAGGCAGACAGCAATATTGAGAAAGAGGTGTTTCGGATTCTTTGAGCTCTGTGTGAGTCACCTAATAATCCTTTTATATTGTGCTTTTAATGGGGCTTTTGAAAGAGATGGACCTCTTTTGTAAGAGAGGTAATTTAGTTGTCTCTGTGTCGGAACTGTTTCTAATGGCTCTTCGTCTGAACTGAACTTTCCATCCAGCAGCCAGGTGCTATTAGACCAGTAGAAAAGTACCGTTTCTATGCTGGTAGAGTCGATGAATTTGATATTGAACAAGTTGGACTTGCTATTCTATTGAAAACCCTATAAAGAGTCGCCTACTCCACTGATTTAGCATTGCACTTCTACAGTATTGTCGGATTAATGACGGACCAGTGCGATCAGAGATATTACATTACAGAAAATGCAACCTGAGTGCAACATTTTGGGAAAAGATTCTGGTGTGTTATACTTGTAGCGGCTGATGTAGCCTTGAGCCGCTGGCCTCAGAGATGAGGAGTGGGCTACAGAGGTCTGGTACGCTCACGTCTTTCTAACCCCACACCCCCAGATTTTTTTAATTTTCAAACTTGTGGTCTTCAGCTCCCTCAGGAGCCACAAAACCTGCCATACAACTGCTCACGACTGTGCTACATATGCAATAATACTCTCAAAGATCTGTAAACAGACTTTAATTTGTAAAATCTGCGTCTGCATCTTCATTTAAATACATTTAGTTTTAGGCAATGTATTGCACAAGTTCACCTGAGGTTGCAAATGGACACAGCAGCAGATATAAACCGTAGGTACACAAGCCGTCAGTAAAGTGAAAACAATGTTATGTATTAGGAAAAACTATATGAAAGGGCAGAAACCTCAGGAAGAGCAACAGAGACAGGATCTGTCTTCCAGGACTGACAGACATGAAATAGGTGACATTTGATAGGTTGGCTTTGTTTGCAGAAAACCTAGAATTAGCTGTTCCACTCATAATGTGAAGCCTGTAATTAGGGGAGCTAATCATTTACAGGGTACAGTCACCAGCACATTTTCACAGTCTTCATGATGATGTAAGTCTGAGGGCTGCCGTCAGGTCATGGTGTGCAGCACCTGTGTACCTGTGCGGGTATGAAGTAACAGGGATGAATAAGTAGACGCTATTGAATTTTCTCCTGACTTGTTGTGCAGGGTTCACTGAGCACAAAAGGTTTTGTTTCTCTGTTGTGCTTCTTATGTGTGTGTGCAGCTGCACATTTGTGTGTTGTTGGAGATGGATGGTGAGCCCTGGTGTAGAGCTGGTTGTTCGCTGCTGTCACACAGGTGGAGGTGTGATGATCACATCGATCAGGGTCACTTGACTATATTCTGTATTGAGTTTCAGAGCTGAACCTCAACATGGTTTAAAAATGATACTGTCCACAAAGGTTTCAGTTCAGTTCAGAGCAGGGCTGCAAAATTCTGGGAATATTCAAGGTGGAAACTTTCAGGAACTCACATGAATTTATAGGAAATTACAGGAATAATATGGAAGTATCTGAGTTATTTGCTCAGCCTGTATTTATCATGTCATAGGCAGATATGAACAGACCTTTTACCATATGATAAGCAGACATAATTGAAAACCCTTCTAACAGAAATGAATAAATCAACAATTTAGTTGAATTGAATTTCAATTGAGTTGACTCATTTAACAAGAATGAATGGATGTGGATTAATTAAAATTCAATCAGCCTACGTCCCTCGTGGTAACAGCTAGCGAGCAAAAGCTAGCAGAAGATGTTAACAAGTTATAACCTGTGTAATTTACTTTAGGCTGCTGTCTGCTGCTTAAGTGAAATATCCTAAATATATTCACTCTAGTAATATAATCAGTTCCTGTGGCTCAGACAGTGTTGGCAGTAGTGTGGGCTGCACATGTGATGGGAGAATGCTCTGTGCATGCAGTGGGTTATGACTTTACTGAATTCCTATTTAATGTGTTGCAGAAAAGTTCCCCCCAGATAAGCTCACGATGAAAAGATACAATTTTTTACGTTGAAATTGTGCAAAATTTCCAAAATTCCCAAGCTTAACTTCCCTTGGAATATAAGGTCAGAGTGGCAGTGGCAAAAACAAGAAGAGAACCACATCTACAGAGCAATAGGCTTAAAATAGGCACAATAACGTTATGAGAATTTATTTATCCCCTTTGGGAACTTTGTTTTTCTGATACACCTGAGGATTTAAATCAAACTTTCAGGGCTACCTCTTTATAACCAACCACCACCTCCATTTGTCTTTGAATATTTGTTATTTCTGTTCCAAACGAGAGTGATAAATTGATATCAGTGTCATCCCTTTGTAGTCCTGCTCTTAACGTTGCATTAGCATTCGTTTTGCCAGGATAGCCGATACCGT
Organism: Heniochus monoceros; assembly: GCA_029783685.1. Classification (NCBI taxonomy): domain Eukaryota; kingdom Metazoa; phylum Chordata; class Actinopteri; order Chaetodontiformes; family Chaetodontidae; genus Heniochus; species Heniochus monoceros. The sequence continues at coordinate 21,263,975 of JAPZEA010000001.1, read as the reverse complement.
CGGCCCTTTGATGCCACTCAAATTGAAGCTCATGGTTATGAAGTTGGACGTGACACATAAATGAGCTTTCAACCTATGTGGCACAGAATTTGTAGCTTGATA
>JAPZEA010000001.1:21102106-21115234 GCA_029783685.1 Heniochus monoceros | reverse complement strand
GTATTTTGTGTGTGAATCAATCCAAAGCCAGATATATCCAATTTCTCTGTGCCTTGGAGCTCCACTGTTGGTTGACACGTTCCTTCATCACGATGAACAATGTGGTTTACTTTGACTCAAGCCCACATACTGGACACCGTCCTGCTGAAACAAATACCGAGCACCAAATGTGTGCACGAATGTGAGAATAAACCCTGACAAATCCACCATTTACTCTTGTTTGAGTAAAGTTTGCAAAAAATAACTGTGGCCAGCTGTTTGAGGGAATTATTGGACTTTTTAAACACTGAAAGTATATATTTATCACCAGTTTTTTTTTATATTGACTGTGCAGAAAGAGGATTATAACATATGGGACGCTGCAGGAATGTGCAATGTAATATAAGTCTTAATCACCAGGTCACCAGGACGACAATCAGCATCGTTCTTCAGGAAAACTCAAATCATCTTTAACAGAACAAGCAGGAGGCTCAGTTCACTTCTTGCGTTCTTCAATCATTCCATCATCCAATTTACTGCCAATAAAACTGGCAACTGCCCCTCTGTTTAACTCCAAACCAAATGTGATTATTTCTGCTTCCGCAGCAGCTGTGCAAGCAAATCTCTCCATCAAATCTGCAATATTTAGGGATAAACAAATATGAATTTCATGACATCCACACAATGGAAACAGAAGCTGTTACATGCACACGTTTTTTATTCTGATTGAGTCATTCAGGTTGAAGATTTCAGGTCAACTGTTAACATGTGATGTTATCTAATACAATCTGGTGTTGTCACGTGCCAGCGCCTTTAATTGGGACATCTGCGTGGCAAGAGCAGAAGTGATGAATACATCATGCATTTTTCTTCCTCAACAGCCTCCTTCAGCACCAACACATTCAGTACTATCTCTTTGGCACGTTTCCTGAATCTGTCGTCTGCTCAGTGCAGCGGTTTTCGTTATTGTGTCGCTCTTAATCAAGCAACAGCTCTCTGCTAAGGTCCAAGTTCAGCTTTGGAGGCACCTTTTTCTGTAAGTGGGGAAACATAGTGTGTGTTCCCACACCTTTAGGTCAAGACTGAGGGAAAGAACGCAGCCAGAAAGTCACCAGGTTAAATAGTTTACATGGTTTAATTTTTCTTTTGGTTTAAGGTTTAAACTACCCCTCTGCAGGCTCTGTTTATTCCTGAAGAGCTGATGGCGAGTGCAGAGTTGGGTTTCTGCGGGTTTGTCATTACTTGCAACCTCATTTAAATAACACACAGCCATTTGATTGATAGTTAATATAGAAAAATATTTGTTTGTGCAGCTTGAAAGTATCTAGTTGATTTAGTTTATAATAAAAACAAGGCGCAAGGTTGGCTCATTCAGCAAGCTGAAAACATTCATTGCTGTTGCTCAAAGCCAAACACTGTGTCTCTGTTGTGATGAACACAGGATTAGATCTTTATCTTTAAGTTGTAAAACATTAGGAACTGTGATGGAATGTGACACTTTCTCTTCCTCTGCCTTCCTCAGGTATGTGGAGTACTTCAGCGGCTTGCTCTCTGGACACATCAAGATCAACAACAAACCCTTGTTCCTTCACCATGTCATCATGCACGGCATCCCCAACTTCGAGTCTAAAGGAGGTGAGCGTCCTGCTCGCATCTGCACTCGTGCACTAGCATTTTCGCACACGTTATTTGTCTCTTTAACTTTGTCAAAACTGCGTTCCAGGTTGTCGCCCTTTTCTCAAAATCTACCAGGCCATGCAGCCCGTGTACACATCTGGGATCTAGTAAGTCTAAAAGCATACTCACACTGAAATGCTTTTACAAGATTCCAGGGATAGCAAACTCGTAATGGCTCAATAATAAAACCCCTGATTTTCCTTTATAGCCTCTCCCATAGCTCCCCTGCCCCCCAATATACACATACATCATCCCTCTTGCCAGTTTACACTCTGTGCTTGCCTCACATTATTGTATTTAGCTAGCCTCCCCAGCTGCAGGCCCTTGTTTCCCTACTTTAGATCCCGCAATCACTTCTAGTATTATTTGTGACTGGAGAGCCAATGAAACAGGCAGACAGGCATCTGTGTGGACGCCTGCGGGGTTTTCCTGCCAGAGGACCCTGCTGGTTCCCAGGGCCAGACAGGAAATAATGGATTGTATGCTGTTCTGTTGTTGTTTTGGGGAGAGGGGGGGATTAGAGGAGAGGACGGGAGGGGAGAGCTGCACTGCCCTCAGATGGATGAGGCAGGCAGTTTACTGTTACAGTTTAAATATGACACAGACGCAGATGATTATATCTGAGTGGACAGAAAATCAGCTTATTTCTGAAAAACAATTGTGCAAAGGTCAGATCACGCAGCTTCCACACCTAAATGTGCAGCTTGTGCACTTTAGCAATAACTTGATAAATAAACTAATTAGTGGATTAAAATGTTGTCATCCATTGCATGTCGCCCGCTTGACTGGTAGTTTAACTGTAATTTTCAGGCCAAGTCAACAAAAATTTTGGTTCATGAACTGTGAAAGTCGTCCTTGAAGTGGTGCTTAAAGTTGCATTATTATTAGTTACACATGATCACCTTTTAGACTTGTTATGGTTACTGTGTTAGCAAACAAATGCTAACTTATACATCCAACAAATACAGAGACTCATTAGCGTTAGTTTGGAGTCTTTTTTTTCTGTCCACCTGACAAATTAAGTCCACTCTCTTTTAGCTCTTTCTGTTTTCTCCGAGAACTAAAATAATAACCTGACGCGCCAGATGGTTTGTTACACAGAACCACCTGGGAAGTCATTCATGGAACTTGGCACTTTCAAAAATACTTGGCAGGTGATTGGATGAACCAGCTATCACAGTCTCTCACAGGCTAACTTCAACCAATCAGACCAGCGAACTAAAATGTTGTAGCCGGACTCAAAAACTAGCTAACTAGCTAACTTCTTTAGGAGACGCCATATTTGAACAAAAATGGCTGCCAGTAGTTCCTCACAGGATGCTGGTTGGCCACAGATGCATAACTTGAAACCTTACAAGATGGATTCACGGCTTGCGTGATCTTGTGTGATTTTGTGAATCCGGCTGCCTCGCAAAGTAACTGAAAGATGCAAAAACGTAGAGCTGAGGAGATGCACAGTTTGATGCCTTTTACCCCCTCGTTGTAACCGTAGAGCTGTTACAAAGTGTCATGAATGTACTGCTGTAAGTAGTAAAGCCTGCTGGTGTTGAACTGTTCCTACTACGTCCATTCTTACAATAGTGTTGCCACTATAAACACATTTGCAGCATACACAGTAACTAAGTGTGAAACAGTCAGCGCACATACCACCGGACTCCCAACCCCTTAATGCCCCAACTCATATTCCTCCCCACTTCCTCTCACATGATCCCTATTAGCACTCCCCACCCTTTGATCCTACTCTCCCTGTAAGACCATCATGTAGACACTAATACCCAAAATGAGCCCGGCCCTGCGCCACTGTTACAGCAAATAATGGATTGTCAGTAGACGATGCAGATCATGTGCGCACGGTTATACCCAGGCAAGCAACATCAAACAGAAAAGTGATGCAATGGAGAGATGTTGGATTGTTATTGTTATCACAGCAGTAATGATGAAGGAAGGCTCGTCGTCTAACATGCTGTGACTTTCTTCTTTTTGCAGTAATGTTCAGGGTGACAGCCAGACCAGCATCTGCATCACCATTGAACCTGGTCTTCTTCTGAAAGGGGACATCCTGGTAAGAATGGCGCAGTTGTAAATGTCTGATGGAAAAGACGGCAAATGAGATGTTTATTGTCCTACTTTTCCAACGTGTTACCTCTGCCAGAAAGACAGAAAAATAAATGGATGTTTAAAGATGTTGTTCAAAGAATGCCAATGAAAACAGCTGCAGAAACGTGCAGAGGATGCACAGATTTTTATCGTTTATTGGTAATGAGGGAATCCTGTTGGTTTTTCAATTCTCACATTGGGTGTATGTACTGAATGAATGTGCTGGTGCAGTTTATAGTGTCCAATCACAGAAGAAATAGGGCCATAAAAACCTGGGGAAGACAGTTGGACTGGGCTCTATACCTTTATAGACCATCATTAGCACACGATATGTTGCTGGAAACTATGACGTCAAAATGGCAACTTCCTTTCCAACAGCATCTGGGTCACACAGGTGACCGTTTTAACAGGACATAATCATTTAAAAGTATGTTGTCAGATGGACATTTTTAATTCTGTGTTGGAGATGTTTGTATAAAATCACTCTGGTTCCATTTGAAGAAAGAACCTCAATAAAGTAGCACCTGTGGCTTATTTTGCATTGAGTTCAAGCGGAACAACTGCACATGTCAGCAAAGTTTCTGCTGCTGCTGTCATTCAGGTCATAATGTCATCCATGAGATATCCTCAGGCCTCATGATCTCAGCGTGGAGAATTTCAAAAGAGCACTTAATGCATGCTGGAGGCTGTCCTGTTCTGGCCCCTCAGAGCTGAGCTCATATCTCATCCTTTATTTAAGATGGACTAATGGATTCTGCTGAATGCATCATCTGACTAAGTCGTGCCGCTGATGCTCGTTATTATTCAGATAATACAGAGGATGTGAGCTGTGGCTTTATGGCCAAATGGAGACATTAGTCAGCATGGAGTGTGCACCTGCATTTAAAACTGTACTGGCATGTGTTTGTGCACTTGAGTTGAGTTGTGGGTAATATAACTGCCAAAGAAATGACTAATTACTGAACGGTTAGATGAAACAAAGTTAATCACGGAGGAAAATCTTTATAAACATGGTCTGAATTCTTTAAGTTTTGGCTGTTTTCTTCTCTCATTGGCCGGGGTTAGTCATTTTAATTCCAAGTCCTCAAAAAGTTAGAAACTCTGGAGGATTAGCTTAGCATTTTAGTCTTTATTCATGTTCTTGCTGAGAGGTAGATGAGAAGATCGATAACGCTCTCTGTACTGTAAATATAAAGCTACAGCCAGAAGACGGTTAACTAAACCGACCATAAACACTGGAAACATGGAACTTTCTGACCTCGGACCAAAGTGAAAAACATGCATAGCTGCACCTCTAAAACTCTCTAATAAGCACATTATATCTCATATATCTCGGCTGGGTGCAGTGGCTTTCTCCACATTCAGAAATTTTGTTTTGGTGCCAATTAAACAAATGCTAATCAATGAGCTTTGGAGTTGCTGATAGGTGGGTTTTTCACCTTTGGACAGAGTTCTGATGAGCTGTGTCACCCTGTTTCCAGTCTTTATGCTAAGCTAAGCTAAGCTAACCGGCTGGCTGTAACATCAAATTTAGTGTGCAAGAAAGCGAATAAGCCGAGCTATTCCTTTAAGGTTAATCATTTTCTAATTTCTTTACACATGAGGAAAAAAGGAGTTTTAAGCCTGTGCGCTTTCCTCCTTCTGTTTTTTGTTCTGGCTCACCAGCATTGTTTTGCTCCAGCAGACTCCTCAGTAGGAGGTTTGCCGTGTCCCAGAAAGCTGCACTAAGCCACAGGATACGCTACTTTGCCTTCCTCTAATCCTCAGTTCTTTATGTGCTTGTGTGGATTTGGGAACCTTGTTTGCTTTGGTCTTATTTGACCACACAAGTAGAAAACAGGTTCATAGAGAGCAAGTCTGTCCCACCTTCTGCAAAATCATATTTAAATCTACTTTTTAGCCGCTGCTGAATCCGTGCACTTGTCATTTTTCTTGTAATATGGTGAATTCTACATAATTTGGTCAAAACGCTTGCTGTCATTGTAACAGTAAGATGTTTTTCAGTTTTTTTACTCTTTACAGCCGCAGTTTGTGAGCTGCGAGCTGTTCGGGTTGAGAGTAAATATTCCTCCAGTACCTGTAAATGTGAGGTCCTTGTAAAAACCTAACAGGTCCAGGCTGCCGTCAGGAAGCAGCAGGAGGGAGAGAGAAGACTTTCCTGTGTGGGGTTTTAGTGCTGCTCTTAAAGCTGTTTGTGTTGGGAGACACAGTCTGGATAAAAATCTTTGTGGAGAGGCCATACATTACGAGGGATATATACTGTATTTATAGAAAAAGTCTTAAATGCTTTTTCAAGCTCTGAGCCAGTGTAGAGAAAGAAGCAGCACTGAATCACGCTGGCATGTCTCTGGCTCGTGTTGCACAAAGATCTTTTCATATTATGCTCACTCGATATTCTGAGTGTTCAGCATTGAAGCCATATTCAGCTCGGCAATACAAGTGATTTGATTTTGCAGTTTATTTTTGCTGAAAACCGTTTTTTCTTATCAGAACTGACACATTGTGTAAATAAGCCACATCCTGAAGCGGTTATATTCCGAGCGGAGCTAAAAATGAATCCGTCCAATTGCAATCCGACCGCATTAACTGACCCGTTGAGTTGTGTTGGCTCTGCCCGGTGAAATGCTGCTGCAAACAGTTCTCTTTGAATTTCTTCTCCAGCTGAAGTGCTACCACAAGCGCTACCGCAGCCCGTGCCGAGATGTGATTTTCCGGGTGCAGTTTCACACCTGCGCCGTTCACGACCTGGGGATCGTCTTCGGGAAGGACGAGCTGGATGAGACATTCAAAGGTAGGACACAGGAAGTCCTCAGAATATCCACAATGACTGTCAATATTGCAAACAATCTAAACTTCTGTAGCACTGAGTGGCTAAAGAGTAAAATCTGAACTTGAAGCTGTTAAAATTGTATTTAATGTCCATTTAATCTGTTTTCTTGCTATTTGCTGCTGTAATCACCCAGAAATGATCAGTGATGTACAGTTAATCATTTCATCATTTCTTGCTGCAAACCAAAGACTGAGCTTCCCTTTTTTTTGTCCTGTGTGCAGATGACAGATTCCCAGAATATGGAAAAGTGGAGTTTATTTTCTACTTTGGACCAGAGAAAATACATGGTAAGAATCAATGTGTCCGCTGTTATTGGTGCACTGGAGCATTTTCCGCATTTACCTTCATCGTTATTTTTAGGCCGTATTTGCCTTTAATTGACAGTTTATAGTAGAGATGCAGACAGGACATTAGGCCGTCAGTAAAGGAGTTTTTTCTCTGTCTTACAATTTAAAGACATTCACGTTTTCTGCTCTGTCTCTTCGCACTTCTGGTCAAGGTGTGGACCACCTGGAAAACGGGCCGAGCGTCTCGGTCGACTACAACACGCAAGACTCTCTGATCCGCTGGGACTCCTACGAAAACTTCAATCAGAGCTGCGAGGACACCACAGACGGTGAGTAGAGGACGATTATGGACTGGAACTCTGCAGATTCACTGCTAAGAGCACACACGCTGCTTCTGTCCACACTGTCATTCTGTGCTCTTGAGTCAAGCCAGCAGAAGACTGATGATAGAGTGAAAATAATGCTCTCAACTCAACTCTTCATCCCCACAAAAGGTCTCTCTCTTGATTTGAATCTTGAAATTCTACCATCAATTTCAGCTAACGAAAATGGTTAGTAAATGAAAAGATGAATCTGTTGAAAGTATTCCTGTCACGTTACTGGAAAACTTTTTTTTTTTTATTACAGTGACCTATTGGTCTTAATTATGAAAGCAAAGATTTCTAGTGCTGTAAAGGGTACAAACATCTTGAATTCTAAATGCAATATTATCCATATTAGTAAAAGAGAAGCCATCATTAGATTAGTACTTTAGAATATTTTATTTTCTTTATTTGGATTTATTTATCCTTTTCTGTCATACCTGGAAAAAATAGCTTATTTTGAATGTATGTGAGGTTTTCTACAGTATGTAGAGACTGTTTTCATGTACACACTGATCGGCCTTATTGTGTCTTACCCATTCTAGGTTTAGGATTTGCACCTAGAAGTTATGCACCAGGAGTGTGTGTGGACTGTTATCTAGTTAAACTGGTCTCATTTACAGTCAGCTCAGTTCAGCTAGAGTGATAAGGTACACTGGTGTGCCATGAAATTCAATTTGGTCTTCCTTGAGAATTCCCTCAGCCTACATAATGATTTATATAATTTAATGAATAACATTGGGTTATTCAGAAAAAAAAACCATCCTATTATGCCGTATTGGCAAAGCCCTGCTTTTTTCACTTGTGTATGATCCCATGAGTATTTTATTTTGTGAGGATTTTAATGTGCCTGAATGAGTTGGGAACCATGAAATTATAAAAAAAGTGTGATGGTCTTAGTAAGTACTTTATGAGTTGCAGCCATCTATCACCAGTATTCACCTTCATAATTAAGGTCAGGAAGGCCCGTTGAAATAACATTTGATGTAATTTAATATTAAATTCAGCCTTTATCTGCAAACTTGAAATGTGTTTAGAGTATTTGCTGTAATTTTTTGTTTACCCTTTTTAAACATTTATGCATTTATACAGCTGGAGAAAATAAAGTAAACATGACTTTATCCCTCTCCCGTTCTTTCTGTCTCCTGTTTGTAAGATTTGTTGGATTTGTCAGAATTCAGTTTTAAAGGCCCAAACACAATACATACATACATACATACACTGTATATCAAATAAAACAGGAAGACCAAGATTAGAAAATCAAAATGAATGATTTTCATGAATTGATTCTGTGCATTGGGTCAGTAAAGGTTTTTCTTCATAAAACTAATAATGCAAGAGATATTGGTCATGAAAGGGTAGTTAGCAGGCTTCAAGGTGTGGACTAACATTTTACCATCACAATCTAAAAATAGACACTATGACGTCAGTGGACGACAATATTGTGTTGGGAGAATATAACTTAACCTAAGTGAGACTGTATTAAACTAAAACATTGGTAGCAAGTCCACCAAAAGGTCAGTACAATACAGTAAAAAAACGTACAGTATACTGTATATTGTGAAGTGCAAAGATACTGTAGATGTCCCACAAAGCAGTATACAGCTTTGTGTATTTGCAAAGTCCGTCACTCTTCCTATCACCAGCTAGCCTAGTCAGCTAACCCACTAGCTCCATTGACAAAACCTGCCGGTTGCTAGGCAACAGAATAACAGCAGGACAAGCATGGCGGAGAACAAGCAAAGTGCGGGTTCGTACGACTTAGCCTAGCTACGTTATATACTGTCTATCTTCAAGTTTACATTTTCAGGTTCAGACAACAATAAAAGAGGCAGATTCATTGTCCTGAAAGCCCCAGGGCGCCATAATAACTGTTCCTTCCAAATTACGGTTCAGCAGTTGAAAGTTATTTGCTTGCAAATGTTACGGCGGAGTTATTGTGAGGTAACTAACTCTTGGCTCTGTTCCTGGCTCTCCTCTCCTGTCTGTCAGAGGCCATAGTGTCAGATGTCCACAAGAGGATCAAAGCAGCTTTTGAAGCGTTTGACTATGAGTCCAACAACACAGTGGATGTGCGGTGAGCGAGACTTTTTTCTTAAACCAGATGCATGTGATGCACAAGCACAGCGACAAAAACTTTGTATGCAGGCTCTTAACTGCTGCAAGTGAATTTCCACATTTACACTAGATTCTGTCAAGTCTAAATATACTTGGTTAATGAATATACTCCACAGTATCCTCTCCATGTGCTGGGTTTGAACCTTGTGATCTCACACCATCAAAGACTGTGTTTAGACTGTAATATATAGAGTTAATTATATAGGGTAAATACAGTAAATGAGTAGTTTATGAGGAAAACACCCATCTGGTCCTGCAGCTTTGTGTCTGTAAGTAAACGGAAACACCTGTGTTTGCACTTACATGAGTTGAGTAGGCATGTCATACTGGCAGTGATGGTGAGCAGAAGTAAGTTTTGTGACTGTTTGACACAATGGACTGTGGTAGAAAACGGTGAACAAAACATGCCTTAATGCATCTGTCAGGGAGATCAGCAGCATCACACACAGTCTTTACATGTAGTGAAATAGTGTGGTCTCACATGAGGTTTGTTTTCCAGGGAGATTGGCACCATCATCTATTACCTGGGCTGCTTCCCCACTCAGACAGACCTACATGACTTCATAGCAGAGGTAAGAACAGTGTTTATTTATATTTTGCTCAAATTTTGATGAATAAATTAAATTAAGAAATCATCTTAGGCTTTCCTTGAGTGTGCAATTATTTAAAAATGATTCTAACATTTCATTGTTCAGTCATGTTACAGTATCTACTTTAATATCTTCTGGTGAAATATAATTAATAATGGTATTGTGATGTCACATCATTTAAAATGTCATCTCATTTTCCTAAATATTGCATTTATTGTTGATTTGCTGGAGCGCAATTGAAGAATTACCGACAGTATATGCCTGAAATATGTAATGTACACAGAGAGGTGCTCTTGACTTTTACACATGTTAGGGTCACATTATGAGCAGTCTGGTTTGTTAGAAAATACAGAGCTTGTTCAAGAACCAAAGCCCAGTATCTTTGTCCTGTTCAACCAGGTGGAAGAGGACCACACAGGATATATCCATCTGGACAAGTTCCTGCCAGCCATGACTAAAGTGCTGCTGGAGCACAAGTAAGGCAATTACCAGTCATGTTGTTTTTGTATATTTAAATTAATAAATAAATAGGTGCTCGTGTTAAATGATTTATAATACAGCACGTCTTTCTACAAGAGCAAACGAATGACCTGTCGCTGGCACTTTTCAGATTGCTTTTTATATTTTGTAAATGTACTGATGTAGCTACTGCAGCATTTCACATAATAGGTGAGTGGTGTAAAGGTCTGTTTTTTGATCATTAATCTTTCAGGTGATGTTATTTTCACCACGTAGGCAATACCAAACATCTGACTTCTTTAAATAATGCATGCCACTTTCCTTTAAATGTGTGCTTCTCTGTGCTTAGAGCTGCTAAATGGGTGAAGTGTGCTCCCTGTAATACACAGATTCATCGTTATGTCGTCCACCTCTGACAATATTTCAGCTTCACTTAAAAGCAGTGAAAACCTGGATCCTCTCCATAAAATGAGCACAATAAAGTTCAGTCTATAGTGTACATTGGGCTTGGAAATTACTAACAGAAGCTATGTTAACACTATGTTAATGTTCATCACATTGTTTACAATATTTAGTATGTCATAATGTCAATACTATAAGGGGGTACTTTCATACTACAGATGGTGTCCTATAGCAATGGTGTGTGTGTTTGTGTGTGTGTTAGGTTCCCCCCCATCCCTGAGGACCTTCTGCTTCAGGCTTTTGAGGTGAGACCAGCTGCTGTTTCCTCATACTCTCCAGTGCTGTAGTTTATGGGCTGTAAACAGGTTGGCAGGCACTCAGAGTGTCACAGTTTTATTTGGTAACTGCCGATTGTCAGCACCAGAGACTGCACTGTAATTTAATCAAGTAGGAGTTTGAGCCTCAGAGAACATCACACAGTCAACAGAGTGATACTAACATCACAATGTCAGTTACCAATATTTGTTAAAACCTGAAGGTAGTAACGGTGTGTTTCCAGGTCCTGGATAAAGAAAAGAAAGGATACCTGGAGCCCGAGGAGCTGACAAAGTACATGACACAGGAAGGTAAGGCAGAAGATTTCACTTTTGACTTTGTGAGGTTAAAATATTATGTTTGTGTGGTGAGAAGCACATTATGTCATGTTTTGCGTATCTAACATTCCCTTTACTATCACTAAACAACATATATAACTTAGAGACTGTTTTTTTAACCATGTTGTGTTTGTTTGTCTTTAAACCAGGTGAGCTCTTCAATCAGGAGGAGATGGATGAGATGCTGACAGCTCTCACTGACCATGAGAAGAATCTCATCTACTACAAAGACGTAGTCAGCCAGCTGGGCATTGACCCTGACATATAGAGTGTCACAGTGTGTGTGTGTGTCTGTGCACCTTTTGTGAAATATTCCAAACACACAAGTCTGTGTATGTTTGGTGTTTGTGTTCATGTCTGCATTTTCTGAAGGTGGGCTTATAGTTCTAATAGAACTAAGAAATGTACATAGCTCAATCCTGACTTTGTGTTTCCAGAGTTGTCTTTCTATTCAGATTTAATATTATTTGGTAATTTTTTTTGGCAGATTTGGGAAAATGTATCAATGCAGGAGCACCATCATTATTTTGGTATAACATGCTGTGGTTTTATGCTCCCACTGATTTACATATTGTACTAAACCTCTCCTTATTTCCACGTCTGATATGGCAGAGATGTTCTGCAGAATCGCATTAAATTGTACAGTATGAATCAACTGGAGTGATGCAGTTGTAATTTTGCACTTGAATGTGAATCTTCTCCTTTCATTTTTGACTTCATGTTTTTTCTTGTATTTAAAACAAAAATTCATCAGCTTGAGACAATGTGGAGGTACTGAAATGTATTTGTATGTTTGAGATCTAAGCTGTATTTAAGAGAGGGAGCTTGCTGCTACCATTGGCTTGTTTTCCATGGAAAATGTTTATTTTTATCCCTGTGAACTACAGATATGAGAGGAGAAAACCGAGCAGATCAGGCTCGTGTGAGAGTGGCTGCAGGTTACATTTATGATCCCTTTTTGATGTCATCTTTTATTTACTTACAAATTCCTTTAAGTTGAGTTTTGTTTGACTATATGAAAACACCAAAGTGCAAGCTAGCATTTATGTTTGTGTGAAGCTGGATTTCTCAAATAGCTCATTTATTAACCAAATCTCTGAGAATAATTTGTGGTAGTCTGCAGGGTGCAAGCCTGCCAATATAAAATCTCAAAGTTAAAGGTCATCTGAGACCTGACAGACAAGATCACATTAGATTTTCTCTGAAACAACTCTATACTACTGTATAGAATATTCCTTGTTCAGTGATTATATCTGGGCCTGGTGGTGATATCAGTATATATTAGATAATGTGGTCATTCATTTGACTGAGGGTTAGACCGTGTGTGCAGCCAATGGACAAAAAGGGAAAAGCAGGAATTAGTAACACAATGAAGACTAGGAGCATTACCTATATGAGGTGCCACCAAAATGAAATGTGCTCAATGTTGGGAGAATGGTGAATTATGAATTATGATAAGGAATGCATGATGTGACGATCACATAATAGTCATAACAAGTGTCTCAAAGAATTCTTGAGTTCAGTAGAGCACCGAGTATGAGAAAATAAACAAAGCTGTGACTGGCTTTATCAGCGTAGTATTTTATCTTAGGTGATTCTGCACTGAATAGTTATACATGCATGAAACAGTTAAACACAGCTTTGGAACAGGGATGACATGACTTATTTGGAGCT
>JAPZEA010000001.1:19779884-19792004 GCA_029783685.1 Heniochus monoceros | reverse complement strand
TTTTCTCCTCTTCAGTTTTGACATCCCACAATCCCATGCTGCTTTCCCTCACTGACATGGTCATATGCCCAAACAAATCCTCCCCCTTCCCCTCTCCCTCTCCCTCTCCCCCTCCCCCTCCCTCTCCTCCCCCTCTCCCTCCCTCTCCCGCTCCATCTCTCCCGACACTACACAAACAGCAAGTGGAGTAATAATATCGGCCGTTAATATCGGCCTAATTTTACACATCGGACCGATGCCGATATGTTAAAAAATGTCAGATATCGGCCGATGCCGATGTTAATGCCGATATATCGTGCATCTCTAATCTCATCATGCATAAACTTCTACACTTACTCACTCACTGCTGTAATCTTCGTCCCTGCCTACTTCTGCAACCAGAAAAAACACAATGGTAACAATACATTTGTATAATTATAGAAATTCTAAATGAAATTCCTGAACTGTTAATGAACGAGCTTCAAAGACAAAAAGGTGAACTATTTCCACTCGGCTGTCTGGTTTTTCATAACTGGCTTCCTGACAGACAGCTCCTGTATTGCTTTGCAGTCATCTGCCTGCTTTTGCTTTGCTTCCTTAGATATTCTTTTGTCGAGCTCCATGAGGAGCGTCTCCCTTACAACTGGGCAGAGACATGTGAGCCTGACCCCAGGCAGAGTACCCAGCTTTATTATAATGTAAAGTTTATTACACTGTATGGCACTTTCTTGATTGATTTTGAAAAGAGTGCAGACAACATGCCGTGCAGTCTTTCCTAATATCGCCTCTGGCTGGTTTTCTTGTTATAATGGCCAAATGCAAGGTGTGCAGTCAGCTATGACTGTATGGATGTGCTCTTCTGCTGTACCATTTCATCAGTAAGGGACTACACTAGGTTAGCTAGCAAACCATTTAAACTGACCTGTACAATGCAGGTTCCACATGACTTAGACTTAAAACGGTGCACAGGTGATTTGCAGCCTAAGAACTAAGTGAGGGAGCAAAATTTCCTCGGGCCATTTCCACAGCGGTTCAGATTGTGAAGTGCTAAATTTGATTTCAGATTGTTCCCAGGTCTGGTAGAGGTAATCAGCTTTTACTACATAAAAGAGTGAAACTCAAAGTCCAACTTCAAACTACATGATCACGTTAAAATTTGAAGAAATAACTCAAACTGTCTGGTGCACAAGTCAGCTCCAAAATATCCCCGAACAAAAATATAAATGGAATAGTTTTCAGTCTAATGTGAACATGACTAATGACGACATTCACATTCTGGTTGAGGCAGATGTTTCATAGTATACGCTGTATGTGACTAATCTGCGCTCGTGGGGAAAAAATTCAGCATGTCATTGATTTTATTTTGTATATAAATAATATATATGGGAACAAGATATGCTCAGGTAGGCAGTTCTAGATGAGGCTGCTACACAAATTCAGTACTGTCAAAACATGTTTAACAGATGCCTTTCAGACAGATTTCTGCTCTTGTACAGCAAGACGACCATCTGGCAGCTATAATAAGACTCATGGACAGAAATTGTACATAATGTAGCAGTTAACTCTGCATGAAGGCATGAATGGCTATATGAAAATGAAAATGAAAATTAAATGATGCAGCTCTCGCAAAGCAGAAAAACATGTTAACAAATTTCAACAGGTTTCTTTGCCCGGCTAAATTACACACATCACATTACTACAGTGGCTATATTTAGCCTGGATCACATGCTGCCTTATTGCTGGGAAGCTTTTGAGCTTTTGAACTTTTGAAATGCACTAAGTTATGCATTACTAGTTACACTGCTAAAATGCAATTAATACTGCAACTTGTTTAATTACTTCATCAGAATAATCCAACTTGTTGCATGTGTTTACTTTTCTAACAAATGTTTTAAACGGGGCAATAAATAACTAAGTAACTCACCTGTACATGTTTCCTCGCTGATGGTGCATTGATGGCAACAGCGCTCAACATTTGATCACATGCTGCCCAAAGAGTGGAGCCTGTCTGCATGCAGAGACAGCTCCTTGTGAGCCAGCCTTCACTTGATGGTGTTGCACTCAAAATTGTCTCAACGGCTTTGTTGACCCACCTTGTCTGGAAATATGCAAAAAGAAAGCATTTGGCATGGCAAAAAGATGCAAAGCAACACAGTGAATGTTCCATTTGACAAGTAAGAATATATTCGGACGTATATATCCCTTTGTATTCACCAAGCAGCTGTAATTTAATCTTTTCCCACTACCTGTTTCGAAAACAATTACATTAATTTTGTTATTTAATTCTAAGTAGCGACTCCCCAACACTGTGCTGAACTGTCAGTGTTTTGCTAAATTGTGGCAGGCAGTGGCCATTTGTGTTTCTGAACACCTCAACATTGCTAAAAATAGATCTGACCGGGCAGCAAACCTGAGCAGTCAGACAGGTTGTAAACAAACCCCACATGCTAGTCAAACTTATTTGGAAGAGAAAACAAATGTGAATCATAATCCAAGCTGTCCACTGCACACATCCATTACAACTGACTGACTGAGTGTTTGAGTATTTTTAGCAGCGTTGCCATGTTTCAGCCAATATCTCAGCAATTACTGTGGCAAGTAAAATATTATCTTAACAGATTTAACCAAGTGTTGGAGCTTTGAAAATTTAGCCCATGCTTTAAAAAAAAACATAGTTTTCCTTTAAACACAGCATTGATTTTGCGTTCGCTTAAAGTCAAGTCTTAACCTTCAAACAGCCCTTTGAAGCTGAGATGATCGGCCCAAATGTCCCCACTTTCCAAAAATGTCCCCACTCTGTTGGTGAATAACAATTCACTATGTAGCAACTACAAGTACAGACACACACAGACAGACAGACAGACAGACAGAGAGACAGACAGACGGGAGATAAAGACAGGTGACTGATTTCCTTTGAAAAGAAGAAAAGAGTGTGTGTGTGTGTGTGTGGGTGTGGGTGTGTGTGTGAATGAGCGCAAACGACATCATTATCACGTCTTAATCCAGACGTATTTTCACAATGAAATTCCAATTCAATTAAACTTTCTTTGCTGAGCCAAAAGGCTGATGTTGTATGTGGGCATATATATTATACATAATAATTCACTGTATCTCACACTATGCAAAATGTATTACTTGCTCTTTAAACAAATATTTATCTTTGAAACTAATTAACCCCCTATTTATACAAGGCTCCAGTTATGAGTGTACCTAAATTCATTGATTGCTTTTCATCTAACAAAGCTCAGTTAGCCAACATCAGTCACTCCACAGCGTCTAAGTGTGTGGGACACTTAACTGTACCTACGACTGCTGCAAAAATGAAATGCCATAAGTCATTAAGTTCTCCTGCTAGTAGAGAGCCAATAGACCTGTATCTTTTAATAAGTGCAAAGCAATTACATTTCTGTCCCTTCCCCTTCTACAAGGTGTGCTAGCTGAGTGAGCATCCACAGTTAGCACCGAGCACACATTACACCTTGGCTAACAAATAGTTGGCTATACTACACAGCTCAAGCAGACCAAGTTGCAAGGTGTGTGTTACGCATGCATCTTAGGTGGCACATAAAAGGGACTATGTTGCAGGTAAAAACTTGCTTGGAATTGGCCAATAAAAGATTCTTGCTTGTTCTTTGTAGGTCATGATTTTCAGAACAATGAAAGGCTCATTTCAATCTAGTTTAATCTCCCAATATATTTGAGAAATGATCTCATTATCTCAATCACAGTTAATGGAGGAGCTCTATAAAACCAATGTGCCACCACATACTCTTAGTTCTAATGTTTTGTGTTCACAAACTGAAGAAAACTACTGAGTTTCCCTTTGCACTGAAAGTTAACAGCAGATGACACCTGACTGAAAATACCAACACAATCGTCCCGACATCCCAGCTTATCACCGAGAGATTCTACTGTAGGAGTTTTTGTCTCCACCAGACACGTTTGTGTGCTTTCCTCGTTCTCACGTCATTACTGGAGTTATTTTAAGAGCAAGTGATAAGTGAGCTTCTGCCTCCCTGCAGCGGAACAGAAGTCTCCATGTCAGGTGAAATGTGGGAGGCTTTTATTAGAGCAATGTGACAGAGGAGAGTCTTCCTTAATAGAAAGATGTTTGAACTCTGAAGCCAAACGTCAGATGGCTATGCCATTATTCTTGACCTTCAGCTGGTGTACAGTAATGAAAAGCAGCAGCGCTAGAAATAATCTCATTATTATGATACTATGACTGTCAAGTTGCTTTTATCAATAGAGACACAATATATGCAAATTTAGTAATGTATCATCAGGATAAAGGTCATGGCAGAGTAAATGTGTTTTGTATCGTCTTTCAGGATAACGTGGACCTCGGCGACCTGATGTTCTCGCTCTGTTACTTGCCCACTGCGGGCAGACTGACCATCACCATGATAAAGGCTCGCAATCTCAAGGCCATGGACATCACCGGTGCATCTGGTAATTAAAAACTGATACTGTCTAACTGCAGTCTCACCAGGACGTATCCTGAATGAAAATGAATGTCTCGCCGTTCTGTTTCCCTGACTTCCACAGATCCATACGTGAAGGTTTCACTAATGTGCGAAGGTCGCAGACTGAAGAAGAGGAAGACATCGACGAAGAGGAACACTTTGAATCCAGTCTATAATGAGGCCATTGTCTTTGATGTCCCTCCAGAAAATATAGAGCAGATCAGCCTTTTGATTGCAGTGATGGACTATGACCGGTTAGGACACAAGTTCTACAATATTTTGAACCTCTTCTGCTGAATTCTTTTGCTGCAGGACAAAAAGGATGAAATATTTTCAAAGCACATTTTAATGATTCTGTAAACTTTGACTGTGTTTCTGTCACATAGATAGTTTGACAGTTTCATTTTTTTACACACTCAGGATCATTATTTTTGGATGCAGTGTAAGTCGTGATCACATTATTTCCGTCTCTCTCTCCTGCACCTACAGCGTAGGCCATAATGAGGTCATTGGTGTGTGTCGAGTTGGCAACGATGCAGACAGCCTCGGTCGAGACAACTGGAGTGAAATGCTCACATATCCTCGAAAACCTGTCGCCCACTGGCATCATCTCGTTGAGGTGAGGTGACTTTACTGTGATGGGTGTGACATGTGTTTCCGTGTTCGCGTGGGGGCGCACGCTTTTGTTCTTGTTAAACACAATTTGCTGTCAGCGCTGTCAAAGCTATTATGTAGCTCTTACGTGTGCAGGATTCTGACCTCAGGCAGGAATATTAGAGCAAAGGATGAGTAACAATGAATGAAGTGCTGTAGCTCAGGAGGCAGAGCGGGTCGTCCATTATAAAGGTCGGAGTTCGATCCCTTGCTCCTGCAGTCTATACGCTGAAGTGCCCTTGGGCAAAATACTGAAGCCCAAATTGTTCTTGAAGCCGTGCCATCGCTGTGTGAGTGTGTCTCCTGATGAGCAAGTGGCATGCTAGCCTCTGCCACCAGTGTGTGAATGGCTGGCTTAAGACTAGACAAGCACTATCTAAATGCAGTCCATTTACCATAAGCTGTGCAAAATATAAAAATGAGTGATCATTTACTAATCCTTTTTGACATATACTCAACTGAAAACAGCACAAAGACAATATATTTAATGTTTTATCTCATCAGCTTCATTGATTTTTGTAATTTCTCCTTATTCTGAATTTAATGCAGCAACACGTTTCAAACAAGTTGTGACAGGAGCAACAAAAGACTGGGAAAACTGTGGAACGCTCCAAGAACACCTGTTTGGAACATTCCACAGGTAAACAGGTTGATTGGTAGCAGGTGATAGCGTCATGAGGGGCATCCTCGAAAGGCTCAGTAATTCACAGTGTGATGAAATTGGGTAATGGTAGCACTAACAGCAAGTAAATGGTAACTGGACTGTATTTATATGGCACTTTTCAAGCCTGACAACCACTCAAAGTGTTTTTACAGCACAAGTCTGCTTTCACCCATTCACACACACACACCCATTAACACACACACATTCCTATGATGGTGGTGAGGCCATTACACACAGATGGCACATCATTGGGGCCAATTTGGGCTTCAGTATTTTGCCCAAGGATGCTTCATACACTGCCGAGGCCAGGGATCGAACCACCGACCTTCTGATGAGTGGACCGCTCTGCCTCCTGAGCCACTCAGTAAGGGGATGCAGAGAATGGTGCCACTGGCAACAATTTTAGCAGACTGCATGGTAGAAACTGAGGGGAGGAGGAAAAAGATTACAAAAGGCAAATAAATGGATTTCTGACATTTATGTTCAATCTATTATTTAAATAAATAAATAAATACATATGTGCAATACAAAAGATTTTATAGCAAAAAAAAAAAAAAATCTTGCCAAGGCTGGAGAGGACTGCAGGAATGAAAAAAAAAGTGTGAATGAATTAGTGATCAAGATTATCACCGCCCAGTCATTAAGGCACAGTGAGCTCATTAGCATTCAGTGATACAGAAGTGTGTTGTTACAGTGAGGCTGTGAAAAGATTTTTGGTCAGCGGTAATGAGAATATAGCTGGAAGCTACAGAACATGGAAGTACAAAATCTGCCTTTTGATAGAAGCAAGTAGCCCAGAAACATTGGATATGTGATTTCATCATCTTCAGCGACAAGAAAGTGGCTCCCTCCAAAACATCCACCGAGAAAAGATGCACGTGGCAATTCACAGTGCTTAATGCAAAACTGAGACCCAAAAAAACAGTTTTAAGCCCAGACCACTTATAATTTAGCAGTCTGACAGGTGCCAATAAAGGGCAGACCGCTCGTTTCTGAGAGGCCAGCTCACTCATCCTCAGTCTTCATCTTCTCTCTGAGTGCAGTGGGAAAGTAGACAGAGTAGACAAAGCTCTGACGTGATTCAGCCCCAGGCATCTGAGGGTACATGTGGCTCCAGACAAAAAGCCACTCAGCTCTCTGTGGGCAGTTCATGTCTTTAATATGTGGTAACGCGAATAAATGCAGTTGCCCAAACATCTTCCCTTGGATTTACTGGAAGATTTATGACCGAGTTACATATGAGTGGATTAGAGTGAGGAGAGACTGTAGAGCCGACACTCTGACAGCAGAGGGGAGGAAGTCCAGCCGAGAAGCTGATGGATGGCATCTCTGACCTGTGCACTCAGCCTGGAAAAATAGCTTTATTGTGTGCATTTGTGTGCACATCAAAGGTCTGCGAAATACAAAGAGACAGTGGGAGAAAACTTGAAACTCAACTTGTTGTGTTTCTTCCGAGGCGATCACAGTATACTGGATTTTGAAATTTTCACTGGAGCCTCAAGAAACCACAAACCCTTCATCCTCACGCTACCCCCAAAAACTGCAAAGCACTCCAGTCCTAACATGCTGATAGGTCTATTTACATGTTTGTTTGCCAAGTAAGCCACTTTGTCTGTGAAAGCTTTTATCTTTTTGCTTGCAGTTGGCAAATAAATCAGCCACAGTAGTGCAGAATATTCCAATGCAGCCAAGTGAATACATAAATAACCCGACCTCGCACAAATCAAAACTGAAACGGGAGACATTCGCTCTTTGTTTTATTGCCCAATTCATAACTCTGTAGGTGGTTAGTACATTTGTGTGGCGGTTCCAAGATGAAACGCTTGAATTTTTAGAAATTTGGCTCTGGCACTTTTATTTAATATGCCGCTTTATTTCCTGCACATACATTGCACACCTCTCACTGTTCTGACACTGTTTGTGCTTGACTCTCCTCTGCAGTACCAGGGGACCACAGGTAGTAGCCAGGGAGGGTCCTGTAATTCTCTGAAGACGCCTCCTTCTCCACACTTGCTCATTGATTTTTGTTTTTTCTTTTTCCAGCTGCAGTGGACTGATGTGGACTGGCCTGATGATTGATTCAAATGTGAACCACTGGAAGCCACTTTCCAAAAGGGGACACAAACACATGCACACAGCATGTTATTCTGCATGTTTATACTGGACAAACTGACTGTTGTCTACCCACAGTCTCTCTCTCTCTCTTTCTCTCTGTCTCTCTCTCCCTCTCTCTCTCTCTCTTTTATATTCTCTTTGTCAGCTTGGGTAATGACCCATTTGTCAATGCTTTAATCATATTTAGAAAATGGATTGGTTGTTGTTCGCTGCTAATGGCTTGGTGTGTCTCTGTTTTCATTGCCTGTGCACACGGCAGATGTCATATCTTCCCACTTGGTGTCTCAATAGTCAATTGCACACAGGTGTGTGTGTGCATGTGTGGAGCGTGTCTCCTCTGCTTTTCAATGTGCTTTCATGCCTGTGCACACACGCCATTGTCAGAAAGTGAGATATCGACTAGTCTTTGAAGGAGATACTATGTGGCAGTGAGCTTTCTCTTCCGCATAAATAATATTTAACTGGTCCTCAGCTGTTGACACTACCCACACAGACCGGCTGGCTGATTGCCCCCCGTAATGAAATTGGGGAAGTGACTGCATATAATCATTGCGCTATTCATCTCTCCATCACACATAATATCTGATCAGATTTTGACAAAACGTTTGGACGTGCTGCACCTGAATGACTGCAGTCTGTCCCTGTAAACGCTGCAGTGATTGGCCTGAGGGCCAGAGGAGGGTGGGACATGTGTGTTTACTTGTAACTGATTGACCAGAGACTCTATTACCCATGGGAAACAACATTTGCTGATTTCTGAGTGGGCGGATGTGTCTCTGTGTGGTAGTCCACACAATTTGTACAAACACAGAGAACTGTAATGTTGATGGAGCACATTAGTGTCATACAGTATATTAAACATAATATTTAGAAGTGTTTACACCATTTACCAGGAAAACATATTCCCCACTGCTATGCTGCATTTTCCTGCGCCTCAGACAGCAGCATGTTGAGTGATGAAACAACGTAATTAGCTGCAGCTGCGTAGACATTTGGAAGAGAGAGGGAAGAAATTGATTGTGAAGTGGTGAGGAAGAAGATGAGTAAGAGCAGAAAAGGGATTTTTATTGTTCTATAGAGAAAGTTAGGGATGCGCATTTCTGAAGGAAAATGGAGATGAAGACTGGAAAGAGGGATGGAGTGATTTTTTTAATCGATGTATTACGGTAAAGAGCTCTAGAAAATGAAGAAAGGATTAAAGCCTGTGGAGAGAGATGCAGACAAATGCAAATCAGCGGCCAGGACATGGAGAGGGTGAAGGCAATGAAAGGGATTTTGGACTTTAACTTTGGCATTACTTGGTATTGCACAGGAGACGTGATGGGAGATCTCATCTTTTCATTCCAATGCCATAGTGGTCCACTCTTTCCAGCACTAACGTGGTGAAAGGACAAATTAAGGGATTTCCACAAGAGGGGAAACAGAACTAAACTCATTTACTACAATGCGAAGACAAAAATCTCACAAGTACCTGATGTGAGAAACTGATTGTAAAGTTTTTCTAAGGCAATTCAGCCCAAATGAAACAAATGTTTTTTAAAGTCAGATGTTTTGTTATACAGTATATAGCTTTGAATTTTTGCTTTGTAAACTTCAGAACATGCGGAGTGATTAAATACCTCCGTCACTCCAGATTCAATGTCCTTTTTCCGCGTGTGCTTCAACAGGGTGAAGGTTGTGTGACGGTCCTTCATCTGTCACACAGCTGGCAGGTTAAAACCTGAGTCTGATGCACAGCTTGTTTCTCCCACATTTGGTTTTCCTCTGATGGCAGTAATGTCCGTACAGCTCATTTACAGCAGAAGCACTAATCCACACCGTCGAAGCCTTGTGCGTTCTCAATGGCGATGTGAAGTTTCTACCTCAGCTCCTCAAAAGACTCATAAGGAGGCAGGTCCAGTCGATTGAAGCTTTAGGAAGTGAAAGTAAAGACAATGATGGAATTGAGGTAAAAAAAATCACATCTAAGCAGGAGTCTTTAAAAATAAATATTTGTGGGAATAAACTTCAGCTGCTATTTGGTCATTCACATTCTTATGGGACAGTCCAGATTTAGTATTGCACCTCCATATAGTTGAGGGACTTTCCACAGACAGACTACTTAAATAATTGTCAAATGTAGTGCAGCAGAGGCAAAAATATCCAGACTTTTAGTCCCTGATATGCATAAAGCTCCAAAAACCCAGAATCCAACACTTCCCATGTTGCAACTCAACTGCAACTTTTGCATTCTCTGTGACTAGAAAATTGACTTTGACATGTAAAATCAGTGGAGTTTTCTTTTAAACACTGAGATGTCTCACTGATGCCCACTGCAGAGTGAGAACTATGACTGTTTCCAGCCACTAGAGGGCTTCACCCCACTATGCTCAATTAGATGTTGTAATGTACTAGTCTTTTGTGTTATTATTCATTATCACAGCCACACAAGTCTTCAGTGTAAGCTAAGATAAAGAAAGCATGGCACAACATTCAGAGTCATGTGTCAATCAGGGTTGATGTACCACTCTGCATCTTATTTCTTTGATATCTTTCTTTGAGGCCGGAGACCCCAAAATAAATCTTTTTTAATCTTGCCTGCACCAATTATTATCACGATATGGATCTTATGCATAAAAAAAGTCATCTTTAGAGGCACTGGGGGCTTCGTACATCTTAGCCACAGCACAGTAAAATGATCCCATTTACTGTATGCATGGTAATCAGAACTGTGATAAAAAGCTGAACTGAAGCAATATAAACCTTTTCCTTTTGGCACAACCTGCTTTAGCCTGTTTTAAACGTCAGCACACACTTAAATTCGTAAAAGTACATTGCTAAACTCAACTGTGTCAGCTATTAATGAAAATAATCACAGTGAGGTGCTCACCATGTGTGGGCTCGGGGGAGTTTATCACGTGTCCCCCACTGTTCGATGGTGAACAGCTGTGGTCCGTTAGACCCTGGAAAATAAAACCACCATCAGATAAACACATTTAACGTGATTATAACTGGAATTCATTTACAAGAAGAAAAAGTTCAAGCCACCTGTGATTTGAAGAGTGTATACAGCATAGAGGGCAAAGATGAGGGCGTTAAGGCAAAGACGGCCGCTCATTTGCAAGCAAAATAAAAATAATTATTTTTTCTGAGGGGATAAACAGATGGAAGAGTGAATAATCTGTAAAACTCAGTCGGTTATCTCACCATAGAGTTCAGCAAAGCCATTCATTGGGACCCTTGATGTTCCTGTCACAAACTGTAGGAGCCGAATTCGCTTCTCTGCATCCATCAAGAGCACCGTCTACAAGAGCACAAACAGATACACAAATAAATAACTAATACAAAAGCTCTTCTTAAAGGAGAAAAAACTTGCTGGCTCCAGGCATGGAAAGTAATCTTACTTTCCAAAACCACTGCATAACGACGTGGTTGGAACAGTAGCCGTTCTTGTACTTGGTGTTCTCTCTCCAGTCGTTCACATCCACATCTCCGAGACCACACATGAGCAGCTGTGGAGGACAAGGAGGCAGGGAGGCAGGCCGTTATTCATCTTGCTGGAATGAGTATGGTTCATTTCAGCACGTCAGGTAGACTGAAAACTCACCTCGAGCTCATTCTCATCAAAGATCTTGATCAGATCTTGTGGTATCAACTCAAAGAAGCCCTATAACATGAAAAACCAAAATATGACAGGTTTTTAGTCTTATCTGACACTCTTTAATGGTTTACATTATGTTTACCATGTTCATGTGATAAAAATGTAACACATAAATCACCTCTTTGAAGGCAGTCATCTGCTTCTGTATCCTGTTCACAAACCTCCACTGCATCACCAGACTGTCAAACACAAAACAGCAGATCAGCATAAAATGGTAATTTCAACACTTCCAAGATGATGAAAACTGCTTGGTTCTTGAAGGGAGGAGCTTTGTTGCTTACTGGATGTACTCCTTCTTGTTGTCGTTAGTGACGACAATCTCTGCGCCGTCCGGCGTCAGTTCATGCTGGTGAGTCTGAGCAGGTAGAAGGGCATAGTCTCAGTTAAATTACTGAGAAAAAAACAAATCACAAACTGAATGTTGTGGAGGCAAAGACATGTTGAACAAACCTGTCCAAACAGCTCCTCATCAATGGTGAACCTCAAATCCAAGTCCGTTGGGTCGTTCTCCAAAATCCACATCAGGGAGTTGAAATATTCACTGTCCTGAAAAGACAACAAACTAATTTAGCAAAGGAAATGTCCTCCAGATTCGCTGTAAT
>JAPZEA010000001.1:19629358-19639409 GCA_029783685.1 Heniochus monoceros | reverse complement strand
TCAATCACCACGTTCATTCCAATTCGTAAACATGAAGAATTTGTGACAGTTACGGTATCTCCCACCTGGTAAAAAGAACTACACAACTATCAACAGACTGCAGGCAAAATGGCAGCAAAGCCTGAATGACTGGCTGTTACTGTACTGTACATCTAAATAAAATTCAAAACTAACCCTAATACAATCAATTCAGTTAATTTTACAAGAAGTACACTGTTTATTTGTATGGTTTTCCTCGTTAACGAACCACCACAAACACATCAGACAACAAACATAGCTATTTTTGTAGTGTGGTTAACCATCTTGCAAATGTGCGTGAATACTCCCGAGTCGGAATAAAGGGAGGTTTTCTTTTCCTTCCCATTCTGTCGACATTGTGTGAAAACAGCATAAAACAGAAATCCTGAAGCTGCTTCTTGTATCATAGCAGGACAAATAGTGACAGGGTCACTAATTATTGTAAATGTGCAAGGCTATGGATGCAGTTTTTCATTTCCTTCATCAATTTGAACATGACAAAATTAAACTTTGTACAGTGTGACGCACAGAGGTGTATCGAGTGCATTGTTAAAGGAGCAACTCATAATGCAATCATTGCTTCTGAAGATTACAGCTGCTGTTCTCTGTTTTGGTAAAAGTGATTCATTTTGAAATCTTCAAGAGCAGTTAAACGAGTTGTGAATCATTCTGTTTTAGTATAAAATGTTGCTCTAATTTGGAATAATTATGGGATTGGACATCTGGATGCAAGAAAGGGAGCAATTTACAGATTTGTCTCAAGAGTGAATACTGAGCAAATGAGTCACTTTGGCAGAAGAAAAAAAAACTGCATCCACTCTGGACCTGTTGAAATATGCAACACAGCGGCGACAGCATTCTGCTATTTTCTTCAGCAGGACATGAATACAGTTTAAACAGTTTCTGAAATGACATCAAACACCCTGTGAGCAAGCACATTCATCTCACTCCACCTGAGGTTTGCAAAGAGACCATTTCTTTTTGATGGTGTGTGTATTTGTGTGTGTCAGTGCAGCTAAATGTACGCATCTGTGTGTGTATGCGGTTAATGCACTTGACTTGGGACTGACCACAAATCAAAGTGATGGCTGGCGAGTACCACATAAGAGAACAGAAATGAAGCACATAAGTGTTGAGATCAAACAGACCTTCCCCAGTCGAAAGCTCCCCTCGAGTGGCAGGAGGGCTGCAAAGCGCTGATCAGTGTACGTCTCATTTAGTGGAGGCACCGCCGCAACCGCTAACAAGGTGATAACACGGACAGATGATAAGTTATTACGAAATAAAAAGATCAGTTATGTCACTTTTCTTTGCTCGGTCTGTGTGTTAGTCTGTGTTCGCTATTTAATGACATCTTTCAGAATGAATTCTACGTGTCCGGTATGTAAATAGAAAATGTGATTGAATAATGACTTCAGTACTTCAGTGGATATATTATATGTTCGCCTGAACTGAGATCAGAGCTGCAGTGGTCGAAGCGCGGCAGACAATGGGACTCTGAGGACAGATGAGGAATGGCATTGATGAGAGGTTTCTGTCACTGAGCTGGCTGGGAGCCAGAACCTAATGTGGACTGTGGAGTGTTAGAGTTTGACAAGACTGAACGCTGTTTGTCTGACAGCCAGCTTACTGCTCTGTATCTGAGAGCGGATCATATCCAGACCCCCTCCGCTTCCACGTCTTGTTTTTCCCCCTTTTTTTCTGACGCAGTTTGAGTTTTTCTCTTCTCTTCACAGGTCGTGATCACGGCTAGCCAGACATGTTTAGACTATTATACGAAGTCTTATAAGGAACTTCACACCCAGCGTCTTTTCCTCCACAGATCAGTCCTCCATTGCTTTTCTTTTGTTGTTGTTGTCCCACCCTCTTTATCTCTACCTCTCCCTTACAGCTCAAAGCCCAGCGATTCCCAAAGAGGGGTACATGTACCCTAGGGGGCACTTTTGCATAGAACAATTATGAAGTAGCTCAATTCATATTAATTACATTGCTTTTTTTTCTTTATTCTAGCGGAAATTAAACACACTAATTTACAAATTGTTACTGATCTTTAGTAGATTTATTGTCCTCCTCCTGTATGACAGGCTGAGTCCACAGGAAATGCATCAGTTTCCCACTAACATGACTCAGTCTCAACTCTTTAAGGAAACCAAACCCTCACACTGACAATTCCAGGATCACTACGTCTCATATGGATTTTTGAACAACTATATGAAGCCATCCCTTCTGACATGTATCCGAGGGCAGCAATGAAGGCCTGCTCGAGTCTGTCTGATAGGGCTCTGGGATTACGTCGAAGACGAAGAAGAAGAAGAAGAAGAAGAAGAAGAAGAAGAAGAGAAAAATGCTGCCACAGCCTCCAGTGTGCAGTGTTTAGTCCAACATGGCACTGTTGGGCTCCCGCTTCCTCTGTCTGTCCGCCTCTGCCATCGTCTCATTCATCTCAGGTAGTCACCATCCGTCCAGGAGCCGTGTTTCAGCTGGCTCTACTCATGACAGGGTGGCGGAAAAGACAGCTTTATAACAGTAATTCCTCTCGACTGACAGCCAAATTGTTCTGAGGGAGAAATATTGACTTATCTTGTTCATTGTTCCTGCGGTACAAATTCAACCACAGAGCAATGAATACAATAGCACATTTTTACACTTGAAATAAAGCGCGTATTCTGCTTCCTCTCCTTTTGTGTGTTGTCAGTGTAATACTCCAAAGATGTTTAGGTTTTCGAAGGGGAAAGATTTGATAAGTCGTGTCTCTACTAGAGGAATGTGTGTGTGGGAATGAAGAAGGGGGGCGTATGTAGTGAGTACTGCATTGAGAAAATGTTATTACATAAATGGACTATGCAAGACAAAGACTTTGATATTATCATAATTAAAAGTGAGCAGCACCATATGGTGAGGGAGAGGAGCTGCACAAAAACAATCAAATTGAAAGCCTCTCAGTGAACAGAAATACACAAAATGCTCATTTTTCAACCAGAAGAACTGACAAAGTCTGAACATACACTTTTCTATAACCTTCTCCTCTCCTCTCCTCTCCTCTCCTCTCCTCTCCTCGTCCTGTATGTGAGTGTATGCCTGGTCAGTGCCCTGGGCCTGCTAGGGGTCTACAGTATGCTCCAGGAATAGTCCAGTCACGTGGCCGCTCTGTGGGATCTGTTCCCCTGGCAGGAAGCTGTTATATGGTTACAGTTATTTTTGTTGTCTGTCTGGGGATAGTTTTTACTGCGCTCCAGAGGATCAATAATTGTCATAAAAAGACTGCGTCACCCGGTGCCCTCTTTGAGCAGGACAGTGAGCCGGTGTGTGTAGGTTAAGGGTGCGTGCGCGTGAATTTTTGGCTGTTTTGATGTATATAGCATGTGAGAATGAGTGAACATGTGGGTGTTTGTGTGCACGTGTGAAATTTGTTTGAGCGTGCATAGTATTATGTTTCGCACGTGATGAGGTGTGGGTTGACGCTGGTGGTTTATGATAGTCGCATGTCAGTCTGTGGAAAGAGTGAGACGTTTGTTAACATGGAGAGGAAATGAGTTAATAGTTGATCAGCCATGTGAGTTCAATGTTTGCTACATCAGAACTTTTCCGAAAAAGGCAAAAAACCACCTGAATCCAGCATAAAAACGTTTTCCATCAACATTTTCTAAGGTGATACTTCAAAACACATATTAAAATACGTTGTGTGTTCCTGAATTTATCCACAGCCTGCTCTCCTGCATTGTTGTAATATGCGTTAGGACTCCAGCTTCTTCACACGTTGCCCTCTTTGACCTGCCACATCTGTCTGCTCTCCTGTTTGTCCCTTTCCGTCTGGAAGGCCACACCACATCCCCGTCCATAGCATGTCTGCCGAGTATCTGTGTCTCTCCTATAGCTTGTCTACTGTATACAGTATATGTGCCACCACAGCCCTGAAGCTGCAGTCAGCCCTGGGGACTCAGAGAGGAGGTCCTATAACAGCACAGGCAACGGAAGCTGGCTCCTAGCTAATTGGTTCCTGTGTTAGTGGCACACAGAGACGGTGTCAGAGTCAGCACTTTCCCTCCCTCTTCCCACGTTCCCCCCTCTCCTTTTCCCTTTCTCCATCCCTCCCTGCCTGCCAACCACAGATGCCGCAGGTTTGACATCCCTTCAGGACACGCGCCTGAGCTAATATGTACACTGCTGGATGTTTGTGTGTGTTGACAGACGATTTGGGCGTGTCATTGCCGCTGCCAGTTTGACAAATAAATCCAAACTGCTGCAAAAAAAAAGCTATTTTATAAATGGAGTAAAAATTAAAAATCATGTTACACACTATCTCTCCTCTTAGGAAATCTGCTCCTCACTCAGTGCGTTTCACTGTTCCTCGCTGCTTATCTGTACCTGCAATCTAGTCCGTCATTGTCTTCTTCTGTCCTTTGTATCTGTCTCAACCCACAGCCACAGCCCACTCCGTGGGCAGAGCAGATGAAGGTCACTATGTGTCTGTGTTTATGTTGCCCCTCCCCCCTCCTAAAACCCCCCCACACACACTGACCCTCCTCCGGCTGATGGCCCCAATGACAGGGAAGGTAGACTCCAGTCCAGGTAATCACAGCTTGTAGGTGTCCGTGCTCTAAAATGTGTGCAGGGATGCTTCCTCTGTGTGTTTGCTTTTCATACTGTGAGAGGAGATGACTATGAGGTGTATCCCACTGAGATGGAGTGGACCTGAAGAAAGTGGGCCTTTTCATGCCCTGATCACAGAGTAGGTGTCTGGCCAGCCACAGACTGGTGCTGTGTGTTTATCATTGCAGGATGTCCTCTTGCAAACAGGCTCAAACTTTGCGAGCCTTGCTTTAACGCACACTCACAAAGTATTATCCTCCGCGGTCTCGGGTAAATACTGTACGTCTGTGCTGTATTTCACAGCAGTTTAAGATGATGGGAAACAATTTCATACACACCACTGCCATCACATATGATTTGGAGTCGGTTTTGGAATCATCGTCATTTGATTTGACCCATTATTAGGGTCTATGCTCAACTCTGTCTCCAACAAAATAAATCTATATGCTACTAACTTGCTTTGGCCAATATGTTTTGAAAGAGAGATAATTGCTGACTGGATCATGTTTACTGGCCCTGTTTTTTGGACCCCTGAAGGTCAGGGTTGACCTTTGACACAAGATTTGCGTCCTGTGTCTCAGGTGTTGCTATGGTGTTATGTTGAAGGAAAAATAAGTGTTTTTTTTAATGGTGTTAATAACAAGTTAGCCCGTCCTGTTTCGAGCTTCAAGTCCGCAATGACTTTTTAAATATTTAACCACAATGTTTCCTAACCTTAATGGGTAGGTTCATATTTTTTAAGTCTGTCTAAAAGCAATAACCACATTCCACAGTGAAAATATAAAAGGTCACCACTTTATGTTACTGACCCTCTCTTGTGGCTCAGCAAGAGAACAAAGACCTTGGACAAACACTTTAACTCTGGAAGATTGATTTGACTACTTGAAGTCTCATATCAGCTTCAGCTGAAGTTCAGAAAGCAGTTTTGCACAGAACGAGGACTGTGGACCTCGTTGTACATCACTTAGAACAAAATCCCTTTAGAGAGACATGTCTTTGTGGCCGGTACGGACTGGAGGAACAACTACAGCGCCCAGTAACATGTTCAGTGTACATATGAGCATGTCAGCATTGTCGTTACTTCAAACATTATTCATGTGATAGCTGCCAGGAGTCAATACTGTAGAAAAAACATGAATGAAGTATGCTGACAGTGAATGTTTTGCACATATGTTCACAATGAACAATGATTCTTTGTGGCATTAAATGACCTAAAAAACAGATTTTTCTTAATGCAAAGCGGTTATGAACATCCTCTTTAGGAGACAGGGTTGAGCTGCTCTGAGGAAGCTTTGCAAAACAGTGTGACCTCTGAGATGGAGTGTCTCCCACTAGACTCCTTGTGTGACAGACAATTGTCTGCTGTCACACTCCAGCATTGCTGTGGTCTCCCTCCAGCCTGACGACTCCAGTGCTGACCTCCTCCATGAGGGTGGCAGCCCAGGCTCGGCCCCCTTCTCTGGCCCACTGCATTAAACATTGATGGAGCTGTAAGGGAAGGCTGGAGCCTGTCTCCTACTGTGGTCTGGCCCTTGCCTATAGCAAGTCTCTGCCTGCAACTTGTCTCCTTTAAATTTCTTTCTCTCCTTCTGCAATATATATCTTTGCTGCTGCTGTGGTTGTTTGAATGTGGTCGAATGAAGCTGTCTGCAGCAAGTGCTGCTCAGTATACGAAGACACATCAAATCTCAAGAAATGAGAGTGATAACTGTCTGCTGCTGCCTGTGGCCAGTTGCACAGCACGGAGATGTGACTTCCTGGAAATGACTCTGTGTGTGTATTTGATTCCTGTATTTGCATCTCTCTCTATGTGTGGTTCATTTATGTTATGCATTATGACTCTTACCGCAGAGCACGGCTATATGAAAGGAAGTGGTAGGAGACACAAGACGGCAATACTTTCCTTCCTTTATCAGTGTGTGTGTGTGTGTATGTGTGTCTCTGTGGTGTGTGTGTCCTTGTACGTGTGTTCCAGCACTGCTGCATAACATCAGAGCATGACATAACACATAAGACCTTGCTATCGCTTCATTTTCTCAAAATGTAAAGGAATGTTGGTTTAATTTAGATAAAATATCACCTTCATATACCATAAATAATTGGTTCAAAAATAGAATCAAAAAAAGTGTACGTGCAGCGAGTACCAAATCTGAGTATTAATAATAATATGTTAAATTTGTTCAGTGGCCAGCAGAACAGCTCATAGTGACAAGTCCTAACACTTGCAGACCCAAGAGGGATATAGTTCACTGATCTGTAACCCCGCAGCGCCTTAGCCTTGGAGATCTGCCCCACAACCAACAAGTGGTGGAGTTCAGCAGCATACCAGACCTGATACTGAGTCCTGTTAAGACTGTAAATGTATTTATAGAGTGCAATGTGAGCTGAGAACGGGTATTAGACGGTGAGAGAATGAGACGTTGTAATCTAGCATTTGTGAGAATCGATGCCTGGTTGGTGTTTGTGCATATGATTGTGCGAGATACAGGAGAAAGCATGTATGTGTTAGCATGTGTCTGCAGTGTGTTTGTATACATGGATGTGTATACACGGCTGGAGCAGGCTTGTGTTAATCGGGATCATGTGTGATTGTGTGGCCATAGGGCATGAAGGGCTTATGGACAATGCTTGTGTTTTGTGCTGGCAGACTGGTGTGCTGGGTCCTGAGAAAGTCAACTGGCAGATCTGCACTCCCTCTTCTGCCAGCAACCTGCCATACAGCCCTCAGGCAAACTTCCATGCAACACGAACGAGTACAGTAGGGCTATTCTCTCTGTTCTGAATTACACAAAGCAGAGATATGATCCATCCTGCGAGCGCTCTGTAACACAAGAGCAACACACTTTAGAAAATAAGATCATGATGATATGGTGCAAAAAGAAAGGGAGTAAAAAGGTTATGATTGCAATAAAATTTCCCTCAATTGATGCTGCTGATTTTTCCACCTAGAACAATCAGATGTGATAAAATCATCTGAATTGGCAAACTAGGCTTAAGGAGTCTCATTAATTTGAGGAGCTCAGACCAGTTGTCTGCTTCAAGGAAGGAGAATCACATGAGAATAATCGTAAGTGAAATAATCACAGCTCTGAGCAACAGCAAACGGGGATGAATAAATAAGGCTGACTAAATAAATGATCAGTGATTGTTTGGCTCTAAGTGCTGTTGCTGTAGCTCAGCATCCTGATTTAGTCGAAGCCTTCAGCCATCCCTTAGCGGAGCTATGGTCCTAGCGGAAGAGAAACGGCTAAAAAGCCCCATTCTTCTTCATACCTTCAATATTCAATGAGAGCGCTAATTGCACCGCGCTGAAAGAAAGAAAAAAGGGAGGGAGGTGGAGTGGGGAGGTGGGAGGGATCTACTGGCTAATGGTCCGTAGGGGGAAAATAAAGGAGAGGAAAAAAGGGGGATTTAAAAAGTTAGACATATCCTCAGGAGGTTCCTTCCTCTGTGTTTTTACCTGTGCGTCTCTTAGCTATAATGCTAATGCTCATTAGCCAGTCTGTGTGATATCCGCCGAACCACGGCTACTGTTAGCGACCGTCACCTGGAGCACTCTGGCGAAGTGAGTGCATCCAGTGGTTACGCACACGCTCCTCTGTTGTCAGCCGGAATCCAACTCAGTCTTTTTTTTCTTTTCTATAAGTATAACATTTTGTTTTGCTTTGCTCTTTCTCGAATGTGAGGTTGGTTTTCTGGTGTCAGTAATACAAATACTTTGCAAAGCATGACAGATATTGCACATTTAAACATATACAGAACACCATCGATGCATCACATGGCTGGACTAAATTCAACATACCAGTTCACACGTGGGATTATATCCACACTTAGAGGATCTCTCACTCATCCCTGAACACAACATTCCCGTATGGTATCAACTTGTTGAAGGGAAGATGAGATGGGGCTATGTTGGTAAAATATTCCTGCATGCACTGTCTCAAGAAGTGACTGTTTTTTTGTAGTAACAGCATTGCTCTGTGTTTTTGACTTCCGAAAATCAAGAGAAACTGAATAAAACCGTTTTAACTTTATTGCAGACGTTTCACTACACCTTTCACGCGGTGTAAAACAACAGTTGTTGGATTTTCACTCAATAGCATCATTGCACTGACACAAAATGTGCAGTATAGCCATATAATATAAGGTAGCAATTAATAACAGCAGGTTGTAAGGCCAAGAGGATCCTCACTCAAGTGAAGGTAAAGTCAACAGAATTATTCACAGATATGACCTGGCTGTCGTTCACCATTGTCACCGTATGAACAGTGTTCACAGCAGTTCAGAGAGCTGGTTACAAAGTCTGCCTTTAAGAAGACATTAGTGCATCTCAATCATATTAACGGAGTAAATAACAGCTACGATTCTTTTTTTTCCACAGGAATGAAGAAAAAAAAATAAATCAAATTCACAGACTTTCCCAGCTGTTCCTCTGGTACCATTATCCCAGAACCCATACCACGTCCACACATTTAGACATGTATCTCCACCTCATTCTTCACATGAAACCAAGGAGCCTGGTCAGTCCCAACAGGGCTGAGTCTTTGGTTAAGTTTTAGCTGGTGTCCCTGTACACTGTACCTGTTTCACCAGGTTCTTCTTTTGTGCATCCAATTCATGCTGGTCAGTTAAGCAATTTATTTGTCAGCAGTGTGACAAAGAGCACTAGTACTCCAGTACCTGGTAAAGAAAAGTGAGCCTTCAGGTCTTCAGCTACGTGGACCTTCACTGCAACATCTGTCAGTGTTTGGTGGTCAGAAGCATAGATATTATACCAGAAACACAGCCAAGATCTTGGTCAGGTTGACAACAGTGGGACGGTGCATGTTCTCCTCTGTGTCGTCCAGTGAGTGCCAGAACTGTGGGAAGGGAGTGGTGATGACATGTAGCACGGGGACACCTGTAGGAGTGTAGGGGGGAGGGAGATGGAAGAGGAAGATAGTGATGATGACTGATCGGATGTGTTATATACTTACGACACTTATATCCTCCTGACACAAACTCTGTGGTGCAGTTTGCAGTCTCTGGGAACAAATATCACCCACCTTTGTGAAGGAAGGGGATGTGGTCGTCCTGTACAGGTCCAAGGTACACATCCTTCCTAAAGTACGTCTGCTCTGAGGGGTGAGATGTCAAAAGACCCTGTCGATGGAGTCTCTTTTCTGAAGTAGTGAGGGGTGAGGGGAGGATTTAGGACATACAAAACAGAGAGGGATTTTAAGTTCCATCCATCCATCCATCTTCTACCGCTTATCCGGGGCCGGGTCGTGGGGGCAGCAGTCTAAGCAGGGATGCCCAAACTTCCCTCTCCCCAGACACTTCCTCCAGCACTTCCGGGGGGATCCCGAGGCGTTCCCAGGCCAGCTGAGCGACATAGTCCCTCCAGCGTGCCCTGGGTCTTCCCCGGGGCCTCTTCCCGGTGGGGCATGCCCGGAACACCTTC
>JAPZEA010000001.1:19148582-19160044 GCA_029783685.1 Heniochus monoceros | reverse complement strand
GTCTCTGTCTTTTTGACTGTGTGTTTGCCTTTATGAGCCCGGAGGATGCCAGGAGGAGGGATGGAGGGATGGAGACACACTGCTCCTCCCTCCCCGTTCTTTTCAGCAAATCAGTTATGGAAATATGTAACACGTCAGTTTGCTCACCCACTGCCTAATTTCTCCTGTTGTGTTTGTAAAAGTATTACTCAAGAGATCAGGAGGAGACAGAAAGACAGCAGAGAAAGGGAGCTGTTAAAGGCTAGGCACAGTGTGTCTCATCGCTGCTGTGTGGGAGTAGTGGGTTTTCAGAAAACCCTTGTTCTACCTTTCAGCGAGGGATTGTGTGAACATACACTTGCTCAATAATTTAGCCACTGCAAAGAGTGCTTCTGATTAAATAATGAAGGAGCTTGGCACTGATGATCAAGATAGTGTGTGCGAGTGCAAGCGCGTGTGTGGAAGTGTGTTTGCGGCGCTGGTGACAGGGTTTATCCATCCACGTGCTTGCCTGCAGATGGTAACCCAGCCCATAATAACTAAAATAAGGGCCGAGCGCACACATCCTCAGGACGAGAAAAGTGCAAAAAATCATTTCAGAGTTAACCGTATGATAATCTACCGCTACAAAGCAAAGAACTCCTCTACGTCAGTACACACCAGGAGCACAAAGACGCAATCAATGTGAACAATCAGGGAAACGAGAAACACCTCATTTTCCTTAAGTGTTTATTATTTCTGGCTCGAAAATAAAATGTGATTCAACATAAAAAAAAGGCCTGTTGATAGCTCAGATTGATAAGCCTCATGCAATATGTAAGCCGTCATCGTACGCCTTGTGCCTCTGCTGCCACTTCTCAGCCTTGATGCCTCTGTTGTCTATCTCCTTCTGTAGCTCCTCAAAACACAAATCTCCACAAATATCATAAAAAACAGAAGGAGGAGAACTTTTCACAGGTTTTAGTGACCTCTGGCTTTATCTCTGCTCAGAGTGCCTGTGGCAGTCCCGGATTGCGTTCATGTTGCTCATGGTTCAGGTGCAGGGCAGGGTTTCCATGCCAGTGGGGTGAAGGGTCAGAGGCTATTAAAGCCTGTTGCTGTATCTGGGTTGCAGATAGTAATGGATGGCTTCAGACCACATGCTCAGTGGCTTTAGAGGCTTCAGCTTGACCTTTGAACTGTATTGACGTGAAGGGTCCAGGCAAGAGACCACATGCAGTCGCCAGAGCGAGACCTCTGGCCTCAGATCAGCATGGGGCAAAGGTCAAAGGTAATGCTTATTGGATGATGGCTGTGTGGTCATGCTGGTGCGCTGTGCTTTTTTTCTCGAATAATGTTACATTCACGATCGAGTTCATTTGCCTTCATTTCGACGTAGGATGTTGCTCTCAATTCGCATCCAAGTCCTTCATCATTGAACGTTGAACACTGAACATTTGCTGATCTGCTTCCATTATTTGCATTTTCTCATATATCTCAGCTGTATGCTTAAGTCGACAAACATTTTAGCCACGGTATGTATGAGAACTGAATAGTTAATTATGCATTAATAAAATATGGCCTACCTGTTGCAAAATACGGGGCTCTAATATGGACAACATGGGCTTTAATAGCTAATGAGAAATGTTGGGCCATTTTCTCCAACAACCCTGATCCTCCAGATCATCTCAACACATTTCTGATTTTGACCACAACCTACATCAACACATGGGGATTTGTTGGTGATTTTTATTGATAAAGTAGATGGATACATAGCCTCTTCTTCCATCCTTTCCTTTCTGCTAACGACCTGACTTTATTCTCATTTCTTACATGTGATCTCAAATCAGACAGTACACAAGCCCAGTCGCACACAGTTTCCTCTGTTATAAACCATGATGGACAAACCTAGTGTGTGTGTGTGCATGTGTGTGTTGATATCAGTGAGGAGGGTTTCCGTGTGTGTGTCTGTGAGGGGGGGCGTAATTCAGTGAAGCTGTTTTTCCTGTAATGTGGGCTATCCTTCATATGTTATCTGAGGCTGCTAATGTCTGGGGCCAGTGGAGGCTGGAGTTTGCGATTCATGGCCTAGACCTTGGCTTTGTGAGAGCAGACATCAATAACCTCCCCCTGCCCGGCTCCCCCTGCAGCACCACCAGCATCCATATGCCTCATGGATTGTTCCTGTGTGTGTGAGAGAGACGGAGAGGAGAGAGGGAGCGAGGGAGAGAGAGAGTACCGAGATCAAAGGTTCAAGTAAGCTAGGTGACAGTGATTCAGTAAGGATGAAGGAAGCGAGAGGAGGGAGGTCGGGAATACACGACACACAGCAGTGATCTTTAACCCTGACCTGCTCTGACTCATCACCTTTGCACTGATGTGACATTAATGAACACAGTCTGGCTCTTTCTCTCCAGCACACCTTGCTCTTGAATAGAACGAATGGTTGAATTCCACCATGCAAAGAAAAGGCAAGACAAAACATGAATCTGTTTTGTGTATTGTAATATTGCTTCATCTTATGACTCGTTTTAGTTTAATGGATTCCTAAAATGGTTTTCCTGGCAGAGGGTGACATCAATGGCGAAAAATCTGGCTTGTTTTAAGTTGATGATGTGTGACGAGGTCTACATCAAAATAAAAGCCATGGAAAAAACCTCCAGCCAACTACCTCCCAAACACCATATCTCAACTCTTCTTGCAGCTGTTTACATGTAAAAGCTGTAATAAATTCTCTTTGCAGTAGTGCTTTTATCTGAAGCACTTATAGGAAGTATTGGGTTTACAGTAACAGCATGCTAGCATAAGACAGTTTTCTCAAAATTATGATGGTTATTGACCAAGTAAACTATACGTGGTGAAATATATTGATAATACAGTGGTTTGAATTATTATTATACAAAGAATAAATACATAAAAGTGCTGAATGTCAGATACGTTCTGTGTGAATATAATATTGAGAAAATATTTCATTGTGAAGCCTGTCCAGAATACGTATTGCTCAGTGGTCTCACAGCTAATACAGCATTCTCTGTATATGTGGACGTACTGTAGTCGCATACAAACTAACACACGCTCAAAGAAAAAGGAGGTGTCAAGGCTCAGCTGGTAACGGTGGTATTCTGCAAACCAAATTTGTCATGCCGACTTGTTCATTATTCTCTGTGTATGGTCTGACCAATCAAATATGTGCATGACTGGAACCATAACAAAAACACGACACCTTGTAGTTTGGGCATGTGTGTCCATGTCCAACCGGAGTACAAATGAACAGGTACGGCATCGACAGAAAGCAGGAAAAATTTTAGCGTGACACCCGGTGAGAGTGTTTCAGTCTGGTTTGGATTGTAAAGGAAAATAACAAAGGCGAGAAGAAGATAGAGTTGGGAAGCAGAAAATAAAATGGATTAAATAGAAGTGAAAATCAACTAGGGATGAGAGACTTGGGATCCGTAGCTAATGATTGTTTATAAAGAATTTGCTTGGTCTCTCAGCTTGGTTTCTGCGTTGCCTGTAATCTAGCACTGAGTACATACACTATGATGTTACATATTCTTGTTTGCTGTTGCTTGCATTTTCCATTTCTTTGAGGATGCACACAGCAAAATGGAACATGAGTTTAAAGTGGGGTGATAAAAACACGACAAATTGTAGGACAGATTTG
Organism: Heniochus monoceros; assembly: GCA_029783685.1. Taxonomy (NCBI): domain Eukaryota; kingdom Metazoa; phylum Chordata; class Actinopteri; order Chaetodontiformes; family Chaetodontidae; genus Heniochus; species Heniochus monoceros. The sequence goes on along the minus strand of JAPZEA010000001.1, from coordinate 19,156,422 downwards.
GGGATGAAAAGAGAAAATATGTGGCATTAGTAGTTTTTTACTGAACACAAATACTATGATAAATGTGTTGTGGAGCTGGTTGTTTGAAGCTCAGATGGCGTGTGCACACCAGTTTCTTTGTACCACAGTGCATTCAATGTTGACCTTGGTGTAAATTCAGTAAGAAAATATGAAAGAATTAAGATGGAATCTTCACTTCAAGTCTAATTAAGAAGAAAATGACCTTCAGTATTTACTCCAGTATAAATCTCCAAAACAGTCTCATAGAAGCAGAGTAGTTCATCAAGTGCTTATAGTTAAGCAAGTACCTTCTTTCACATCCAGTGGACGGAGCGAATCTTCCTCCCACATGAGTTTTCTTTCTCGACACTTGTTAAATGTTTACTGCCCTTTTAGCTCTCGTTTTGGTCTCCACCAACTCCCCAAAAATCTGGGACTCTTAATCTGCTGGATAATGCAGCGTACAGTCAACATGCTTAAGCTTGTGTGCTGGGAAAGGTTTCTGTTTTTTATTGTGGAATTGATAAAAACTGTTGCCGGTCAACTGTATGGAACAGCAATTCAAAACATTGAGCTGCTAAAATACAGAGATGAGTTGATTGTTGAGTATGATCAGCACTACGAGCAAACCTTTCATTTTACAGGGAGCAATTTGACTCAGTGTCAATAAAGACTTTACTCTCTAAGAGTGTCCCGACATGAACTTTTCCTGTGATCACTAATTGTTTCAATGAAAGGATTTTTCAATGATTTTTATAGCTACACAGTACTAAAACACCTTTTCATGTGTGAAGACAACAACTGAATTTTTACTTTAAATTTGCAGTAGTTTTAAAAATGTGTGCAATGCATTATTTTCCGAATCACAGAAAAAGATACTGATGGTTCATCTTAAGGTAGTTTGGATATAATAGAGAGAAATGATTCTTGGTGTCGAAATGCCCTCGTCCTGACTGACCCACACATCTTGTGCTCTCTGAGTGTAAATACATTCGGTATCGTGTTTCTCGGGTGGCAGAGAGAAAGTGAGGCTGGCCTTTCTGCTCTGATAATAAGGTGACATTTTACTCAGCATAGTGTCTGGATAAGAGCCTTGCTTTTTGCTCTCCTACAGCTACAGTACATCTGTTTTCCTCCCGGGCTTTCTCTGCCTTTCTCTCTCTCTCTCTCTCTCTCTCTCTCTCTCTCTCTCTCTCTCTCTTTCTCTCTCTCTCTCTGTCTCTCTCTTACTGCTTCTTTCTACAATTTGCCGTCATCAGGTTCAAGCTTGCTCTCCTCTCCTATGTGAATGTTATTGACTGGATGAACCCAGCAATGAGAGACACGTAACCTGGCAACTTGCACTTCGTGAGCCAGCAGGGAGGAAGAACCAGAGCACACTTCTTCTTCCTCCTGTATTAGCCAAGCACGGCTTTCCTCAGAGGCGGCGCAAACCTTGAAATGCCTTTATTTTTTCCACTTGCAGCCCACTGTAGATGAGTAAAGATGGAGTCCCCTGACTCATCGATAGGCGCAGGTATCAGTATCTTCCATGTGCTGCTAGTAAGGAGTAGTTAGGCTAAAGTTTTAGTTAATAAAGTTTATTTCATGGTTTTTGGATGTGCAGGACTTCATGAATCCACGTTCTTACTCACTCAGTCATTAATTTGATGAGTTAAGGTTTGCTTATCCGCCTCTAGTGGCTCATAAGCAGCATTGCAATTTCTGCAATGTTGCTGAATAAACCACATTTCATTTGAAAACAGCAAGAAAAGCACTGATCACTCATATATTAGATCTTATATATTTTAATAATCTAATAATAATATATAATGATATACAATAATTGTAACAATACTGTGTAAAATGTGTCTGTCTGTCACTAAATGTGGTTTATATTCAAGCAGACAATTTATTGGCGAGACTTGGACAGGGAAAATGTCTAGTTGGCTGTTTTACTAACTTACTCCTTAGCGTCTCTGTCTTCTAGTCTTTTTTTCTTGCTACTAAGCAGAAAAAAAGTAAATTTATCCTTCTGTTTCTTTCACCCTCCTGTCTCTACTTACACTGGTCCGTGTCCTCCTTTTCACTATGTAGTTATCCATGTGTGCAAGAGACAAAGAGAAGGAGTTGTCGCAGTTGAGCAGTACTCAACTCTCTGCCCCATTAATTAGCTCAGTAAATGCTGTTGAGATTACAGCAGAGGAAGTGAAGCATGTAAGTCAGTGAGGGAGAAAGAGAGGAGCGAAAGGGAGAAACACGACAGAGAGAGAGAGAGAGAGAGACAGAGAGAGAGAGAGAAAACAAATCTGAGGACATGTCCATGTTCACAGCAGTCTGTGTAAAACACTGACACACGCTTTTTATGTTTCTAGGACATAGTCCAGATACCTTCTGATTAGAGGCTTTGTGCTGGAGAGGGCAGTTAGAGGAAGAGACTGATGAGAAGGGAGAGGAAGGAGAAAAATGGGAGTCTGGAAAATTGAGAGTCGAGCGGAGAAAACACAAACATTTTGTTTCTTTCCCGTCTCTTTTTCTCCATACCTTCTATATATCTTCACATTTTCTCTTCCCCCTGCAATTGTGCCACCTACTTATTAGAGACAATAAAAAAAGTCCAGAAGAAATAGTGAGGCAGACACTAAGACCACATGGTGACAAAGGATTATATTTGTTCTGTAGACTAGACTTTTTCTAGAGGAAAGCAGCAGGAGAGCTGTCTGGTAAAAATTCAGCACTGTGAATGGGAGTATTATTTTAATATCATGGTATAAGCCTAGAAATCATCGAAGATTTGTGTGACGCTGTGTTTGAGTGTTTGCAAGCAACGCAGTTTTCTGAGCTTTTAAAGTTCGTTGTTGAGTAGCGAAATGAACGATGGTCATCATAATCTCACTGTTAAAGATCTCCAGTCTGCACCAACAGCAACACGAGAAACAGTCATGTCACACCACTGATCTCGTGGTCAAAAATGTCATGTTGGACACGTGGGTGCACGTGCGACGCTGTTTAAGTTTTCGTTATTTTTGCGCAGGGCGTGTATCGGCCCTGCTCCCCCTCCGCTATCATCCCTCTCTCCACGACCTGCCATTATGTGTAGGTGAGGTGTCTCTAATGGCCCGTGGCTCTCCTTTCCTCCACCTCTCCCCTTTCATTTTCTCATAACAAGCCCCCTGCCCTCTCGCACTGGAGCTCAGACAAGATTATCCCTCCGTTATTCCACCTTCCGCTCCGTCCCACACTTCCTGGTGGTGCTCAGGCATGACCCCGCGGCGACAGGAAATGGGCATTTGCAACGGTCATTTCTCTCTCTTGCCCTCGCTCTCGCTCCATTCCTCTCTCGCACACTATGTCTCTCGCCCCCGCTCCCCCTTCAAGCGCACACACTCGGAACAGGTCACAGATCATTTCAAGCATCTTGAGTGCGGCGAGGCAATTACTCTCCCTTCTGGTCACCTCCAGCGCCCCTGCCACCGCTCACCGCTCCACTCTGAGTGGGCCTTACTCTGTTATCCCCATTCCTCACACAGTGGGAGTCATCACTCTGCTAGTAGCGTCAGACCCACGACTCACATCTCTACTACTGCTGGTGTGCGACAGCCTATCAGCTGAGGAATCATCTTTTTGCTGCTGGTCCGCAGCGGTACTATCGGCACATCAAGGTGCCATAGTGTTAGTTATCTGTCGCAGCAGAGGAGACAGGAAGATGGAGGCCGAGACCGGGGAGCGTATTGCCTAAGTGTATGTTCATCTCCGACTGGCTCGTTGAATGAGAGGAGCCATCCGTCATCCGTCTCCACGCTCTGTTTGTTTCCCCCTCATCACAGTCCCTCTCCGCTCTGCTCCTCATCATAAGCCCGACACGAACAGACAGTGACGTGTGTGTCTCTGAGTGTATTCGTCTGTGTGTGTGCATGTGTGTGTGTCTGATTTATGGTGAGTATGGTGTTAAGCAAGAGCCAGTAATAAATTCAGTGACATCACAGCAAGAGGGGAAATCGAAGTGTTGCAGCGCTTACTCATAACCTCTTCATCCTACTATTCTGTACAGTAGTTATTATCATACACACACACACACACACAGACTCCCTCATGCACCCACGCGCTCATATTCATCCCAGTTGTAACGGAAAGGAGCTTGACCGGAATCCCTCCATCCATTTACCAATTCATGTATTCATCCCTTCATTCCAGCTCTTCTCCAGGCTTCAAGTCCATCACTTATTTCTTTCTCCTTCAATCAAGCCTGTCAACACTCTCAATTTCCACTCTGTGGAATTAAGATTCAGGTCACCCTCCCTCCTCCTCCGTATCCTGTTTTCTGACACTTGCAGCCTCATCATTATGCCAAATAATTTGCTCGACGCAAAGAGGACAACATGTTTGGTAATCAAATTTTCTAGTAGGAAAACAAACATACTTCAGGAGAAGAATGAGGGGTACAAAGGCTTTCACACATCTGAACAGAAGGGATGAAACAACAATAAATTGATACTCATTACTATTGTCCTTGGAGATATTTTATTCAAGAGGGTCCTGTAATTGGAAATTCTACTTGTTACGTTGTTAATTCTTGTAGACTACTGAGCTGGGCTGAGACTCCCTCCAGAATTGATGCCCAAATTACCCCATGTGCAAGTGTTTGCTGAGCGTGGCCATTAGTATTATATAATGCACACTTCACAGGTTCTCAGTTTGGGACCAGAACACCCAAGCGTTTCTGAAAATGTGTTTGCAAATGTGGTCTTGTGTGATATTCAAATTCTGAGGATCCACGCTCTTCTCCACGCTGGTTAAGCTGTCAAAGAGAGTCTAAACTACAGCACACATACTAATGAAGAAAGAAGAGAGAGTGCCAAAATGAGAGAACACTCATAATATGACTGAGACGTGGGTCAGTTTTATTGGAACAAGTCAGAATCGTTTGATGTTACAATTGTCAAGACTTTAAAAAGAACAAGAGTGAGAGCTACAGCCATGCTAACGGCTCTGCTGCTGAGCTAAATGCTAGCATCAGCAAGCTAAAGTTCTCACAATGACAATGCTTATGTTTACTAGGCATAAGCAGGTGTAAGACATTAGTGTGTCAGCATGCTGATGTTTGTTAGTTAGCAATGAGCACACAGTGTAGCTGAGGTGGAGGTCAAACTGATGCAGAGGAGTAATGCCTATTTTGTGGAACGTCTCTACAACTATTAGCTCGATTGCCATTAAAGTTGGTGAATGTCAACCTCATAGTGGTACTTGAGGAAAAGTCAGGGGATTCATCCTCTGTACACCATGAATATCTGTACAAAAGTTCATACTAATCCAAAGTGGCTGATTGACCGAATGAGCACCGTTGCCATTCCTGGAGTTGTACTACTTAGTGTGACTAATAATAAAGTACTACTCGTACTAGGCTACTCTTAAAAAAGGTAAAAACCCATATTCTACAAATAAACCACTTCTTTCTGAAGTGAGAGCTATTCATTTCTCCCGCACCCTCCCTCTGTTCACTGCTCTCTGATCCTTCCCTTTGCTTTTCTGCCTTCATCTTTTTTCCCTCTCATGGCTACAAGTCAAAAAAGATGCTTTTTTCCCCCCACTGCCATCTCTCCGTATGTGGTACTTGTCCTTTGCTCCACTTTCATCACTCTCTTCTTCCTCTCCCTTCACGTTTGTCAAGCCTTCAGAAAATAAAGTCAAGGGAAATTTTTAATACAAAAAGAAAGGGTGTCAAGAGAGACCAGGGCTGAAAGGTCACAGATGGACAGATGGCAGAAAAGAGATGCATGGATGGGGCAGAGGGACAGAAAAAGGGATGGAAGAAACGAGGGAACATGGATGGTGACTGCAGCAGATGGCTAGACAACGAACAGTGACAAATTAAGGAAAGCTGGATGGAGCAAAAAGATTGAGAGGCAGAAACTTAGATAAATGGATAAATGGTCTACTGTAGAGGAGCTATAAGCAAAACCAAAGCACCTGTGGATTTACAGCAAGAGGACCTAACAGGGTGTAAGCAACAGGCCTGGGGTTGAGTAATGACTGGAACGTGTGATGTAAGAGTGAGGAAAGGAAGGGCCATAAGAAGCAGCAGAGTTGAAAGGTTTACAGCTGCACACATACTCACTCCTACATACATTCATGATGTCGTGTCACTGCAAACAAACATAAGAGTGTGGAGCAACAACAGGCCTTTTCAGACATGGCATACCTAACAGTGCTGGTTTGATCTGTCACGGCTCTCTGTCATTCGGACATAAACGTCTGTTAAGGCTTCATTCAGACATGATGGGACGGTTACAGAACGAGCCATGTGATATTTGGCACCTGGTGAGCGACGCTGCATCACTGGCAGATTTTAAAACATATTTTGTCACTTAAGCCTCAAGAACAATCATCCCCTGCGTGCCTCCAATCCTTTATTTCATTCTGCCGCCTACGTTTTAAAGTGTGACAGAGCACAAGCATAGAAATGCAAGACACAAAGTGGCGACTCCTCGTGATTTCATCCATGCAGACGGCAAAATTAGGGAAGGAGACTGATAATTATCATTGTTACATGAGGGTTCTTGTCTGTTTTTATCAATTAATATGGCTTGAGGCATGAATCTTGCCACACTGACTGTATTTTTTATTAAACAGATTTTATTTTCTTTATGCATAAGAGATAATTAAGGTAGAATGTATTACACTACACTTCAGGCAAACAAGACATGTATTTTAGCTCTTAGTGCAAATTGAACTTTGTGCTGCTGCAGCCTTTACCTCAATGCAACAGCCTTCAATTCATACTGTCGCTGTGTTGATAGTGTTACAGAACCATCACAGGCTGATTTCATGTAACTGCACATTTTGCATAGACTGGAGTGCTTATTAGACGCGGCACCAACATGTGAAGATGGCATTAACGCAGCAAGAAGCATGTCAAACAGGGACTACGCATCATTTTTTCTACCTGAGGACTGGCAGCAGCTTCATTATTTACATCTGAACACACAGAATTGTGAGAGAAAAAAAAACAAAGAGTGCATCATAGAGCTACTCAGTGCATAGAGCATCACACGAAATGCGTACTTGGCCATAAAAATGAATTTAAGATGCACTGACGGATATTTGCAATTAACAATGTTGTGTGCTCCATCTGGATTATTTCTGTGCTTTCAGGTAACCATTTTATGGGACAAATTGCCCATTCTGCACCTACAAACTGTTTCAATGTGATTTCGCAGCCATGACACATCAACAATGATGTGGATATGAAATTAAAAAAAAAAAAAAAAATCAGCCGATTTTTCTCACATTACTGAGAGATCCTGTGAACTGAATGGAAGCTGTAAGGCCATCAGCCAGCAGTTCAGTGGGAGCTGTACATCGTCTGGAAGCAATGCAGCCATAAAGTGAAGCTTGAGAGATGGAGAGGGATGGAGAGAGGAAAGGCCGTACCAGACTGATTTTAAATCAGGGCAGCCACAGAAGACAACTAACAGGAATTTACAGTCCATGCGTGGACACGGAGCATTGAGGGCTCATAAAATATGATGTTTTCTATCAATTAAATTTGGAAAAAAAAGAGACATCAAAGTGCAAAGTGCCGCCATAACTTTAGGTGTACTGAGGGGACAGAGACAGAGAGGAAGGAAGGCTCATCCCAAAATGACGGCGCACACTTCAGAGGAAGTTTCTGTGGGCTGATTCGCTGTCAGCAAGGCGACCCAAACTGTCACATTTTATGACACCATAAAGGAAAGTGCTATACAGTGAGAGTGTGTGTGTGTGTGTGTGTGTGTGTGTGTGTGTGTGGATTTGTTCAACATGTAGGAGACGTCCTTTAGAGTGAACAAGCATTATGTGGTAACTAAGCGTTAACTTATGT
>JAPZEA010000001.1:19064187-19074632 GCA_029783685.1 Heniochus monoceros | reverse complement strand
TGAGAACATGTCATGAATCTGACGTGGACTTTGGTTAAGACATTTCTCAAGACCAAATTTAAGAAAAAAAGATATTTGTGGCTGAGGCCCTTGGAGATGAATGAAAAACCATTGTTAAATTCCTCGTACTTGCGTGTGTACATGCTTGGCCAATAAAGCTGATTCCTGATTTTATTTGGTCAGTAGGTTCTCATGTTGTTAAGTCATCAAAAGCGATCAGTGGAGTGTTGTTTGGTTTGACTGTAGCATTCATTTTCTTATTTAGTCACTTTCCGATGCAGCAGCTTAATGAGCGGTTAAGTTGGGGCACAGACCGAGGCAAAGGTGCTGCTTGGACATGAAATATCGGGGTGCAGTGGTGGAAAAAGTATTCAGAACCTATTATCACCATATGTACTCAAAAGCATCACAAAAGTACTCCTTATGCGGTAAAATGGTCCCTTTCAGTGTTTTACTAATAATTTACTACTGCATTAATGCTGCTGCAGTAGAAGTTTAAGGTTGAGCAGATTTTAGATGGTTTTAATACTGCTGGGTAGTTTAGTTTATAGCAATGCATCATATTTTATAAGATCATCATATGTTTGTAGCATCGCTGTCCTGTGAGGACCACATATCTCTAAAAAGTCAGCTCTTCATGGGCTCAGAAAAACAGCTCTAACAAGTGTGATATTTGCCTCTGAGATGTTGTGAAGTCGAGATATAAATTTGCATAAAGTGGAAATATTCTCAAATTTGTATTTGTGAATGCATCCACCTGCAGCATCAGTGATGTTAGTCAAACAATGATGACAGCTTTGCCACTGATCACTTGGTTAGGAAAAACATCATCAGTGTGATAATAGCAATTGATTACCTGACAGATAGCGTGATAGAAAGCAGCTCCTCTTGTTTTTACTGGCATAGCACTGGAGAGGCGTTTCTCCGCAGTAATATGTACCTGCAGCAGTACGTCCTTGTGATGCTCAGGAGGGGAGGGACTGGACAGATACATGCAGTATGTGAGTGCATGACTTTATCTGCAAATTCATGTGGGTTAAGAAAAGAAACTTGAGTAAATGAGGGTCTGCTTTCCTGCCACAGATATCATGAGGGCTTTTACTAAGACTTCCAGACAGCCACCCATCAGCTCTTGCCCGTGTTGAACAATGAACCCGATAAAGGAGAAAAGCCTTTGTGCAAAAAGGAGAAGGAGCAAAGAGAAAACAGAGAGGCCGGCATCTTGCAGCTCCAGAGCCGCTATCTGATATTGACTTCTTTTGACATATATGAACCTCTTTTCCACTTGGCTGCTGATTGGGAGGGAACGTCCATCTTCTCCCCGTGCTCATAAAGCTCGGAAAGGATGGGAGTGGGGTGGGGGGTTTACAGGGACGGGAGGTCTGAGTAGAGTGCCGTAGTGTTTAGTGAAGCACAACAAACAGCAAGGAGCAAACAGTAACATTAAACCACTGGAAAGTGGGGGCGTCTAAGAACCAAAGGGGCATGTGGGGAGTCTAAACATTAGAGGCATTTAAGATTGGATGTTAGCGCATCAGTGTCAGCCCGGGTCAGTGGCTGCGGAGCAGGACGTGGAGGTAATGGCTCCCTAAATTGGATTTATTTTATCAGAGGCAGTCGTGAGGGAGAGGACAGTGCTGCTGTAGGGTCTCTCTCTCTTATTCCAGGGAGCCAAGAGGTTAATTTAGTGGGGCAAGAGCTGCCTCATTCACTCCTCTTCTTTATGTCTTCATCTCTATATTTCCTTTCTTCCCTCTCTCTGTCCCTTCTAGTAATTCCCTTGCCAACTTCAGCTTGAAGTCTCATTTTGTGGGACATAACTGTTCCACCATACCTGTGAAAATCCTCCTTGACTGTATATTCCTCCATAAACAATTTCCTTGTACAACTTACAAGGGTTGTAAGTTCCTCTGTTCTGATAGCATTTGTAGGCAGAGGGAAACCAAAGCTTCAGAAAATGCACTCCCACTCCCACAGCAGGATGTCTTTGTAGCTCTGAAACGGTGTGTGTGCCTGCTGAGTGCGTATGTGTGTTTGTTGTGGGATTGGATAAGTGAGACCAGGCTTGCTGCCAAAGGGAGAGAGAGAGAGGGAGGTGAAAGAGAAGAGGAAAAAGAGACAGAGAGAGAGAGAGAAACAGAGGCAGAGGGATGTTACTTTTTGGACTTTGTCTTCCCTGTAGATCTTACACTGTGTAAGTTATGTGCACACACGCACACACACACACTTCACCAAGATCAAAGTCATCATCTCTCTAGGAGCGCTGCTGTGGTACATCTACCATTACCACATCCTCATCGATCATAAGGATGACATCTCTTGTTTACAATTAGAGCAGTGAGGTGTTTTTGGGTTTTTTTCCTTCTTTTTCTTACCACTGTCTGCCTGCTTCCTCCGTTTCAACATGTATTCCCCTCAGAGAAATGTTGTTTCGTCTATTTTTACAGGGCGGTGGTTTGTGTAAGAAAGAGGATAAAAGTGCCTGAGGTAGGAAGAGAGAGTGAGGGAAGCTGCTGCACCATAAACAGGCCTTTTTTTCCCCCGTCTCTCCCCTCACGGGATGGACACCATGAGCATTGACAACCGTGACGGTCACAGGTCCTCACGAACAATGACTAAGACTCTCTCTCTCTGTATCTCTCCCCAGGCTGACTCGGGGCCTCGTGGGGCCAGCAGGGAACGTCTGGGTGCAGAGGGGACCCTCCCCCAGGAAAAGGGTGGCCCCTCAGTCCCTGCCCACCTCCTGGGAAACCCCTATGCCTTTGGTCTCACCCCCGGTGCTGTGATGCAGGATTCACGTTTCCAGCCCCTCAAGTGAGTCACGCACTGCTCTGCCTGTTTCTCTGGATTTGTGGAGTTTACGACTCGTCAATTTAAGAGGAACTAACTGCACACTTTAATAAAACTGTATGATCAATAAGTCAGGGGTGTATTGAACTCACTGGAATAAGCAGCTACAACAAATATACAAACATTGGTCTTGGTATCGATGCTGAGAAACAATTAGAATTTATAGAGTTCAGTATTATATTGTATATGTGCACAGTGAACATATACACATCAGATGACCCACGACTTTTCTCTGTTGCTGTGTCTTCAGTCTGCCCAGACAGTTGCCTAATGCAGTGCCCCCTGGTCCTGTACCAGAAGAGTACCTCCGTGGTTTCCGGCCCTATGCCACGACTGAGGATGCCCTCCGCGTGCCCTCTTTGCCCTTGGGCCTGGACCCCGCCACTGCAGCTGCCGCAGCTGCCTACTACCACCCCAGCTACCTGCCCCACCCTTCCTTCACGCCATACAGGTAAGCCTCTCCATTAATTTGTTTTGTTGACTTGGCACCCTCGTCCTCTGAGAGCAAATTGTGCAAACCAGTGCATATTACTGAACTAAGTATTGGTAGTGCTCAGCAGTAAACACATTAGTGTGTAGCTGACCTTGAATTCATGTTCCCACAGGGAGAACATTTTGTTGACGTTCTTGTATATTTATTTAACTGGGGGAGAGATTTCATTGAGTTGAAGAGAGATGTGACTAAGACAGATTGCAGCACAAATTTAAAAAATCAGGTTCCAGGTCAACAAAAGGCAAACTAACAGAATGACATATACTAAATAAGCAAACTCACAGTATCAGCATGCACAAGAAGTCACAGAGTCACTTAAAACAATTACATTTTTGCACTCTGGTACCTATTTGCAGCACAGTTTATCATATTGGATGCACTGGGTCCTAAATAAAAGCTTTATATATTGCACTATACGACAAGCTGCAGCTAAGAAGCCTCCGTTTGAAAACATCCTGGTCAGCTGTGTCAAAATGCTTTTAAGAGATTGATTTAAAAATAGATGTACATCACTTTTTACTGCCAAAGGCTACAATAATGTCATTTACAACCTTCAGAGCTGATGTAATGGTGCTTTAGTGCTTGCAAATTGCAGTTCGTCATAAAGCAAGCACAACACTTATTTGACAGTTTTCCAAAATGTCTGCGCATCCCTAATGTTATTTTGCAGTATGAGACAAACAAAGCTCTGTGTCGGGTATTCTCTGTAACCCTGCATTATTAATGAAGGGGTTGTATTAATTTTGAAGCTTCCTCAACCAAGCCAGTTAATAGACCCATTTTCCCTGCCTAACCCAAGCTAGGTTATACCTATGGATGAGATATGGACATACAAAAGAGAGCCATGGCTGGTTTTGCCACTTAACTCTATATATCTGGTGCTTGTGCATGCGTGCTTTTTGAGAAAATTACCAGAAAATAATCCCCGCTCTGTTTATACATCTGGGATAACATGCATCCTGCTCACCACTGTGATTTGTCTGTTCTCTCTCAAGGAAAATGAGGTTTCGTTTGCAGTACTTTGGTGTTCTTAACAGGCCCAGTGATCATACAAAGAAAACACCAGCAGCACAAAATCTATGTGCGATATTTGTTAAAGGATAGGTAGCATACATTCAAAAGTAATCTGATCGTGTGCACTGTGTGTGCTGAGAAGGACCCTGCTTGCTTTGGGCTATCACACAGGCTGCGTGCCCCTGGTCTGTCAACCCAGCAAGATCAGAGGACTGCAGCAGCCATCACACACTGCGCTGTAATGGATTTAATGAGGGGATGAGCAGTGGATGTCACACACAAAAAACACACAGTTGTGCATCAACACACAGCGCAGTCTCCTGCTAGCTGTGCGGTGATTGAGGTTAGCTGACAGACGATGCTGCTTTCTTGAAAGATGGAAGACCCTGTGATGTCGCGTCTTCGGGAGGCACACAGGTTAATGAAAGTGAATGCTGCACTGTCACACGGGGAGACTGACTCCTTCTCTTTCTCTCTTTTCTTTTTCTTGTTGCAATCCTCATTTCCCAGGATGGATGACCCGTTCTGCCTTTCTGCTTTGAGGTCACCTTTCTATTCATTGCCAGCAGGGGGAGCTTTACCCCCCATCCATCCCTCCGCTGTTCACATGCACCTACCAGGGGTCCGCTACCCTGGAGATTTCACACACCCTTCACTGTCGGCACTGCAGTCTGAGAGGTAAAGTTTCCTTAATTCACCCGTAGGTGCAGCCACAAGTTACATGCACTCAGTAGATCTCAGCAGTGTGCCGTGATTAGGGATCGTCCTTTCCAATATCACTGACCTTTCCTCCTCTGTTTCCCCCTCCACTTTGCTTTTTAGGCTACAGCTGGAGGATGAGCTGCGGCAGAGAGAGAGGGAGCGCGAACGGGAGCGCGAGCGCGAAAAAGAGAGAGAGCGGGAGGCGGAGAGAGAGAAGGAGCGGGAGAGAGAACGAGAGCGGGAGAGAGAGCGGGAGAAGGAGCTGGAGAGGGAGAGAGAGAGGGAGCGCGAGCGTGAGAGGGAGCGCGAGAGGGAGCGGGAGAAGGAGAGAGAAAGGGAGAAGGAACTGGAGAGGCAGAAGGAGAGAGCACTGAGGGAGAAGGAGCTGCAGGCGTCCAAGGCCATGGAGAGCCACTATCTGGCCGAGCTCCATGCCATGAGGGGGCAGGAGGACCGAACCAAGCATGAGAGACTCACCCCTAATCGGGCTGGTATGTGTCCGTGCTGCCCATGTAGCTTCCTTCAGCTACAGTCGTACTACTTGTCCCTAAAATCACTTCTTATCAACTAGAGCTGAAACGGTCAGAAAATTAGTCAGAATCAATCTGCCACAATTGTTGATAATCAGTAAATAATTTTTTAAGCTATTTCCTTAAAATCTCAGTGCTTGCAGCTTCTCACGTGCAGACATTTGCTGGTTTACTTACTCATCTATGATAGTAAAGTGAATCTTTTTGGGTTTTGAGACATCACCTTGTGCAAACGAAAGAAATCATAAAATAATAATTGTAAAATGAAAATAATGACTAGTTGCAGCCTGAATATCAAAATGTTTATGCTGACCTTTCTCCCTCGGCAGATAAAACCAAAGAGCCCATCCCTCCAGCTCCCAAACCAGTCCCGCCAGGACTCCACTCTTCAATGGTCCAATCACATCACCCTGTCCCCGGTCTAATCTCAGGCCACGGCCTCTACATGGGGCCCGGCGCTGTGCCGCCGGGGCTCTCGGCCTCAATGATGGCTCAGAGGACCAATGAGGAGGAGAGGTGGCTGGCGCGGCAACGCAAGCTGCGGCAGGAGAAAGAGGATCGTCAGTACCAGGTGTCTGAATTCCGCCAGCAGGTTCTGGAGCAGCACCTGGACCTGGGCCGGCCAGGTGACGCGCCAGATCACAGGACAGACTCGCACAGGTGAGACGATGCTCACAAGGCTGAACTGGCTGCAGTCCAGCCAACATGTGCAGAAATTTCAAACCCGCTTGAATTATTTAATCACATGCCATGGCAGTATTTATTTCCACATGGCTTGGCACATGCAGAGTTGTTTCGCCCATGTTATCTGATAGAGACGAGGGGTTCAGGGGTCTCTGTGACACCAAAACGCATGCATGAAAACACTATTTTTGCGGTGTTTGACTGTCTGTCTCTGCTAGCCTGGTAGGGACAGTTGTGCCTGTGTTTTGAAGCCTCGGAAGTTGGCAGGCTTTAGAAGTTTGTTTTCAGGCAGAACTGGAAAAAAGATAAACCCTGTCAGAAGCATCACGTCTACTCTATTTCTGTCCATGCTTCCTTCCAGGGCCGACATTTAGGCAAACAGGCAGCTATGTTTAGGTGTTGATGTAGGACGTAACATGGGGTCCTGCTGACTGCTGTTTCATGAGTAGTGGGTAGGGGTTTCAAACAGGCGGCGAGTGGGACGGCTAAGACACACAAAGGCTAATTCTCGGCTAATCCTCTCAACCTTGCACAGAGTAAGCCCCCTACTTACCCTCCTTTGTTACTGTGCCCGTGTTTGTGTTGTTGTGTTTAATTCAGAAGTGAGGTTGTGGTTAATGCCGCGCTGGTAGGACAGGATAGATACACGCGTCTGCTATCAGTAACCCTACGGTATAATCTCAGAATCACAGCTCACAGGCTGCAGATTGCAGATAATGCACACACATTTACTCACTCACACACATAGAAATGCAAACACAAACAGGAGGCATAGATAATTTGACTGGTCATGCAGGGTGCACTCCCGCCAGGTTTGATTTGGAAAGACGATGGAGACAATGTCCATCAGCCAGCTGCCTTTCTTTCTTCCCCACTGTCTGCCGTTTCTTTTCCACCACAGTACCATTATTCCTTTTCAAATCTCTCTTTTTGCCCTTGTTCCCCCTTTCCATATATAATCTTCTCCTCTCTCACATCATTGAGTTTGAGTCCTTTTCTAACAATCCATCCTTTACCCTCCCTATGTCAGTAAGTTTCTCCTCTGTCTGCCTGTCTGTCAGGAGGACATTTCTCCTGGCCCCCTCTTCAGTAGACCACTCTCTGAACTAGCTCTCCCTCTGTGCATGTGTGTGTGTGTGTGTGTGTGTGTGTGCCAGACTGCAAAGACCTAACAGATCAAAAACAGGCCTGCATATCTGGAGGACATTGTGTGCCTTGGCCACATCCTCTCTCTGCTCTGGGCTACTCTGTCTGGGCTTGATAACACTGTTTTGCACAGATACCCAAACTCACACACATACTGACGATGAAGGGAAATAGGCAAGGCATGTAAGCGCTGTGGTGTGTCTCTGCATCGCATGTGCGATAGGAAGACACTATTAATCAATTTCAGGAGCGATACGGACATTGTACTGTATGTCTAACAGATGAACACGACCCGTTCCATTGTATCTCTACAGATCCATACCAAATCACCATGAACCAGGAAGCCGGGACCTCCACCCTCACTTAGGCGCCCCTCCACCACTCATCTCCCCCAAACCTCCTCAGCCACCACGTGAACATCACCCTCCGCCTCCCACCACCCTGTGGAACCCCGCATCTCTTATAGAAACAACGTCAGAGTCCAGACGTAACCACGAGCCCTCAGGGATGGGACACTATGAGCTCAGTCGGCTGCCGCCAGGGCCCTCGAAGTACGAGGACGGAGCACGAAGGAGAGAGGGGGGAGCAATGGAGAAGTATCCCCCACTGAGAGGTCCTCCGGGCCTGCCGGAGCCCAGCACATTCCTTGCTGATCTGGAGAAATCCACCCAGTCCTTCTTCAGCCAGCAGAGGGCATCACTGTCCCTGTCCAGCCAGTATGAACTGGAGGGAGCCATGAAAAGCAACGCTGGACTAAAGAGCCTCCAGGGACACCCAGGGCACAGTAGACATGGACAAGCGCTAGGAATGGTCACTGGGCCGGGGATGGGACAGGTAGCCACACTGGGGATGGGTCCAGACACGATGCTGATCTATGACGAGTTCCTTCAGCAGCACCGAAGGCCCGTCAGCAAGCTGGACCTGGAGGAGAAGAGGAGGAGGGAGGCCAGGGAGAAAGGTACTCCCCATGGGAACGCTGTAGCACCACACCTGATAACATGCACTCTTACATGCTCTGAAAAATCATACAGTGTATCTTGTTTTATGTAACAGCAGCTTTTTCTTTAGAGCATTTAAAAAGTTGGGTGTTAGTAGTGACCTTTTTGTTTGCTGCAGGTTACTACTATGAGCTGGATGACTCATATGATGAGAGTGATGAGGAGGAGGTGAGAGCCCATCTCAGGAGAGTAGCAGAGCAGCCCCCACTCAAACTGGATGACTCCACAGAGGTAAAACACCTGCCAACACATACGCTGTCTGTGCTTTCCTTGATGAAGGCACGCTCAAGCACTCATGGGCGAGCGTTGCACTAAGATTTTATATATTTATTTTGCCTCTTTGCACAGAAATTGGACTTTCTGGGAGTGTTTGGCCTGACCACGGTGGGCCGGCGAGATGAGCTGGTGCAGCAGAAAAGAAGGAAGAGGAGGAGGATGCTCAGGGAGCACAGCCCCTCACCACCTGTCTCGCAGTCGAAACGCACTCCTCCTCCCCCTCCCCAACTCAGCACACGTTTCACCCCTGAAGAGATGGACCGAGCGCCAGAGCTGGAGGACAAGAAGCGTTTCCTCACCATGTTCAGGCTGTCCCATGTCACCATACAGCAGAGGAGAGGTAAGAGACATTAGAGTTATACACAGATGAAGCCCCGTCTGTGGAAAAAGTGCTGCATCGAACACTTAGTATTTACTTAGTCATGTTTAAAGACATTCGGAAAAACCCTGTTAATTATAGGCTTTGGAGTAATTGTGCTGTTTAATTATGTTTCAAGAACAACATTAGTTAGTGGAAGACTTAACTGTGCATAACAATGCCTCTTAGCTATTCTTAATTAAATAAACCATGGCTCCCTTATTGTTTCAGTAAAGAATTGGTGTGCCCAGGAAGCTAACACCTTTCCCTTTAATGGCAAAATATCAGAATTACATAAGCGAAGGAAACAGTTTTTACTGACATTGATAAATACTTGAACATTATCAGTGTGCTTCAGCAAGCTACTTAGAAACCGCTGCATCGCATAAGTGACCCAGTTCCCTTTACATGGCATACAAAAACATCCCCATCCATTACTCATATCATGTCTCTCCTCTTTGACATCTCATTTCAGCAGAGTAAAGAAGTAGACTGATTGCATGCTCATTTAGCTTTCAGAAACTAGTAGTCATTCCCAGTCGGCTCTGCAGCTTGCTGACGCTTCACTTCAGCTGAGCTCTGCCTGCTTAACATGCGCTGCGTTCTCATTAACATGTTGACTCGAGCCCTGAAGGAAATCATAAAGGGGTCAAGCAATGAACATGTCAACCTCAAACCCCGCTATTATATGCAGCATATATTAAGCAGTGTATGCATAATGTAATGCTTTACATCGCCCTAGTTAGAAAGGTGGGCTTGTGTCAAGGCTCTGTTAGTGGACAATTGCACACACACACACTCACACTCACACTCATACTGACGAGGAATTGGGAGTGGCAGCAGTGGGCTTACAGTGATCCTCGTCTAATCCTCTTGATTTACTGTTTGCTGCCTACAGATGGCAGCGCACAGCCTCCCACGCTGTCAGGCCACACTCAACCTCCTTTTACACACACACACACACACACACACACACACATACACTGAAATAGAGAAATAGGCTCTTATGAAATTGTGAATAAGATAGATACAGACAGGACTAATGCTACACAGAAACAAAGGTTTAGACGTGCGTTTTTTTTTCACTGTCTATCAGATAATGAAAGGGTGGTGGAGCTGCTTCAGGCCATTAAAGAAAAGAGTGTAACCTTGGATACCATCAGACATGCCCCTCATCCGCTGTGTAAGAGCCCTCCAGCGCAGATCTCTGGTGAGACACATGCTAATGAACATGAACGTACAGACTTTCTCACTCCTGAAGTATTGTGTTAGAGTTATTTCTTTGTTTTTCTTATGTTTCTGGATGCAAGATGCATCTAAAGTACCTGCAGTTTTAAATGCAGCAGTCCGTCTGTAGTAATGTGGATGGTGACCTCATGACTAACACGTGTTCA
>JAPZEA010000001.1:18758466-18776237 GCA_029783685.1 Heniochus monoceros | reverse complement strand
GAGAGAGAGAATTTATTGGCTTTATTGCTTGAAAATTTACTCAAGTGCCTAATTGATTGTCAAAACTGTTGCAAAATGAATCTGTGATTGAATCCATGAGTCTAGTAATTGCTTCAGCTCCAGTGTGGTGCGTTCCAGAGTGTTTCAGTCTGCCGTCTGTACCTTTGTCATCGGCGGCAAGGGTGCAGACTCCTGCCACCAGCTCCTTGGCCTCCACAGCCAGTTGGAAGGCGGGATCGGGAAGCGGTGACGGAGTGTCCGGGCTGTCGGTGGCTGGAGACGACCTGTTGCTCCTGATATACACAACACACACACACACACACACACACACACACACACACAGGAAGAGTGGTTAGGACTATTACTGCACAGCTGTGGGCATCTAATAATGTGATGTTGAGCAGTTGATGTTCAGAGTCTCGTACCAGCCTTCTCCTCCAAACAGGCTGGGTGTTGTCAGCACTTTGTGGACGTTCTGAGGACAGAGACAAAACAAGAGAGGACAGTTTTCTTATTAACACTGAACCAGTACAGATGTCAGGTCTTCACCTCGAGGTCACAAAGAGAGAGAGTGTGATTAAGTGTTTGTCATCTGTTTTCACCGACCACTCACTGTAAGCACAGGCCGCGTTTTTTAGCTGTGGGTAGCTGTAGTGAAAATGTCTCATTCAGTACTGAGAGTCAAATCTTTTCCATTTTAGTCCGCTGGTTTAGGACTTCTTCTAATTCTTTGGTAACATTTTTATGTGCATGAACGGAGCGGGTGCATGCCGGGTTGCACAGCAGTTCGGGAGCACTGATTATGCAGACGGTCATGCTCACCTCCTCATGCACAGCTGCCGCTCAGTTTGGTAAATCTGACTTGCAGCACTTGTGTGTGCAGCGCAGATGACCTCAGCTTCAGCTACTGGACAGAGAGAGTCTCTCAGCATGCTTTGTGAGAAGGAAACCCCTAGCTAGGAACTTTTAAGACTTGTAGAAGTAAGATGAGATCCTTGTCTTTATTTTTCTAAATGATGTATGTGATGCAGTCAGCATTCATTCCAGGTCATGTCCAATTTCATGTTACCAGTGTCACAATGTAAAGCCTGATCTCCTGTAGAACGATGCTCCTCACTAAACTTGAGCCTTTCACAAGCAAGAGTTTTAAAATAGAATCCACATGTACGAGCTAAACACATGAAGCGATCCCACCGCTTTGCAGGAGACAGAGAGGAAAGTCCAGATATCTGGCTGGTTTAACCAATGTTGCAGAGAGCTGCAGTGTATCTGTCAGCCACTGGGGGGCAGACTGGCAACGCATATTTTCATTGGCTATCTGTTGAGTCCGGCGTATGAGAGCGTCCCAGTCTGCACGGATTATGGGATGTGACAGAACACATGCTGATTGTCAGAGAGACATTTCCCATCTACTAACAGTTTTACAGGCTGCTTAATTAATTAATTGCTTTGATCAAATGCCACAGGAAACCACGAGGAATCATTCTGAATGTAGCATCTCCCAAACGAGCCGCCGGCACAGATGTAGTACTATCGGCCTGTCGATCCTGAATTTCAAACATGCCCTCAGAGATCAACAGCTGAGGAGGGGATCTGCTCCCTCTCATGACTAAAAGGAGCAAATAGTATATTTGTTGGGGGGTATTTTCAGTGGGAGATTAATTTTGTGCTGGTAGCAATAAGGTATATCAGCCTTCGGATACACACACACACACACACAATACTTGTTAGTAGGATCAATGCATTGCTGCTCATTCTCTCATACATTCAGTGCCTTTGTGTGCGTGTGTGTTTGTGTGTGTTAAAATACCTTTAACAGCCTCGTCCACTACTTCCACCACTCGATCAATCTGCTGGACCTGAAATACGGACAGACACACATGGGAAAAGTTTATTGATGCTGACAAACCATGTCCACGTACTCAAACAAATGCCTGATATTGACAACCCACAAACACACATACTAATCCACATTTTAACAAGGTGGGCATGTAAATATGCACAAAGGCAATACAGTATGCACACAAACGAGTCCAAACAGATACAATCGCACCAAGTTTCCTCCAGCCAGGATTAAGTGATATAGATTTCCTAAATGCCACTAAGTGTCTACTGTATGTAGCTGTAACACCAATTACATTATGTATTGACTGAGGCACAGTGTGGCGATAGGATTTCATGGAAGAGAATGCAGAGGCAGAAATGTTGAGAGGCAGACAGATGATCATACAAGTAAGGATAAACAAAATTATATTATGGTCAAGCAGCACAGTTATTCTCCTCATTGCCTCCTTTGCTGACAGACAAGAGCAGGCTATTAGGAGGTTGAGCTGGACACTAAAAGAGGCAGAATATTCTACAGAGAACGGCACAGAATTCACAAATCTACCATCCAGGGAGGAGAGTGAATGATGGAGAGAGAGAGAGATAAACTAGCGGGGGACGAAAAAAATATTCTCCTGACTTAATTTCTCCTTTCATTCCTCTCAGCATCCATTCCACCTCTCATTGACTCACTTTTTCTTTTCTCGGAGGTCTATGCTTGAGCCCTCGGTACCTGTTCTGAATGCCTCCAGGCCCATTACCCAGAGTAACCCCTCTTTCAAACAGACTCACACAGATGCACACTGTGCCTTGAAGGCAGCAGTTATATGCATGTTACACACTGAGATGAAACCTTTTTTTCTTCTAATGGCCAGGCAATCTGGGTTCATTCAGAGCAGCAGTGGGTGTTCCCTGCTCGCTGTGTGGGTCAGGTATTGTTTACATCTTCAAGATGAATTCAGAAGTTACTTTTCAATTCTGCTTGCAAAATTTCAGTAGATGTAGGCTTCCATATGGCCAATGGCCTGTATTTATTATAGTGCTTTTCTAGTCTTACAACACAAGTATGCATTCACCATTTCAGGCCACCTGCTCATTACAAGCTTTTAACTCAACACACCAATGGCACAGCACGGGGGCAAGGGATTCAAGGGTTCAGCAACGGGCTCAGTTCAGGATACTTATACACGTAGACTGCCGAGGCCAGCAATCGAACCACCGACCTATGTCCGACTGCTCTATTTCCTGAGCCTCAGCTGGCCCTGCTTCCATACAAAGTCGTCTGTCAAAGCGATCAAATTATTTTGTTATTCTATTTGGTTAAAGTTAAAATAAATCAAAAAGTCTATACTCTTTATCTTGTCATTCACAAGTGGAATGTTTGAACAGAGCAGACAGAAACCTACTCTACCCCAACAATAAATATATGTATGCGCACATTTACAAAGGCTACCTCGAGCTTAGGAGAGACGGCACCTGCAGTAAGAAATGTTTCAACAGATGGGCTTTCCTGTGTAAACACTATGGCTGAAAGAAATCTCTAGTTTATGGATAAAGAATTAGAAAGAAAATATAAAATTTTAAACTTTTCAGTATTTAAGTCCTACATAACCCAAGCAATCACTGCAGCCCAGGTTATTTTTTGAAGTGAGTTGTCAATTTGTGTAACATTCTAAACGTAGAATGAGCAGTAATGTGAAGTGCCTATCATTTTGTGAGTAAGTGGACTAAAACATTGAAAAAAAAAAACAGAAACTGGGCTCACAACATTCACTCACGTGGTCCACCCAAGGCATACATACATACTGTATGCTGAGAAGACTGATGTGCATGCTTACAGAATTGTTTACCCACTGTCATCCCCCTATTACCTAGCCTGCACTATGTACATGTATGGATGTGTGTGATGTTTCTCAGATACAGGACGTGACACGTCTAGTTCTGAGATGGGAAACACTGAAGGCTTGCGTGACTCTGTGTGCCTGACACACAATACGCAGTCATTCATTTCACAGCAGCTTCAGACAGAGAAACACAACAGAAATACACATAAAAGCTGACACACAGGTCGATTAAAGTGAATGAATTCAACAGGAAGCACTTTTTTTCTTAACTACACCCCTTATCTAGCCGTTAGTGCAATCACTACATACAAATTCAGGACTGGTTATTTGCATCTAATTTGCATAACCCACCAACTGTCACTGTCATTGTGTGGCTGATTGTAACTACCAAGGATGCACAAGGGGAGTGTGTGCATACTCATATACCTCCGTCTGAGTTTGTGTGGCTGCTTCTGCATGCATCCATGAATGTGTGTGTGTGTGTGTATGTGTGTGTGTGTGTGTGTGTCACTGCATAATCCAATCCACTCATGACAATGAAAGGACCTACAGTGGTAAACTTCCCAGATGTTTCTGCCTCCCCCTGAAGGCTATTACACGTACAAACCTGTTTATCTGAATGTAATTATATTATACATACATGCCACTTGATTTGAATGTAATTATGTTACACGGTGGCACATTTACTTACATGGAATTAAATTATTTATGGTAAAGGATATTTATCATAACATCTGAGGCACCACCCACCCATTATTTTTAAGACAGTGACAGTAATCAACATTGGGTATCAGACTGTTTCATTTATCCCCATTTTCAATGAGGCAGTTTTTTTTATGTAAGCAAATGAATTCAGAATTATCTGAAATTAAGATCAAGGTCTTCTGTGGCGATTTAGAAGGCAAAGCTCGGCTCTCTGAGTATGGAGCGAACAAAAGAATGCATGCGTATATGACACTTCTAAATGGACCAACTGTATGCTTTCTTAGACATGCAGAAATTATTTCGCTCCCCTAAACATGGAAAGAATATCTTCATTTCTATGCGTGATACAGACATGTTTGTACTACACATTGCTCAACTACAAGGTTTTAACGACTTCATATTGTTTATTTATGTTGGAGTGTCTGAGGTAGTTTTGTTTACATCATTACTTGCAAGATTGAACCAACAAAAACGCAAAAATAACTTCATTCACATTCACCCTCAACAAGACCCTTCAGTTTTAATATGCAAGTGTTTGACTGGAGATTATTTTTCAGGGTCTTGGAAAGTGGAGGAGGATAGAAAATCACTAGTTCTCTAACTCTCTAATTACAAACATCATCAATGTTTTAATGAGTAATACTCATTTAGCTGTTAAATAGTAGTAACCTTGACACATCTTTTTAGTTTCCTCCTGTGATTACTGAGGTGAAACAGAACAGAAATTAAGTAATTGTTCCATATCACAGTTTGCCATACAGTCTAGTCATACTTGCACCACAGGGTTATGAGTGGAAAAATAATAGCTTATGGACCGCAATCCAAAACAACCAACATCACTTGTATGTGTTACAGCAGACTGTTTAAACAGCGCGAGGCAAATGGCTCGAACAAATTTACTTAAAAGGATGGTTTCCCACCTCCTGCCGTTAGATCTGTGTATTTCTAGGACTCCCCTGATGACAAAATTTTCCCTTTTTGCTGCAGCACCTTTTGTGTTGTCTGTTGGCTCTCTGTGTTATCTGTAACCCTCTGTTCTCTCACTTCACTGTCTGAATACTACAGAACAACTAAATGAGCAGGTTGTCCAACGCCACCTTCAAAGAAAAGGTTTATGGTGAAGGCTAAAAGTCATGAGGTCTTTGCATTATTCACTTAACCCCTGGGGAGGTCAGGTGTGTGGAGAAAGACAGAGGTAGGTATGGACAATACACAGTGGCTTGCAAAATTATTCAAACGCCTTGAAAGTCAGATTTGTCCAAGTTACAAATGATGCATTGAGATTTATTTCTGTGTAATATTTTATTTTAAAGGACTGTTCCCCAAAATTACTTTAAAGTGACAGTAATTTAATGTTTAAAGAAAAATAAATATGCTGTTTGCATGAATATTCAACACTCGTGCTCTGGAAGATCCAAGTTTACATAGATGAGACAAAGTGTCTTAATAAGGATGCAGTGGCTTACAACTGGCCCCCACCTGTGAAACATTAAAAGTCAGTGTTCTCAGTTGTCTTTAAAACAATGTTCACATGAAGCACTGAGGTTAATGATTTGAGTTAATTTTGGTGTCTAAACTCTTTTCAACCCTTAATAACGATAATCAAGGTCTTAAATGCTATTTGTATCACTGTCATGTTGTTTTTCCACTCATTTTCATACCCCTGTCCTTATCTTTTCGAATACACCACACTTCTTTTTCCTCCTTTTCAACAATGTCAGGCTCTTGCTCGCCGCCTCCCCATTCCACATGCTTTTCTCCCTCCTTCCATCATACAGTAGTCTTCCACCTTTTCTACTTCCCACCATGTTCATCTTAGTCTTAGCCTTGTCTCCTGGGGAGGTATATTGATCTACCAAGCAGCAGGAAGGCCAGAATAGAACAGACACAGCAGGTTGGCAGCCAGGTGAATGATGGGTCAAACTGTCTGTATCTGCGAGTGTGTGCGCTCGTGTCTGTCTGTACTTCTCACAGGTTGTTCACATCCATATATTACTTACATGTAGGGATAATCTGAGTAAGTCAAAGTGCACATGCATATACATACCCCAATGATGCTGAGTCCTTTCAGGTAGTCCATCCGTGGCTGGGCCTGGGGAACACAACCTGCAACTACAACCTTTTTCTGCTGGTCCTGGGCTTTTCTGTGCAAACAAAAGCAAAGAAAAAGATAGAAGAGGAAATTAATATTAGAGTAGATAACAGTCACTTCTGTACGACCTGCACAATTCCAGCCAAAACTTTTTCATTTAACCAAATGAAAAACATGATGGTACAAACGGAGAGCTGGCACCACACCAGCACGCTGCTGTCTCAAAACTTAAGATCAACCTTAAATTGCAATGGTTCTGAACTGGCCACTCTATGGCAAATGCATGACTTCCCAGGCTTCAGGCTTCCCCCTGTGACCGTGTGTGTGCATGAGGAATAAAAATCACTTTGATCAATGGCTTTCAACAATATAACTTGTCTGCATCCTCTAACAAATACCTAAGAAACTACCTAAGAAGCAATATTCATCAGGAGAGGCTGACTGGATTTGCTGTTATACGTATTAAGAGGAAAGGGTCAGAAGCACTTCTGAAGTGTGCTGTGTGCTGCAGTCTCACAAAGCACAGGGCCACTTGGGTTGCACACCAAGCAGCTGATACTTCATGTCAGTAATGGGTCTGTGTGACAAAGGGATGCATGTTATCTGTCTGTGAAAGTTTCCAAAGTTTACAAGGACTTTTTCTGTTTGTTTTGTTTTCCCTGGCGGTGGCACGTAAGCTATTCCCTCGCGAAATGTCTACGAGAGAATGGAACAGAATTTACTCAAGGTAATTCCCATGGTGCACATTTGGTTTGGAGTGTTAGATGTATAAAACAGAGGTATTACACTACTTTCTCTAAATTTTGGATTAAGATGAAAACCAATCATTATTTTATGGTGTACAACAGAGGTTACTTGTGCAGTGATCTTGTTTATGTAAATGGTTGACTTTCTCATCACAATGTCTCATAAATCATTGGTGGTAGCTTTGATCAACAAATGATGTCATTATCCATCAGCTACCAACTTTTCTACAATTTAATCCATTCTACTCTGTAGAACTGCTGTCATAAATATCAGATTTTCAATACATATCTTATTTTCTTCTCATGTTAACTAAATTTCTGTACTTCATTTGCATTGTGTCATGTCACAACTACATGACACAACTAACTATAATAAACACAGAAGCTAGAGTTCACCAAGCGATAACTTGGCTCTCCACTGTGCCCCTTGCACAGTGGATTGCAAAAAGAGAGTTGGAATTTAGGAAACAGCTGATCGGTGTATGAGCATGAGAACAGCAGTCCGAGTCAACAGCAAGATGATCTCAACCACTATATGGCCAAGCATGGAGGCTCATGTTAGCACTGCATGACTCAATGTGAAATCCTTCTAGTTCTGTAACCTGCTTGGAGCCAGACAAATACGTTTAGTCTAATGAGTAAAATGGGTTTTGCAAAAGACCTGCTGTACTGTAAATTGTGTAATTAATACATACTGTTCAATCTTTGTACATTATATGCACCAGTGTGTATGCATGTGGAAGGGACAGACAGAGTGAGAGACAAAGTGTCAGACTCCTGTGATAAGTATGATGGTGAAACAGTGCAGCCATTGCAGGGTACATACAGATTTTTACCAATTCAAAAATTCAAGCACCTTTCAAGCACTTTCAAGGTACTTAAACCAAACCTTTCCAGACTCTTGAAGCCTTTATCGTCACATCTAAATTGTTCCAAAAATGCAGTTGCAAAAAATAAAGTTAACAGAATTCCTTTAAACCCACAGCAGTCAATATATTGTATCTTTTTTTTTGCCAGCTGTTCAAATTAACTATGACTGAATGTTTTGATCTTTTGATTAAGCATTGCTTAATGCTTGCTAATTTCAAGGCCAAGAGACAACAAGCAAATAAGGTTTCACTTCAAATATTGAAAGGTTTCTGGTTTACATGAGTGATTGTGTAGATGAAATACCATACTACATTGAAAATCAAGCATTTGTATACTATAGTATATTCAAATTTAAGCATATTCCTAAGTTCGAAAACATAACTGTTAAATTTAAGCATTTTCCAAACTTTCAAAACAGTACAAACCCCGCCTTGTCTGACAAAAGACTCCATAAAACATGACATGAAACACCAAATTCATGACATTGTTTGTCTGCAAAAACGCAGGTCATCATGACACCTGATGACAAAAGAGAAACAAAAAAAAAACAAGCCAAAATGGTGAGTGTCAAATTTTTCCAACATTCATGAACAGTGAAATAGTCACTGGCAACAGAGTAAACACCGCTCAGGGATTTCACAATCACTTATTCTTAGAAATTAAAAGTAGCACAAAACATCCCATTTTCAAGATGCTTTGAATTAAAAAGGGCTGGAGAGATAGTAAATGTGTGTGTGAGTGTGTGGTTCAACTGTGTGTGCATGTGTGCATGTGGATCTTTGTGAGTCTTTATGTCACCTCCAGTTAGTGACAGTGAGATTTGAGACACTCGGTCTGTCTGACAAAAGCTTTTGGAAGAGCTGCCCAGACTCCAGCATGAATCTTTAATAATGAAGCCTCCTGACAGCTGGAGCAAGAGAGGGAGGGAGGGATGTAAGTGAGGGAGGAATCGTGGGTGGAGGACAGAGGAGGAGCAATGAAACTGGATGCAAACTGTCAGTTGTGTTTTAATTCAGACAATGTTTGTATTCTTCAGCAAAACAAAGAGAGGGAGTGGTGGAGGAGGTGTGTGTGTGAGCAGAGAGAGGAGAGAGAAAGGTGGAGGTAGACAACTCAATTCAAAGGCAGATTACATTGTCATGTGAATGAGGGAGGGAGAGATAGATGAAAGCTAAAGTTGGTAAGAGATGAGTGAAGGAATGAAGGGAAGGGAGATGAAGGTAAAAATGAGTGTTTTTATGATTATTTTGATTATTCAGAGCTGCTTGTATTGTTCAGGGTTATTTTAGTGACTCTTCTCATCTTCACTTCTCAATCTAACTCTTCATTGGCATACAAGTGTTGAGCAGGTAACAGCAAATCACTTAAGATGCCAAAAAAGATGAAACATGAAGTAAGAAGAAAGCCTGTTGGATATGAGGCTTCACCACGGCACATTCAAAGAAACTGCACTCTATTGATCTTAAGAAATGCACATTTTTACTCTGCGTGTGAATTCACAGGTTTTATCCACCGACCTTTTACCTTTAAGAAGGTAATAAATAACATACACACCACTGTGATTGTCTTTTCTGGTGTAAACAGACCTTGAAAACAGACAGAGGCAGGGAGGGGTGCAGCAGTTGAATATCCTGATGCTTGTAAAACATAAAAGGTAGACAGACATAAACTTTCAAGACTGGTTGAAGAGAGAGAGAGGAAGACAAAAAAAAGGGATAATATCTGCTTCGAGTAACTTGTTGTCCCCACAGCGTTCTTCATGAAGGACTCACACTGGCATCACTGCACACACAGACTCGCACACACGCATCCGCACAGTAGGGGTGCGTCTGCATAATTCACACCGTCTCCTGCCAAAATGCACCAAACGCTCCTTTAATGCGCTACTCGCTCCCCGCCCACAGACTCGGAGCCATAGCTGACACAGAGAGTAAGCAGACAGCGCCTGAGCCGTCGCCTCGGCGCCCCAGGGGGAACAGGCCAATCACGTCGCACACAGTTCGTGGATGGGATGAGATGGAATGGGATTATGTGATGCGGTTGCCGTGGTGATACTTTTGAGCCCGACCGAGCGCTCGCTGCCAGTGACCCGGACCAGAGCAGATGCCCCCCGAGATCAGAGGACGAGGTGTGTGTGTGTGTGTGTATGTGTGTGTGAGTGTGCGCACGTGTTTCCTTGGCTTCCTTGGCACCTCGCCCTAAATCTCTACAGCCCCCCTGTCAACTCTGTGTTACTGCTCTCCATAGCCTCAAGACCACACACATGCACCCACACACAGGGTCCCAACGCCCACATGCTCTGAACATACTGTGCATACACATACCAATGGTCACGGATGGCAATGGCAAAAGCCTACAGTAGTCTATGCATACATGTATGACCTCTGTGGTATGTACGTATAGCAGGAAGGGCTGCGCTGTACATACTGGTTTTTAACAGCTGAGTGGACACAGTGAATCAGTCAAATTAGACCAGACTTAATGTCCAACTGAATTGATCAGGTTGACTTGGAGAAGCCCGTTGCTGCAAATATGACATTAAAATAACTCTAGGCATTAAGATGTACCACACTGCGTGACCTATATAAGGGCCTCTTCAACTTTCTCACAACACAACTTGAAGTGAAAGAGAGGGCCTTACTTTGTGGATTATGCCAGTCTTCTCTAGTGCTATTTACATGACTGTAACTGAAATGTAGAGACATCATCATATAAATGAGCCATACAGCTGATTCTCACAACTGCCACGAATGTCTCACTTCTTAAAAATCGCTGTTGAATGTTATAAAACATGACCAGCTTTAACCTTTGTCTTAAACTTTTGTCATTAAGTGGTGTTTTATATAAACAAGACAATTTCTTTATGTTATACAGTAGTCCTGATGAATTTTGCCACTGTGTTCACGGTGCCTGGTGTTTCCTTTAAAGGTAATTACGTTATCATACATGATAACCCCTAACTGCAACAGAAACACCTAATATGCCCTTTTAAGTTGTGTAGATAGCAGGGACAACATTTGAGGAACAATGACCTGGAACCTCATCTAATGAACTACAATTTCTTTTTTTGTCGAGAAACATCCAAAACAGGCGAGCAGCTGTGAACTGTGTGTGTGTGTGTGTGTGTGTGTGTGTGTGTGTGTGTGTGATGAATTATTAGAGATGTAGCTCAATTGGCTTAGAGCCTTGACAGATGCAATTTAAATCTCACTGACGATGAATCAAAGTGACATTTTCTTGTTTCGTTGATTGTGGCGACGTCTTCGGTAATAAATAATCACTGCTGTAGTCTTTTGAGCTGCACTTCTTTACAACCAGTTCACATCATTGTCAACAGTTCTTTGTTTGGTTATCAGACTGGACAGTTAACATATATTGAAGTTAATACAATATATCCAAATTATAGTACAAATAATTGCAGCTGTTTCCTGAAAATCTACCTTATAGCAATGGTGACGATTTCTAAACGTGCCATAAACATGCTTTATAACTATTTAGTTGAAGTACATGAAGTACAGTATAACATACAAATGTGGTTCAAATGAAGAGTCACACCTGCATTAATCTTAAGCACCTTATCATCTTCTCTAAACGTTTCTGAAGGTAAATGATTTGTTACCTTTGCAGTATCTAATGACAAATGAATCTGTATGTTGTCTGTCATGTTCCTACACATTCATGGCTGCATGAAATTAGATGTACACATGCTCAGTCATAGTGTAGTCACACAATCCAGGAAGTAATGTGTGAAATATACTAAAATTTCCTGGCATTAATGAACTGGAATAACAATTTGATATCATTCGTCATGCATAGTAGGAAGATTTGTAATGCATGCTCGTTGCAGGAAAAGAGGGAATTAGCTCCAGTTACTTCATTTCAACACCTATTATGCTCTCTGTGATGGTCATTGATTTACGTTTGCATTCAGAATCAGGTGAAGGACAGACTGTTTCACGACTGTCTTGTGTGCCTTTGTCATAATGTAGGTTTAGTTTAAAATGACATACATTACTTCACTGTGTTAACAACTCTTTCCTAAATCAGTTCTGCATGGTTTCTGGAGCAGCAGTTAGTTGATTTCCTGTTCATATAAAATGCAGGTATGAGTACCGCATTCATCACTAGAAATGAACCGATAAAAGAGCCGATATCTGAATATAAGCAGCATGTGGTAAAATCAATAAGAACATGGTCACAAAACGTGCTGTTCCCATTTCACACTGAACAAACCCTCCACAGGGACACAGGGCTGAGAGCGTCACAAAGTCTAAATCAGCCACCATGATTATTCCATTAATCTGACAACAAAAACTTGAGGGCTAATTGAATAGAATCAGCAACACAAGATAAAATGGCGTCATCAGCATACAGATGTATTTGTATTATTGCATTGTGTATGTAATTATGCACAAAAGAGACAAAATGATTGATATACACGAAACGGCACAAGCCTCAGAATGAATTCTTGCAGCACACCTTGAGTAAACATCAGGAAAGCCAGACTGTCTTCCTCTGACACTGCCTGAGTGAGTAAAGCGAGAGGTACAGTGTTTCTTATTGTAGCGCTCCAGGGGGTGTCTTTGTGTAGGTAAGCCTCCCAGCATGCACTGTGGTAATTTGTGGATGCAAGTCTCATGTTATGCTGTTATGTTTTTCCTGCCAGATTATTGTCTGAACTATATAGACAATATAAACAGAGCAACAAAAACAGAGCCGCTGCAAAAATAATGCATGCAATGAAAAAAAGAGCGAGTATCAACATCAGACCTTGCAGATTGCCCCCTTTCCTTTGCTTTTACATCCCTTAATTCCTGTCTGAAAATTTTCACACATATTAACAAACTTGTTCAGTCATGCTTTCTCCTATTAAGAAATAATTCTGGGATGACACATATTCTCTGCTATAAAGTGCTGAGAAATTAATCCATGCTTTTGTGTCTTCATGCTCAGATTACTGTAATTCTCCATATGCTTGCCTCAGCCAAGGAGCTGCAGCAAAACACTGCAGCTCATCTTGTAACAAAGGGAGGGCACATGGAGAACATTACTCCACTGTTGGCCTCTCTCCATTACCTAGCAGTGGCGTTTAAAATGAAATACAAGAGTCTTGGATGTAATGGCTAAGACAGTTCTTTATAAGTCTCCTATGTGTTTATATGTGTTTATGGGAAGAAAGTGTTCACTTTGGTCAGAAGTTTGGGTACAATATTGCTGTCATTGTTTGGCAGTAGCACCAGTAAACGGCCAGCAGGAGTCAGTGTTCCTATGGAAGCTGTGTATTTGCAGGTGAA
Source organism: Heniochus monoceros (assembly GCA_029783685.1). Taxonomy (NCBI): domain Eukaryota; kingdom Metazoa; phylum Chordata; class Actinopteri; order Chaetodontiformes; family Chaetodontidae; genus Heniochus; species Heniochus monoceros. The sequence goes on along the minus strand of JAPZEA010000001.1, from coordinate 18,762,862 downwards.
GTCACAGGGAAGTCTCCAGAACTGGTCAGATAGTGAGAATCTCTGTGTACAAGAGTGAAGCAGGAAACGCTTTGTGGCCGAAAGTGATATTTTTGCATATATTTTTGCTAGTAAGCTGGTGATATTATTTAGGTATACTGGGGTAGGACAGTGTTTACACTCTAATTCTGTGACACTGTGTTAGGTTCTGTATTTATTAGCGATTGTATTGACCGTGTAAGTGGAGCCAGTTAGCTGCTAATGTGAGGTTTGCGCCCGCCATTGTTGACAGTGAGGGAGTCCCTGTCGCTCATATTAGCATTTTATATGACTGTTCAGAAATATGCTGTCATGTTGAGCAAAGAGTGTTTGTATGGAAATATATGAGACTTTACCCCGGAAAGAGTTTGAGAAGTGTTTTGTTTTTGTGCATTTGTGGTATTTTGTTATTGCTTATTGTGAAAAAGTCGGATAATGAGTCTCTGTGTACAAGAGAGAAGCAGAAAATGCCGTGTAGAAGTTGTCAACCTAAAGTGATTTGAAAGAAAAAACATGTAATGGCACATTTTTATTGTTTGACTTTATGAGACACTTTATGTGTTTCCTGTCATGTTTATGTTCTTCCCTCATTAAATCTAATTTGTCATATTTTTTTTGTATTTTTGTATCCGTTGCAACTCAGTCTTCCTCACTTTGTGCTTAATGGTTTTAATAGTGAAGCACTGTACAACTTGTTTTTAAAAGTAGTATATAGTTAAATATTTATTACCGACTTACCTAAGCTCAGAGCAAGTAGTCCATGATTCATTTCCCTATACTCAAATAGGATCCACAGAATCCTGGATCCAAAAGCAAACAAATAATACTGAGCTCAAGGTCTGGTGCTGAAACTATGTATTAGACCAACAGAAAGATGAGACAATAGACTGAGTTTTTGTAATGCAAGATAAGACGATGGTCTGACCCTTTGCCATTGCACATGTCTTTCTTGTGGTAATATGTGGTAGCTTTGGTAGTATTTGTTATACGGTAAACAGGTAAGTTGGCAGCAGTATAAGTGAGAGAGATGCTCATGGGCTAGAAGGTGGAAAAAAATAGCAGAATTTTAATAACAGCCCCAACATGCTGTCGTTGCCCCTTAAAGTCCCAGCAGTTACTCCCAGAGGTCAAAAGTGGCTGTTACACTGGGTGTTACACCAGTTCACACTAAATAACCAGACTTATGCAATTAAAATACAGAAGAAGAGCATAACGGTGTAGAGGGCAGCTAACAGTTACCCTTGATTAAACCACAGTGTGTTTTTACACATGGTACAGCTTTAACACACACCTGCTAGCCAACCAGAGGAGACAAGAAAAAAAACCCAGCACATCAGCAAATGTTGCAAAACTACATTAAACTCAACTGACAAAGTCCTCTAAAGACTGTAGAAATGATGACTCCTGTCGGCTGGGGGCAAAGGAAGAAAGGTTCCCTAAACTTAACCAAGTGGTTATTATTATAAACAAGCCAATTATGGTCCTCTAACCTTCACAAACTACAAGATCAACTTAACCAGATCATACGACGGTTTTCTTTTTGAAACTGTGATCTGGAAGGGTTTTAGAAGACGCTGACAAATGATATGTTGTTTTTGAAATGTTTTTTTAATACTTAATTGCAATGTTTCCTTCATCATCTTGCAGACCGTTGCCCATCCAGGAATTCATTGCACAATTTTAGACTTTTTATACAGTTAAATTAATAAATAACAAAATAACTAAGAGAGACGAACTCAACAACGACAAACTCATCAAAAAAAGACAGATTTTGTCATGTAATTTGAAAGACTTGTTGAATCTGAAATAGCTATTTTCCATAAACTGTGTAGTAAAGAAAATATAAGGTATCTTAACTCAGCTATACACAAAGTGTGCGTTTACCAGCCAACATGGCCGCCTGTCCAGAGTCATCATGAAATATGACCAAAAAAACAAAAAAACATAACAAAGCAGAATAATCAAGGGAGAACACATTGGAATACAACCCACACCTACACAGAGAGACTGACAGTAGCATTCAGTCAAGAAGAAATGAGATTACTGTGTGTAAAAGCTGCAGTTTTTTCTGCTCTCTATACCAAAAACATGAGAAAACTACATTTGTGCTCACGGACTGACAATTAGAGGAGAGGCGGAGAGAGAAGGAGAAGAAAGAGAGACCAGGGGATGTTAAGAGTGGATATGATCAAGATGAGAGCAGAGAAGCTTTGATGGGGGAGGAGGGGGAGATGAAGGGAGTGCTGGCAGCTCGTTCTCTCCCTCAGACGCTCTCTAAGGACCAACTCTGAGCTAATCTACTCCCTCTTTCCCTTTCATTTAATCACTGTCGCCGTTATTCTCTCCATTTTACACACATTCACAGTTCCTTTTTCCAAGTCGCCTTTTTTTTTTTTTGTATATTACACGAGTGATGCCTCAGATAGACCTGCATTCAATACACACATGCATATATGTGTGCATGGACACAGATAATAACAGTCAAATTGTTTATTATTTCATATGCATTCATATCACGTGTGTTTGTATGCAACAGAAAAGATGACAATCTAATTATTTCATATTAGCTACACCAATTCTCTGGTCGGGGTTTTATACATGCACAAAGACGTGCTGTCAATCACATGTGGCAGCTGTCAGAGACTTTTGTACGCTGTGGCAAATACACTATACCTTGAATATCTCTGGTTCCTGTGTGCATTGAACGCAACATTGCAAATCAATTAGCAGGACTGCTTTATGTCAGTATTGGATTTACTGGATTTTTGCAATGAAGTTGCTTGATTGATCTGACATTCCCATGAAATTCCCATCTGGCTATTTTATCCATAAAAGATTTTTCCAATGAATTATCATGACACGCATCGATATCGCAGTGTAAAATAATTGCATTCATATTTCCATCCCTTAACCACAGACACGCTCACACACGGCAGCTTTTACAACACGTCCTGGGGGAGAATTAACATCTTTCTCATTTCCCGAGAACCTGCCTGTACTCGCAGAGATCACACGCTCTCCTGATTTAATCGATGACGTGTGCAGGGTAGCGGCCGATCAATAACATCACCGTGTAATCTGCTCCTTGACATCCATTACTGCTTGGCCGGCTGGTCTGCATCATTTGGATGTACAGTATGTGCTGGCGGATGGTGATATACAGCTACGGGCCAAGAGCACGAGAGGTACTAGAGTAATGGTAACTCAAGGAGCTCATAAATTTATATCCTACTTGCATCAAGGTTAAATTATGGCCTGAGAGCAATTTATTCAGTCTGAGCAACACAGCTACATAGATAAGTGTTATGTATCAGATTGCACTCATCCTTTCTTACTTTAGTTTAAGTAGCCCTGACTGGCTGACAGCCCTTTAGGGTTGATGGCAGCCACACCGTCAGAAAGAGGAGCTTAAGAGCAGTGCATTGATAGAGAGGAGCTGGGGAGTGCTGCTGCATCAATAAGGCATTGAACAGGAGCCAGAACTGGAGCCGGAGCGTAACAGGCAGAACATATCAGACAACAGGCACACGTCAGGGAACAGCAGACTCAGGAAAGAGTGTCCTATAGGAGACAGATTTTTTTATTTTTTATTTTTGTCCAACAGAAGGCATCCCTCTTGTCCCCTCATAGGTGTACTCATCAGAGGTAAACCAATGCTCGACTGGCAGGAGGAGGCAGTGCCATCTTGCCAAAGCTCTCAAAAGAGAGCGGAGAGGACGGAGAGTGAGGAAGGATGGGTGGAGCGTTTGTAAAAGAGACAAGGAGGACGGGGACAGAAAGAGGAGTGAGTCAGATTCCCCTACAGCTGTCAGGGTGGGGACATTCCTGACTGATACAGTAGGATCAGCCAGTGCAGGGACGTGGCGTGCTGTATGGTATGGTTACCGTTGGACGAGTCAATCAGCCAAAGAATGACACAGTTGGAAATAATGAGCCTGTGCTTTTAGCGTCATTACTAGCAAACAGTGGTGGGAAACTGACAGTTTCATTGTTACTCGGTGTGTGAAAAATGTCTGTTTGACACAGCTAAGTCATAAGAGACAGTGTTTTTAAATGTTTTCCCACAAGGGACAGAAGACGATGTCATTACACTCTGTTACCATTAAACCTTAATGTCACCATTACGGCAGGGCTTTGATCTCTCAGCAGCTGAAGGGGTTCAACAGTGTGAAGAGAATCTCCACAACACTAAAAACATAAAAGAAGAGGAAGCGAGCGCGAGGAAGCACAGCGAGCGTATCGTACGGACGAGGACAAACGGCACAGGACAGGCGCTCGCTGGAAATGGCTCCGGACTGTCTAAATAAAAGATTAACCTAATCTGCCTTTCAAATCAGACTCCGGTGTTACAGGTGTTTACTGTGATTAAAAACCCAAA
>JAPZEA010000001.1:18738196-18748203 GCA_029783685.1 Heniochus monoceros | reverse complement strand
TGTGTGTGTGTTACGTGACTAACCTCATTAATGCATGGCCGCACGCTGCTGAATAACTACATGGTGGAATGGGCAAATAACATCTGGGGGTTTAAGGTTTAGGCAGAGATGGTCAGAGGCAGTGGTGCAGGGAGCACAGACAGGAAGCTGGATTAACTGTTTTGAAGGACACACTGGGGACATAACATATATGTCCCATATTGCAATATTGACTGTATACTACTGTGTGATATGATGACACCGACAGAGGGACGGGGAATAGCTGCCAGGGATGGAAAAATATCAGTATTTATCGTGGAGCTGGAAGCATATGTGGAGTCCCAGTTATGCAGAAGAGAGAATGATAATGAGATTTGCTGATTAGGCTCGGGACAAACAAGTTGGCATTAACATTATTACATCTGTTAATATTATTTTCCTATTCTTGTTTGCATTCCTAACCTATTTTACATTTTGTCCTTCGGTGGATGTAAAGTATTTCAGTACTATTTATTATGTTTACTCCAGTTCCTTTAATGTGAGTATCTTTCCTCTCTCTATCTCCATTGTCAGCAAAAAGCTTTGCATGCTTGTACTGGTGCAGCTATTCACAACAATTCATTATTATTCTGTGGAAGTGGAGCTAAATTTTCAGGAACCCAATAACTATTGGCAGTCTTGTAATAATGACATCACCTTTCTCTTCTCTAATTAAGTGGTGTTTTCTAAGCGCCTTGTTTATTGCTTTCATGTCCGTTGTTGTAAGAAGGACAATACGTGGACCTCCAGAGGACATGTAGGAGAAGATGCACTGTCACAGTCAGTAGGATGATAGCTAAGAAATGAGAATCTACTCAAATTTCACACAACACTTTCCGTGGTTTATTCTCATTAAAAGAGCTCAAGCCTACGGAGCTGCAGCCAGAGCAAGAGATGCCGTTCAAGGAGAGAGTTGGAGGTAAGAGTAATGAAGCCATGAATGAATTTACACAAGCACACACACTGTCGTCTCTCCCGCTGCCCTCCATTCCCTTCACCAGCTATCTAAGCAGACAGTTAATGTTAATGTAGCTCCGCTGTGCTATATTGAACCACCAGCAATAAACAGTAATCAGCTCCAATCACATATGTGCACTACTTCAACAGATAGATTAAAACATTGACTGATGGAGACAGCACCTCTGGCCAAAATCAATAGCAGCTTACATACACGGCTGGTATGAAGCTAATAACAAATAATGTTGCATTGATTGGATTGCTGAGGTGCAGCTATTGAGTTGCAGATAAAGGGCTGCAGCAAATAATAGAGCACACGATTATCCCTGAGTGTGTGTGGGGGTGGGAGTGTGTGTGTGTGTGTGTGTGTGTGTGTGTGTGTGTGTGTGTGGGCTGGGAGGGGGGAACTCACCCGTAAGTGGTGTTGCTGGCCCTCTTACTGGCTGCCCTGGAGCGGCTGGACTTCAACTCTCCACTCATGCTCATGTCTGCACGGAAGAGCGAGCAATTAATTTTGTAGTGATACAGTAAAGAGCATCATAACACAACACAGCAGGGGGACAAAGCACAGAGAGGAGTGTTCAGATGATTAACTAACCTGTGCACCCTGTACAATGTCTGCTCATGTTTATCTCACACCCAAGTTTGCTCTTAATTTGAGCAAAATTAACCTCAACTGCCGGAGTTGTTGTCATCATTTGACATGATAATGACTAAAGTGCCGGGTAAGACTGACAGTGGCTGTTTTTCACACACATCCATCACTCTCCGTTGATTGCTTCTGTCACGCCGAGCCAGCTGTTCACCTCCATTTTTGTCTCCCGTCTGCAGGCGAACATCAGAAGCCCGGTGACGCTTTAGACTCGTCTCCAAAGCCAAACCCAATCTCTTTGTGTCTTTGTAAATCTCTCCTGCAAACACCTCTTACACACTGTCCAATGGGCCAATTAACCACAAACCATCTTGATTACAGGATACGTCGACAGCTCGCTGCTCGTGTTGGTCGTGGCTCAGCAGTGTTTTACCAAAGGTGAGAGTAAAAGCGAGGAAAAAAGTGAAGGAGTAAAAAGAGGAGGAGAGGAGGGGAGGGGAGGCTGCTCTGACATGGACAGATGGGTGGTGAATGGAGTGTGACTGGGCCAGCTGCACATACACTCACACAGCGTGACTGTCAAATGGCTGGAAGCTACAATTAATTAAGTATGGGTTCGAATGTGTAGAGAGAAATTTGGAAACGTGTGCGCGCTTTTACCTCCCACAGCAGAGATAATTTCCGACAGTTTATAGTCAAACAGTGACCTGCTGGAAGGCTTCTCTGCAGCCAACAGTGTTTCTGCTGGTGAGGCACTGGCCCCTGCTGCTGACACCTTAACTATTGCTTGCCTGAAGCCATGCACGCATGCAAACAGAAAAAAAACCCCACATTTTCTAAAAAAATATGATAAATACGCTTTTTGAATATAATGCCAAAACAAGTAGAGGCATTAACTGTTAATTTCACTTGGGTAAAACAGACTTACACTATTTGATAAAGTTGTACTGCAGCCTCTAAGAGCAGAAAATGTATTAATTTATCGGAAGGGATATCATATCAGTACAATTATTAATGTAAACTCTGTCATATGAGAACACCTCTACTGCATAGGCCATACATTTCACATGCCAGGGTGGTTTTTTCATGTGACAGTAACCACACGCTCCTCCACTAACAAAAGACTGACACCTCATGAGAGAAATGACGTGTGCGCAGCTCTAAAAACATACTGGACAGTTCGTCGTCTATACAGATTGCAGCTGAAGTGATTTTATGGCAGAGGGGAGCAAAACTGAGTTTTATGATGTGTTTGGTGAGCAACATGATGACTGTATGATTGACTGCATGAAGGAGCCATTACACAGGAAGAGAGTGGAGGATGCTGCTGAGCACAGTTGTCTCGCTCCACAGGAGCAAAACCTCAGGAGGTAATCAGGCTGCTATTTGGTAAACAAAATCCTATACGCTACAATTAGCTTCTCCGGTGCAGACTACACACACACAGACCTGCACAAACATACACACACGTGTTTGTGTTAAATGCATGGATTACAGTTTTTACATTTTGTGCTGAACCTCCCTCCTTTAGTGCGATTCAGGGCTGTTCTGCTCTTTCGCCCCCCACTTGGCTACTTAAACACAGAGGCCTATATAAACACCACTTACACAAGTCTTCAGTGATAACTCACATTATGCCCAGTAATTGTGTTGACTGTGGCGATGATGAATGCAATGATAATGGTGACTGATGGTTGTTGTTATGCAATTTTGCATTTTTCCCTTACCGCCACCCATATCAGAAAAACTTTACTTTAATCCTCCATCATTTCTTGCTCCATATAAACAATGAATAAATGGTTTATGATGCACTATTTGTATGCAAATAAAAGGACATTTTAAGTGTTTCCTAAGTGCACCATTTGTTAAAAAATATATCTTCTCCTGTGAAGTAATATTTTATATTATAACAACTGAGTTTTTATTGTCATCCATTATCTGTTTGTACACCAGCATCCACTTACAGGCGTCCACAGGAGGATTTAGTTGCTGACAAATACATTAATAAACACATCTGCTCACTGATAAACTAAATTCTAATATGTTAGAAACTGAACAATTACTAAATGTTCATATAGTGCTTATAAAATGTTAAATACAGTAGGGCATGTTAAAATAAAGTGGTACTGATTCCATTTGATTCTCATTTGTGCCTCTTTTAAAGACTGCATCGTGTATTCATTATATATCTATTTATTTTCGTCTTTCTTTGTTAGACTACTGACGTTAGACGATTTCTGAAAGATTTTTTTTGCCATTCCAATGATATGTTTCCCTCGTCACTAACACAGATGTTTGGTTGCACCAAGGACAATATTGCATTATACTGCGTAACATGAAATTGCCTGTATGGTGATAGTATCATTATCATGGGTGGTGTGTCACAATAACATTGTACGGTGAGTCATGATTCTCATCACAGACAAGCTGAATCAGGGACAAGTCTGAGAGACTCCAGCTAAAAAAACAGTACAGATAGATGATACATAAATCCTCTGGTGCTGAGGGCACCAGAGGACACACCAAGGTCAAACACAATCAGCCATGATGAGTTATAAAGCCTCATCCTCTGCCACGGTCTACAGTCTGTCACTGTGCTTTGTATCCACGGACGTCAGGCTCAGTGCCAGACTGTCACTTCATAATGAGCCAAAGTGAGAGCCGACTTAATCACACTACCTGGAAAACAACACAGTAACAACGTGGAAAAGCCTTTCTTATTCTAAATTATTCTCCACAGGAGGCAGGAGAGAGGGGAGCGCTTCAGTCGTCTGGACAGCCTGTGGAGACCTCCGCCAGGCAGCATCTAGCCTGCTGAAGTGTCCTTGAAATCTCCACCAGCTCCAGGAAAGCTGCTCCGTCAGAACCTGTGCTTTCACCTCCCTGCCTGCACTGAAAAGACGACTTCTCTACCAGGGTCAATTAACTATTCCATTAAGTCTCTTTTGCATTACTACTCGGCTTCTGGTGATTCATGTATGCAACCGTAAAAAATCAAGAATGAAGCATTAAGGCGGTCGTGGCCTCTGCAGAGGGGTTCGCGCACAGCATGCATTTTACGTTCACAGATTTCTTTGGCAAGCAGACTTTTCCCCCAGAATTTCATTTTTGCTGTTTGGAAAAAGGCCAGCTTAACTTGCCTTGAAAATATCTCACACAGTAATGCGCATAAGAAAATATAATTTGCTTCAGTATGTTAATATATGAATCTGTGCACTTTGAAGTGGCTGATGTGTGGGAGATGCCATCGCAACATGATCAGATCAGATAAAAACATCCCTAAATCTTCTGTCTTCTATCAACATTTTCTTTCTTCTTGATTTTTCAATTTTTCATGCAATGGGCTGAAGCGCATCCATACATTTTTTTTTTTTTTTCAATTAACATTCCAACCAAACAGCTAATTTCAGAACAGAACACAAACGCTCGAGCCGATGACGGGCTCACATATTTTCAGCGGTGTCTAAGAAAACACAATGTTTTGTAATCCTGCTCACACATCTTTCTTTTCTCAAACCTTCCACCCAAAAAAAGACAAAAATATAAAGCAATTATGACTGAACGCCACTGGAACAATCATTTTAAGTAGGACAAGCGGGACTGAAAAATTGATTTCACTTTAACTGGCTTTGGCAGATTTAAGAAGCTATTTCACATCTTGGTGAAAAAAGATGATTTTTCTGCTCTTTTCTTTTTCTGTATTGTACATTTCCCTCGCTGCAACTTGTTTCAATCTAATTGGTAATGACAATGCTGAAAGCTACAACTTTTTTGATCATCTTAGCTCAGAACAGAGTCGTTGTCAAGATAAAATGCTGTTTGCTATAAAGCAGCAGGCAGAGGCAAGTGCAAAGTGACATATTTTTTTAGTTGATTGCACTTAATACAATTTCTTCACCTGAGTTTGTTCCACTCTTCAAATCTGGTTGTTTTCCGTGTATTTTAAACTTCCGATTAAATTGATCATCCGTGTGCTCTGTTGTCACACTTTCTGTTTACATCCTGTTGAAAACATTTTAAATTGGCTTTTCTCTGCTTGTTTTCACTTTGATACACACACAGCGTCTCTTGCCATGAAGTTAATTAGTCAAACCACAGTCTGGCACTCTACATATGAAGAGGGGGTAGTTTGTCAAATGTGCATATAGAAGCACAGCGTGCATGCCTCTTACTGACAGGCTCTGCACTCTATCATGCATCTTCTCCATTTCCCTCTCTGCAACTGACCTCAGGTCATACTTGGAGCCAAGCAGCAGCCGTGAAGCTTTAGTTTCCACTCTCAGGGCTAAATGCAGTGTAATCACATGCATTACTGTCAACATAAAACATGGATTACAACACCAACAGATAAAAAAGTGAAGCAGATAGGGAAGGTTAATACGAATAGATGGCATGTTCAGAAAGATGCTGGTGTGTGCCAAAAAGACAGATTGGATTTACACACTATATCAGTGAAGAGGGAGGCGAGTGAACGCTCTTGCATTACAGTAGTACCACAGTCTTTCAGCCTGTATTAAACAGGCGTGTAGCTTTATGAGTAGAGTGCTGTTTCTGAACTACTGTGGAAGTTGTGAGGAGGTGTAGCTGCTCTGCCTGCATGTCTGTAAAAGTACGCTGATTGGGAATTGTTCACAAGACAGATTCAATGTACAGATGAAGAAAAAGAAAACAAAATGTCCATCACCGGAGAGCAGGACTACAGCATAAGTAAGGCGTCGGACATGTCTGTCCCACAATCCTTCATGCCCAGAGAGCGAGTGCTGACCTTGCCAGTGTGAGAGACAAGTTGAGCTTTGATCATACGCAACTGTACATGAAGTTGTCAGAAACGCCTCTTAATGCATCAAAATGTTTATATCATAACCTCAAGCATCCCCTAGATCCTTTAATCAGCATCTGGATCAGTGTGTGGGTACGGACAAAGACAAAACAGCTGTGATGTAAAGTGAGAAGGAAGCTGGGATTCAGGATGAAGTGTGCAGACTAGCAAACATAAGCTGAATCTATAACAGAACGGCTTGTAGAGGCACAGGCAGAGGATGGGAGGAGGAGCAAGACGTGAGGGGCACAGTGGAAAATATTGTCTTTCAGAAACCCAGTGCTGCATGCAAACATCCACTAACACATGCATGAACACACACATACACACACACAGGGATAAACCCTGGTATACTCACATCTTGGGCTGAACAGGGTCATATCAGGGATGCCAAATGACCAGGAGACTGAGAGAAGAGAAGCTCGCCGAGGATTCTTTGCTTCTGTCTTGCAACTCACTCTTTTTAGGTCCTCACTCTTGCTGTGTGCGTGTGTATATATGTGTGTGTGTGTGTATTTGTGTGTATTCAGGCTGCCGTTTGGCTGACTGCTGTGATACTACTGAGTCAGTAACAAACCAGCTAGAGAAGCACCAATGGGATGTACCAAATGTTTTCCTTTGGCAGGGGTGGACAGGGGCGCAGTGGGCTGTTCCATTAGCAGCAGAACTGGCAGGAGGATTGGATGAGTGTGCAGCTGCTTTCCCCTCAGCAACAGGAGCCTGGCTGGAGCTCAGGGCTTACAAATTCCAGCCAGGCGAAGAGGAAGCTGCCGGAGTGTGTGTGCGAGTGTATCTTAATGCACATGCTGGAACCTGAAGAAGCAGCTGTGCACATGCTCCACTTCACACGGACAATGTACAGAGTCCATATCATGGACCATGCACTGAAAGAAACAAACTAAACGATACATGCACACTTACTTAAAAGAGAGAAAAAAGAGACCTGACATGGTTCAAGAGAATCATTTTTATATGAATTAATGATTATCTTAAAGAGTGGCATTCTGGGAATAACATGCACACACACGTTGAAGAAAGAAGCAGTGTGAGATTATGCAAGACAGAAGACAAAGGGATTAACGACGAGTACAACATTTGTGCCTCAGCGCTTTATATTTGATGAACTAATAAGCAATTACAAAGTTGGAAATGCTCTGACAAACAGCGACTTAATCTCCTCACTAAACCTGAACCATACTGAACAGGTGAGCCACATGCAAACAGAAAACCGAAGCTTTTACTGAAACTCCAGCGGTACCTCTATGATCACAACATTATTTCCATCACTGAGATCTTGATTATAATTAATGCAGCATCTGAAAACACAACTAGCAGAATCACTTACTGCATACTGCAAACTGTGCATGGCGTCTAATCGTTGTTCCATTTATGTGGTGCGGTAGTTGGAGAGAATACACCTGAGGGTGTTTAATCTTTCTGGCTCCCGAAGAGAGTCTTTCATGTGGGTTTAATTAGCTTCTTTAACAACCAACACAGGGTAAGACTGGCTGTGAGCCAAACTTTAATCTTAGTCAACTCTGAAACGATTATTACCTCTTTTCACACTACACTTAACCCAGGCACAATTGCATTATTAAAATGTTAACCCTTGGATAACTGTGCCGTAAGCAGCGTGACAAGGAGCTAAATTTGCCCGGGGCTATGAGTCTATAATGTGCAATAACACTGAGGTAGAAATATATAATGTGAAGAGCAGTGTGCCTGTTTTATTCTACACTATACATAACTTTCTGATGTTAATGCCGATGCTACAAATACATTAGCTATTGTTTTTGCATGTTTCTATACATAAATTAAGCTGCCATGTCAACATATCTGAACCCAGATGAGCATAGAGCCACGCTGGCATAGTGAGAACGTGTTTGCATAAGAAAGCTAATAATATATAGCAAAATATTGCTCAAACACAGGTTATAGCTCAGCACTCCCACTGCCATGTGTGGGTGCAGCCTTCTCAGATGAGATGTATTTGGTGAGGTATGTATTTGGTAGGCGTTGCTCTTTGATACAATGTGTAAAGCCTGGAACAAGAACATGCAGATAAAATTACAATAAGCTTTTCTTCTGAGCTGTGACTGAAAGAGGACAGTGAGCATTTGTGCTTATGCATCTAAATCCTGTAAAAAAAAACAGTGTGGAAATGTTCATTCATATAGAATGTGATCATTGTGCCGTAACCCGTTTTTCACTGTTTGCATATCCCTGCCTGAGCCTGGTAATCAGGAACATGCGCAGCACAGTTATCTCTATATGTGCAAGAACACACATCAAACACACTGTAAATGTACTCACTATTTATAACTTTCTAGACTGTGGTGCATCTGGGTTCACTGTCAGCTATCAAAGGACTTAAAAAGAGAAACAGCAGAGAAGTGAGGGGGCCGGGAGAGGTACAGTAGGAAGAGGCAGAGGTAGTGGAGCAGAACCCGGCTTGATGCAGCCCAGCTGACTGACTCACCTAAACAGAAAGGGTTGAGGGGGAGGGTGCAAGCAAAGAGTGAGAAAATTAGCCTGCGGGCTGAGGAAATGGTTGGAATGAGTTTAAAAGTACAGGGAAAAGAGCATATGTGGACGCAGAACAACAGAGGGAAATAACAAGGAAAAATGAAAGAGCTCTGAGTGCAGGAGAAAAAAACAAACCCGAGCTGATACACAGGAGCCAAGTTGAGGAATAGATTTACGTTAGGGTTTAATAGATGGTTTGGAAATTTGCAGAATATCATGTATGTAAAATAAAGAAGCGTTCTTGCTATATGCACATGCATTTATGTTGAAACTGGGCTAAAGGCCTGCAGAAAGAGGCTCCTTTTAGCTGACACACTAAAACACTCTGACACATCAGCCGCATAGCAAAGCATATATGCTGTGGGCTGTATCTTGTTGATGAACCCTCACGAGGAAGCAGACTGAGGTTCAGCAGTCAGCTCGTAATGACTGAAACTAACAAAGAAACAGGTCCTCGGTCCTCCAGAAAATGTGAACATTTTCCCTTCGTGGAAACTTCAGGGTAGAAAACAGGTTGCTGTGTCTGCTGGTCGTGCACCTTGAGAAATCAGTACTATCCTTACATCCTTGTTCTCATTCACACTGGAACCACTAACTGCTGCTGCAGAGCGATTAAAAGCCAAGTCACAGCTGAATTCACATAAAGACTGAAAAGTAAATCGCTGGTAGAGAGAACAAGATATCAAAATGCAGAGCTCAGAATGAACCTCTGACGACTACAAATCAAAGAATGGGGATATTTTTTGACCACAAACTCCAAAAAGATGTCTAATTTCGCAGATTTTCAAGTTTTCATCCGTTATGGTAAAAACAAGAAGACAAAATGAGAAAATGCAAACATTAAAATAGTAACTGAGCTAACTCTTGTTGCCATAACTGAGGATTGAAAAGGAAAGCGTTTGTTCCTTCCTGATGTGCTTTATTTTTTATTAACCATACTGGCTTTTTAATGCAAATTTTTTCGAGGGTTTGACTCATATAATTCCTGAATATTTATTTTTGCCTTGAGAGAAAATGAACTGCACTTTTATTCTTCCAGTATATTATCTTCTGGTTATTTTTTAACCTTTGGTATCAGCTGTGGCCGTCCTGACC
>JAPZEA010000001.1:18713113-18725302 GCA_029783685.1 Heniochus monoceros | reverse complement strand
AGTCACTTACCCTTTCCATACTCTGATGGGGTGAATTCCCTCCGAGCCATGTTGTCTAAACTTCTTTCACCCCAGCGTTGCCCTTGAATTTCTTCACGTAAACCACAAAGTCAGTAACATTTTTTCATTTTGTTGTCACATATAACACATATTATTTGTGCTGGATGAACTTGTTCCAGGATTTTAGCTTCATCTTAGACTGACAGGAGTAATTCAACAGTTTGGGAAATACACTACACAAGAGTTAGAAGAGAAAATCGATGCCACTGTCTTAGCTTAAGGAAAACATCAAAATGGGAGAAACAGCAAACCTGGCTCTGTCCAAAGGTAACAAAAAGTCTCCTTACAGCACCTCCAAAGCTCACCAATTAACCTTATATCCTGTTTGTTCAAACCCTGCAAAAATCAAAGTGTCAAAGTGGCAAGTTGTGGTATTAGAGGGCGGATATGTGAAGGACTATTTCTTGGTTTCAGTCACTTCCTGATTTTCCACATTCCTTTTTGTTTCGATTAAACAAAATATACAAAATGCATTAATTTGTGAGTCTGAAAGGTGCTGGCATGTGTATTTCATTACCTTTGAACGTGACCGGGCACGAATGCAAGAAAGCATGTTTGCCAAAATATCAAACTATTTCTCTGAATCGAGCCAAATATTAAAACCCAGTCATT
Organism: Heniochus monoceros; assembly: GCA_029783685.1. NCBI lineage: Eukaryota > Metazoa > Chordata > Actinopteri > Chaetodontiformes > Chaetodontidae > Heniochus > Heniochus monoceros. The sequence continues at coordinate 18,724,630 of JAPZEA010000001.1, read as the reverse complement.
TTTGTTGCTGCACCAAATGGAAACCACATAATTTTATACATATTTTTGCAAAATTATGGGATTCAGCATTGACATTTTTGGTAACTCTGCAATGCTCACTATGCAAGCTGAACCACAAGTTGAAAGTATGAAATGAATTTCTGTGAGTGTTGCCTTGAAACTTGCATTTGAATGATGGATTCACCGGCGAAGGAGACAAAAAACTACACCTACATACGTACTGTGGTACTGACAACAGAACAACAGAAGTAGACACAGAGACAAAGAATAAAAGAAGAATATTTAAGCTTTTATACAATTAAGATGTAACACTGAGATGGAGCAAAACAAGCTGCAACTCCCCATTATCCTGTGGATTTGGTGCATTTCGTGCTCTTATTTGTCAAAGCTTAAAGGTAATCAAAAGCAGCTGCTCTTTGCCCCGGCTACAGAACAAACCCTGAGCCACCTGGCCGTCCATGTGGTCAGTGTCTACACATTACATCTGCTCCGCTTTCTTAAAATTGAGCCATAAAAGTAAAATATCGGTTATCATAACACACTTGTCAAGACTGTGGCTATCAAACGGAGCTCTTTCATGAGCCATCACTGGCGGTTGTACAGTACAAAGGAAAATGTAGTGATGGTTGATTACTACCTTTCAAGGGTGCCGGTAAGGAAGGGCGCTCGAATAATTCGGTGACCCCGAGCCGGACAGGCCTGGGATTATAGATTTCTCTTCGATCTTGTGTTGGAGCCGTCTTTGGGCTGTTGGCAAAAACTCTAAGCTGCACCCCTGCTGACTTTAGCGACAGCAATTTTGTAGACTCTGTCAATGAATGTCAGTGCTGTAAACCTGTTTTCATGGACTCACTCTCCTCTTTAGACCAGTGAATTTTATCATTAGCTTTAAAAGGAAATGGTCTGTTGACTGCCTGTCCCAAAGAGCTGACACAGTCCCTCTGGGCCCGGGGAGTGACTGGAAGGAATGAAAGGACAGACGGAGCCAGAAAGAAGTGGGACCTTTGATGTGTGGTTAGTGATAGAGCTTCAGATTGACGCGTTTGATGTCAGTGAGCTGGGCTGAGTCTGGCAGGCCAAACAGTCGAACTCAGAGCACACACCTGGAACACAGTAAAATAGATATTTTATCAAAGGGTACAGCAAATCCATGCACAATAAAGTCATCATATTTCATACTTAATCAAGTCCAGCAACAGACTCAAGCTGTCTTGAGGGGTGAAAAGAAAGCATAGCTATTAAATATTATTAATTTCTAGCAGCCTATAAGGAACAGTGTTGCATTTTCTCCTCTGGGAGGGCAAACTAGAGGGCACTTTATCACATTTTCTCCTCTGGAAGGGCAAACTAGCAGCTATTTTATCACCTGTTCTTGCACACCGAGCCACTGTAGATGGCACTTTGTCATGTTTTAGTTACCATAGGGGCATCAAAGAGGGCACATTTGCATTTTTTTTTTCAAACCAAATAAACCTAATTATTTTTGATTTGATTATGTTTGGCAGCTATTCATCCACATTTCTGTGCCTTGATCATATATTTCCTTTTCTTCCATTCTTTGTCCTTCGTGCCCTTTCTTTCCTGTCTTTCCCTTCTCCCTTCTATTGTCTTCCTCCAATTCTCCACTCGTCTTCTCCTCCTCCAAACCCGGAGGAGTATGTGGCTGTGGCTCTTTACGGTCCATTTCCTGGTGAGGAGGCTCTTGAGTGTAGCCTGAGCCATTCTTTCCCCGTACAATGCTGTGTTCTCATTAACTCTTATCAAAGTTCATCTTGCATCCAAATGCTGTGGGCCGCTCAATACTGACTGCACTGAAAGGAGAAAATGAAAAAAGACAAAGCAAGCGGAGGAGACGGAGAGAGAGAGACAGAGACAGAGAGAGAGAGAGAGACAGAGAGAGAGACAGAGAGACAGAGAGACAGAGAGAGACATAGAGAGAGAGAGAGAGAGACAGAGAGAGAGAGAGAGAGAGAGGGGGCATCATGTAGATAAAGGACGGAGAAATAATGGTTTAATGGTGATTGAGGACGCACAGGACAATCACTGCAGTCCTCTGACTAGACTGAATATTGGTTTGATGTAAAATTAAACTGTGTTCATATCTGAAACCCTGATAAGTGTGTTTTATGTTTCTTTCTATAAACCAATACTCGTCTTTGTCTATGTTAGTTATTTAGAGCTGGAACAAAAAGTTAGAGAAACACGAACGGACACGGACAAATAATTAAATAGAATCCGTAATCGTAATTCAATCTTACTCACACAATAGAAGCTCTTTGAATGCCCTCATGTCATTTGCTTTCAATCCAGCATCAAAAGAGAAATGCCAGTGCCAACACTCACAAGCCACTGCAAGGAAAATGGCAGAGATGAAACACTGTCCCAGTTCCAGTGAGGACACGAACAGGGGACACATAAAGTGAGTGCTTAGTGCAGTCCTATGCTTGATTTGTTCAGATGATTAGAAATCACCCTCTAATTCTGTCTGTAAGTATCATCCACGTCTCCTCATACACATACACGGCTGCTCCTCCTCCTGTATCATCAGATCCTACGGTGCAGCTGGATTTCCTCATTGAAATGTAAAGAGTGATAATTGGAGACTGATTGCAGCCTTCGATGACTATCACAAGATGCTTAAGCACACGAGAGCCCTGTTTAAAATAAGAAAAACCCCTGCTGTCTGATGAGAGCTCTCATCTAAATACAAGTCTTGTAATATCATCTGACGGATAGATCCTTTCTGCTTGGTGTTGGAAAGCATATTATTCCCTGTACGAGCCAACAGAACTTGGGCCAGTTGCTCTGTTTTCATGAGGATCCCTGCTGATGACTGTGTGGTCATAGCTTTTCCTGATGTCAACAGACTGAAAATGTCAAGTTTTCCAGGACTGAATGATGTCATGTTAGTGTGGCCTTACCGCCATGATTGGCAGCTGATTCTAACAGAGGAGCAATTCATGTTGCAAGCACACAGGTCGTACTGTGGTATAACTACAAATGGACACAGTGTTTGGTCTTATAGGAATGGACGATTAAAGGATAAGACTGGTGTTATATATTTTTCCCCTCGTCTACAAAATCAATGACGCCAACAAGGCGTCTCAGTACTCTCCATAGACTCAAGCTCTTTGCTCCTATTGAAGATGTTCACCTTGACGTGGGTCTCAAATACACAGTTTATTTTTGTATTTATTTATTCTTTAAGACTAAATAATTTCCTACAACAGCTGGGTACACTAGTTTTTGGCAAATATCACTAAAACATGAGTAGTTAGTGAATTTGTTGGGGCTATTTTCAGCTGCATGCAGCATTTATGTCTGCAGGATGGAGAATGTAGGGCTGGCTTGAAATAAACTATAGTGCCGATGTTCGCTGCAGTGTCAGCTAGCACAACAGTTTGGCTGACTGATTTGTTTTCGGACAACAATGGAGCTTTATGGAGCAGAGCAATAAGCTATATCGCACTTGTTAGTGGGATCAGTTCAGCTTTGGTTTTGGTCTTTTCAAGAGATTTGTTGACAGTTATAGAAGTAGACAATAGTGTAAGTTCCAGTCCATGTGATTCAGTACAGCACTGGCAAACTGAGGTGACACAGGTCAGACTGTGGGAAAAATATATAAAGAGAAAAATCTGTGTGGTAACAGTTTTACTCTTATGCTTTTATAACATGCAAGACAGCAGGTTAAACAACACAAAAAGGTCTTAAGCTAGCTCTTTTTTTTGTTCTTTATATTTGCATGTAGTTGAAAACTAGTCATGCAAGCCAGTTTTTTTCTAGTATAGCCCGGCCTTCAGGCTCCTCAAGTGATAAGATACTGTATATGTGCTGGCAAGTGACAGCATTGCCCAAAAATGCTAATATTGCTAAAATGAAATGACTGCAATTTTCAGAATGCAACATTTCGCATCATAATGTTTACGTCAGAAGGCTCATTTACAAATGAGATGCCTAAACTGGACGTTAGAATTCCATAATTAGGCCATTAACCTACAAACATTTAAATGATTAAAGTAGACATGTGTGGTTATTTCAAATATAAGTTCATAACAGTGTCGCCAACAACAGTTATCACAAAACATTTCCGATTGTAAAAACTGGGAAGCTTCTGACGAGGATGTAGAAACGCGTGTGAATCAGCGGTGGAAATAAAGAGAGAAGTTTTGGAGGGAAGGTGGCCGCAGAATAAACGAGGCATTTGAGAGGAGCGTTTTTGTTTGCTCTGAGGAGAATCTCTGAGTGATCGTCAGAGCAGTGAGTGATTATTAGTGGTGTTGCGTAAAACAAACTTATCTGGCTCGATGGGCTTCTTCTCAGCCCGAGGCCGTCGGAGCCCCGCAGCACACGTTCGCTTTACTCACAGCTCAGCGGCGTGAACGCTTTTGAAACTCCTCACCCTCCATCGTGACTCTGCCTCAGCTGCCAGATAAACACCCAGAGGAGACTGTCTGATACCATAAACACCAGCGAAGACTTTAACCATGATGGATGGTGCTGGAAAGTATCTCCACTTTGCTCAGGAACTCTGTCCCCCAACTCCATACTTAGGCATTTTCAAATCAATAACTCATGTTCCTGAGTCTGTGTACATATTGTGCTGAATAAACCTCTCGAGTTATTTAATACAAACTGCCTGTGCCCCCAAAAGAATCAGGCCTGAAAGGAAAAAGGTAGTTTAGGGGATTAGATGTTCTTTGTAAAGGGAAATTACAGTGACTAATGGCTGTGTGTATTTGTATGTGTGTCTTGGTATTGCTTAATGTGTGTGTTTAGAGACAGCCTTAGGTCTTTGGGATGGCGCTGTTCTGCTGCTCCCACTTTAATTGGCTGCTGGCCCATCAGCCTCGCCTGAATGGAGAGTCATTTAGGGACCTTTCACTATCATAGAGGATTGTCGGTTGCCGCTGCAGGAGAAATTGCATTCCTGTTTCCATACAATGGCTGGTCTGAGTCGGGGATGGGGCAAGAGTATCACTGTCATTATCATGACAATGGAAGCTAATTCCACTGCCACTGGCGCTGTTCTGAAACCCTCTGCAGCACCAGCTTATCAGAGGGCACCATGAGACCAGCAGGAAGCCACGCGAGCGCGGCGTCTGAGGCGAAGATCCACACACATACAACACACACTCACAGGCAGACACGCAAACACATTCAGGACACACTTTGTTTAGAGAGGCTGCCATCAGCATGAAGCAGCACATCAGCGAAAAAGTTTAGCAGACAGCAAACCTCACTTAGTGACGCAGTGTGTGGCCAAACTAAAACTACTTAGATAGGTCTGGGAAAAAGTTCATGGGTTAAAATAAGTATGTGACTGGCACGCACATTACTGTTACGTATGTGACGTAGCTTAAATACGTTCTGTAACCTAAAAAGGGTCGTTGCTGACTTTTGGTTCCACATGGGACTCGAACAGCCGTCCTTTCTCGCTCTTTATGCTACGTTACATGACTTCCTCCTTTGCTCCCGTCATAATCACTGCAGCCTCTAGAGGTCGCTGCCTAACAAATGTAAATATGCGTTGTAATAATCTGCTTACATAGACCTATACGGACGTTTTTCTGGTGAGGACGAATTTTTCCAACAGTCAATGTTCACAAACTATCATTTGCTCAGTCATTACAAATGCTTGTTGTGTCACCACACATTGTTCAAGCCAATGGAAAAAAAACATAAAAAAAACATGGAGTCCTAGGTTTGAATTTTTCACTCAAACCTCGTCGTATAGCTTCAGTTATATGATACAACAGTTAGAAGAAGATGACAGAGAATGTAAATTATATGAGATGCTGAAACAGTATTTTTGACTTGTGATTTGGTAGAATTTAGTGTTTCAGTGATCATCTTACTGCTAACCCAGCTAGCCACCATACAAGCTGTCTGGAGCTATTATGATGCTATGATGCTAAAACGTTGATCTTTGACAGATACTTCTATGAATTGAGCTTCCATATTACTGTATTGTTTACAATACCTCAGGTCTAACTCTTTACAGATGAAACAGACTAGAAACAACATGTAAGTCCAGCTTAATTTACATAAGAAGCATAGCTGACATAAGCACGTCATATTTTGTTTTATAGGACGAAAACATGATAACATGAAACAGGATGAAATTGATTGTGTTTTTTTTTTTTTGTGCATATACTGTTAAATAGGTCCACAATATGAAAGGGGATGTGCTCTTGAAGGGTCATCTCAGCTTTCATTTCACCTTGAATTTGAGCTTTAGAGGGGCTGGTAAGCAGATTTTATTCACATTTGGACAGAGCCTGGTTAGCTGTGTCCCCCTTCTACCATTAAGGCTAACTTACCAGCTGATTGCTGTAGCCTTATATTTACTGTAAAGACATGAGAGCGGTATTGATCTTCTTGTCTGATTCTCGGCAAGAAGGTGAATAAACTGAATCGAATGCAGTGTGAGCCAGGTGCATGTGACAGTTGTTGGTTGTTAAAGAGATGTGTGAGCGAGGCTTCACTTTATGCACTATGTGGATGCACTGTACATATACTTAGCTTGCAGAGGGAAAATAGAAAATGTGTTGAGTAAAGTGGAAACTCTGCAGAGCTGAAAGACAATTAGGGTGTTGGTTTGCTCCTCTTGCTCCCAGATGTTTGACCATTTGACCTCATCCCTGTTTTGTTCATTTGCACCATTTGACAGCAGCTCTGCACGTCTGTCTGACCCCATTATCTGCAGCTTTTATCCCTCTCTTCCCTCCTGTGTTCACTGAGAGGGCAGCGTGGTGTCGGACCTCGGAGTCGTCATTAAACACTCACTGACCTGATCCACATTTTAACCACACGCTCCCACACAAAGCAAAACCAGACCGCACATGCACACACACACACACAAAAGCAACATATTCATTTAGATTAAACATATCCCTCCTTGAATATCTTAAATGTTTGGCGCATTACGTAATATAGCAATTTAAAATGCAATTCTTATTATTCTTACCTTGTTTAATCAATTTCTCTTCAACACACTGTTTTATCGTTTACTGTCATGCTCAGCATTGTTTTTCTGTTGTGACATGTCCTCTCCTCTTTCCTCTGCACTCTGTAACTTGTGGCCTCTACGTGCAGGCAGATCCAGGTTTGCTGCTGAGTCACTGTGTTAGTGAGCGCTGTGTGTGAATGAGAGACGCATTAAGCACCTTGAGGAATCTGTTGATTTGACGTGTGTTATTCTGACAGGCGTCAGGTGAATCTGCCGCCTCCTTTCAGGTTCAGATTTACCCTCAGACTGAAGGCATCCTCAACATACCTGATGCCTCCCAGTGATTTCACTGGCAACTAAGTTTCTGAAATGCTTCATGGTATTAACAGTGTTTTAGTTTTTTGGGACATTTCCATTGCAATTCTTCCAAAAGAGAGACATCAGTCATAATCTTGATAGAGGCATTACTCTGACAGAAAAGTTCGCTGTCCGAGGTGCTGAATCAGTTCTTAAGTTTTTCATGATCACCTGGACCAGAATTTAGACACACTGGATATAAAAAAAGTTATCTTTGTGAGCTCAGTCACAGTTTGCTTTTCCCTTCAACATCATCGGTGGGAAAACACATAAAGACAGGAAGTAAAGCAAAAACATGATGTGAGGACGGTAACTTTCAAAATAAAACAAGAAACAGACTAAGCAAAACCCCAAAACCATGGCAGCACACCTTATATGCTGTTTCTCGCATCTAACCTTGAACTCGCATGTTATTGTAATCTTCTAATTATTGAACTGTAGAACATCAGAGAGCGAAATCAGGTCACTTTCAAAATAAAACACTCTGTATACTGTGTTTTGCTCCCTTATTGGATTTTTTCTTTTTCTATGGTGCCTGTTTGGTATATGTATAATGCCAATTATGATAGTATGACAAGACAACTCCTCTCTTCAAGAAATAATTCACATGCTCAACTAAATCCCATATCCTGCCATAACAGGTCCTATTCATTCTCTATCTTTAAAAATACATTCACTTTTATTTTTTTTAGGATTTCTCTCTTGCTTGATTATTTTAGGGTCAAGGGAATATTTTCTGTGGGTCAGACCATTAAAACAGGGACTGAAGGTCATTCTGCTTTTGCAGTTTCTGAAAGTTACTCAGGTTAAAAGTGTCAAATAACAAGATTAAGAGTCTGCAGCAGCGCTAATGGCTCTGTGAGGCTATGCTGAAGCACAGCAGTGCTTTGAGCTGGATGTTAACATCAGCATGCTAACATGCTGATGTGAAGCATGTAATATTTACAGGGGTTGCCATCATGGTTAAGCCTGTTTGCATAACTAACATTTGCTAATTAACACTAAGCACAAAGTACAGCCGAGGCTGACGTCACCAGTTTTGCAGGTATTTGGTAATAAACCATAAAGTATTGGACAGATTTTAATTTTGACCTGATGATGGCACTACATGAAAAGTTATCCTGAGCCCAAACATGAGTGACTGAACCAAATTTCATGACAATCCATCTAGCAGTTGTCAAGACATCTCACTCAAAACCTCATGTGCGAACCCTTTGGTGGTGCAGGGGAGCATCAAAGTCTTTATGGTTCATCCTCTGGGAGCCATGAATAGTTGTACAAAGTGTTGTTGCAATCTAATAGTTGCTGAAATATTTTAGTATGGAATAAAAAGGCGGACTGACTGACAGACCACCAACCCTTGAGCCATGCTGCTAGCAATGCTAAAAACATGAAACATATATGATACATGTTGCTTTGCATGGTGCATCGTTATAAACTTATCAGTGCATGAGAGTCTGCTGCTGTCTGCTCTGAAAAAAACAAATCCCACATTTAGACAATGTGTGCATATATACATCTGAGCTTTAATAATCTAGTTATTTGCTTTAGTGTTGTTTTACTGTGATTTCTCCTGTCCCCTCTGTTTTTTTGACAAATGATGCAGTTTCAAGGCAGCCCACCATCATAACCGTAAGAAGCCTTCTCTTTTCTTTCTCCTCACTGCTCCAAGCAGCATTAAGAGAACCGAAACATCCTTTAATGATGGCGGACTAAATAGATTTGTCGGTCACATGAGGGCAGAGGATGAAGAAGATACAAGAGAGGAGAGCAGGGGTTTATGGCAGCCTTTCCATTCCGTCTGAAGCTGCTCACTCAGAGGGTGAACGCAAAGAATGAAACAATGTGTTTGCAAAGTAACATACGACCATTTAATGATAAAACATTTGCATTAAACATTCAAACATGTACAGTATATACAGTACATCTAAACTATATTGGCCAATTGGTACAATTATTGACAAAACATACTGTATACCAACAACAGACATGTGACACATATGGCACACCTAGTTTCACCTGCCGTCCTCCCACCGGGCAATGTGCTCTGCAGCTGCAAAATACACACAAACACACACACTATAGAAACAACGCAAATATGTAAATTTAACATTTTCTAAAATGTGTTTTGTGGCCTAAATCTGCAGTAATCCTTCAATTCTATGCAAACATGACTGTGAACAAATTGTTAATAATGTAAAACATGACATAAGAGACATAAAACTGTGGAGTCCTTTGCATGCTTATGGAAATGAGCGCACACACACACACACACACACACACACACACACGCACACACCAAAATATTTTTCTTTTAAGTCCTAACAAAGATCAGAAATGATAACTGTGCTTCTGTGTGAACACCTGTCCAGGTACACCCTCGCCTCTCACCCAGTGCATGCTGGGACAGACTCATCAGCATGATATGCAGGTGTGGTTTCTGTCAAGTTTAATTGAAGCTACAGACGAACAGTGAACTTCCTGTTCAGATCAATCCTGCTGTCTGATGGTCTGGATCGTCCATCAGACAGACTTATTTCAACGATGGGAAACTCGACCTGAACATGACTGTTAGAACTGAGCACCTGACTTGAATCAGTTTCAGTTGGTTGGACCAATAACTTCATGTTACAGTCAGTCATGGGATGCAGGTCATGTGACATACCACTATGGCATCCTTCACGTTCTTCCTGATGTCTTGAATCTTCTGCTGTTTCTCTCTGGAAAATAAAAACTTTATCAAACTCAACATCCGCTGTGATGGACATCGAACATTCATTCATTTCAGCCAATGGAAAATGTCACAGACACTTACTTTCTACCTAGTAACTAAGACACGCTGAGCTGTGTTATGAGGACTGGTATATATTAAGGAGGACGCCGCCGCTGGTCGTGACCACAGTGGGTTGTGGGAGTGGGTTACCCTGAGCAGTGACTGGCAGGAGCCGCTGAAGCTGGGCCTCATCAGCAGCTGCCGAGACTGATTGTGGCAGCTAAAGTGTCACGCTAACTGTTTCTGGATCAGACGCAACGCAAAACTCAGAAAGCATAATATCCACCAGGTCAAAGAAAACATAAACAAGCGGCTGATGAAAGTATTAATCTGATGGTTTCTTTTTAACAACACTGACTTTAGATTATTTCAGTTTCTCACGTTAATCCCATAATATGTCACCTGTAGAGGTTACTGAGCTTCTTGTGAATGAGAAACATTTTGCTTCACCAAAATATTCACAGAAAATGTCAAGTTGATTTTTAAAGTAGGTCAGTGAGAGATAATAAAATGTTTCATTGACCTCAGAGAAACAACGAAACACTGAGCCAGAGGAAACTGCTGAAACATCTTCAACACGTTTGTTGTTTCAAGTGACAAAAAATGATGATTTGACCAACTGGGAAGGAATTTCATGTTAAAGAACTTTGCAGATGTTATGTAATGATGACTAATGAAAAACTTCTCTAAAATAATGAGGTCTTTGTGTCATAATGAAAGAAATGAAATATATTATATAGTGTTTGTGTTCTACTTTATTCATCACATTGTATTTTATTGATCAAATATTGTATCTTCAGCAAATTTCTTTCAACCACACGAAAATAAAAAAGTTAATATGATAACATGACATTTTACACAGCACAGGAAGTTGCATCATACTGCTGGTGATGTTTCAAAACAAAAGTCAGTGTGACGAGTTTAATGTGAGACTCACTCAGCGTTGAAACCGTCGACATGAAGAATACTCATCTGCTTCACTATGGTGCTTTTACCTGATTATCCTGCACCTGCAGACAGACAGGTGAGAGAGACAGATAGGTGACAGAGACAGGTGAGGCGGGCGGAAAGACAGACAAGCAGACAGACAAGTATCTCACCCAGCAGTAACAGTCTGTGTGTAGCTTTATAAGCCTGTCTCTCTTTCTGCAGTTGTCTCTCAATCTTCTTGTTGGCTTCTCTCTTCGCTTTTTCATCCAGTCGTTCTTCCTCCGTCTTCCCTCAAAGACAGCCCATCTCAACTGGAACCACAGAAACCAGTAAAGACACTACTGAAACCAGTGAAGAACCAGTGAATAATTTACTGAAACCAGTGAACAACGTGGTGAAACCAGTGAACAGCATAGTAAAACCAGTGAACAACGTAGTGAAACCAGTGAACAACATAGTGAAACCAGTGAACAACCAGTGAATAATTTACTGAAACCAGTGAACAACG
>JAPZEA010000001.1:18670172-18680878 GCA_029783685.1 Heniochus monoceros | reverse complement strand
TTCATTCATATAATCCTTTTTTACACAGGATCCTAAAAGACTCTTTGGGGGGAAATTCAAAAACTTTGATGATTGCCTGCATCAGCCCATCCTCCTCAGACTTTGATGAGAGTCTCAATACACTAAACTACGCTGCAAGGGCCAGAAACATCCAGAACCGGGCGACAGTCAACTGCAAGCGTGAGCCAGATCGGGTGGAAGGGCTGGAGCAACAAATCAAGGCCCTTCGCAGAGCCCTCGAAAACCGCCAGCGTTCAGAGACCCGCATCATTTCTCACGCTGATCCGAACAGGAGACCGCGACTCGGAGAGGGAGAGATCAACAGACTGCAAGTCAAGAGTGCCCACTATAGGACGTGCACAGACACTGCTTACAGGTTAAAGCACATTGATTGATCGAGTTAAATGAAGTCTGTATCATTTTCAAACTTCCTGTAAGGGCGTACAAACTGGATTTTACCACATATATGGTCAAACTTTTACTGCAAATATGAATATATGGTAGCCTTTATCGTTGTATAATACAGCTCTACTTTAAAACTATTGCATATACATAAAAACCTTTTCTACACTGACATATTTGGAGTCAACATGTTAGAGACGGTCAGAGTTAACCTGACTTTGCTCAGAGACATGTTTCTGTGTTTACACTGGTTTGCTAGCTTGAGGAGCTGGAATACATGACACACTCTGGTAAACAATGGAGTTTGTGGTAGCAGAAAGCTATAGGCTGTACCATCTAGACCAAGCTTCATTCAGGGGAGTGTCTCTCATCATGAACGTGAGCTGAGTGTTTTGGTTAATTTTCCTAAATTGAGATTTAAGAAGCTTTAGTGATTCCTTCCTGTGAACTCGTCTGTTACTGATACATCACAGGCTGCTGCGGGAGCTGCAGAGTGAAGGGGCTCTGACTGCAGAACAGAGTCTGAGAGTGAAAGAGTGGCTGTGCTCCGTGGAGGAGGAACGGAGCGGACTGACCACTGCCTCAGGACCGGACAGCGGTATCGAGAACAGCTCCACCGAGGACAGTGTCGCGTTAAGGAGAGGAAGGCCTTCTGTAAGGAACCAGGTGTGTCTCTTTCACACCCCCAAGTCAACAAATGCTTCTGTCAAATTTCAGGAATTGTAGGTATCCAGCACTAATGTTTATAAATGTGTTTATATATTTCCCAGGATGCAGAGGCTGCAGAGGAGAGTTGGAGCCATGAGCACGAAAGTGAGAAAGAAGACAGTATTGTCCAGCTTCAAGCACAGATCCAGCGGTTGGAGAGAGAGAACACAGACTTTTTAGCTGCTCTTGAGGACGCTATGGAGCAGTACAAGCAGCAGGTGAGATGCAGAGGAACTGTAGTGTTGTTTTTCCAGTAGTGCAGTGTGTCACAGTTCAATCATGGCATGCCGCATTCATTGATATTGAATTTGCTGGGTCATAGCAGCGTTAACCAAGCCGAGCTGTTGTATGAGCCACCTTGGGAGCAGGGTGATGAACACCCGGCCTGTGAGTTTCAGCACACAACACTTATTTGATTGTTTTTCTTCTGTCTCAGAGTGATAAGCTGAAGGAGCAGCAGGACTTGATAGCAGAGCTGCAGTGTCATCTGTCTACTCCAGGGCTGATGGGCCTGGGCCTGAACTTGAGATCGCGGCCACACACGGCCCCTATGGGCTCCATGCAGCACAGTCAGAATGGAGGCTCATACAGACAGGTAACCAACCAGCAGAGCCACTGTTTCAGCCTGTGGTGTTGTGTGGATTTAAAAATTAAGAAGCAGTAAGAAATGAAAGCTCTTTTTTGGGATGCACATATACAAAAGTTGTAATGTACCATCTCGAAGACCCACACACTAACAAAGAACGAGAAGAATCTCTTTAAAGATGCACAAAAAGGTTTATGTTATTTTTACTGTCAGCTGTTCATTTTTACACAGCTTACCAGAATATGCCATAGCCTACTTTCTTGTAGATCTGTGGGTTTATGTGTGTGGTTCCAGGTCAGTCCACTGGGCTGCCTTGGCAATGGGCCTTGTGCTGATCAGGATGGTAGTCTCTGTGAAGAGCAGGAGGTCCCAGGAGGAGGAGAAATGCAGGACACAGAAGACGAGGGCAGTCATTTCAGCCTCAGCCGGGAGAGACGCAAGTATGTTGTGCTCATAGAAATAATATCTTGCATCTTAACACTGTTTAAATTAAAAGTTAGAAAAATAAATAATGCATACATTAAGACAGTGTACAATGACATGTACATGTGCTCATGTTATTATGTGTGAAAGGCAAGTGAACCTGACCTGGACCAAGAGGGACATGCTGTCAGGAGGACTAGCAGCAGGGGGTAGAGGGCTCATATCTCAGCTGCTTGAACCAGACCAGCACCCCTGTTTAGGCAGAAAAGCATGTAAGTCAATCAACCTTAGATGTCCCTGTATGTGAGAAACAGTTGTAGGAGTATTGAATGGAGAGCCGTGTCAAAATAAAAGGATCCACTGAATTTTTGCTTTTTGTTAAGACTCAAAAAATTGTGTGACCCCACTATTCAAATAATTTCTGCACAAATGTTGTTCACACAGATACATTTTTCTAAAACACGTTTGCAAATTGAATTTGCACAAATCCGCTTTGTGGTTTATTGGAAAACATTCACACTTTCAGTTACACAGAAAAAGTGAAACCACAGGCTGTGATTTTTTTTTTTCTCGAGCATTTCACATGCTTCAAAACTTTCTTGGTCCTTTTTGACCACACGTGTGTGTATTCTCCTGTGTTGCATCATGTGCCTGTGGTGAAGTTGCTTTGTTTCTACAGTGTTCAAATCTATAAACTTTCCACTACATCTCAGCACACACAGCAACACTCCGCCGATGTTTAAGCATGCAGCCTTGTGGTGAACTTGACTGGAGAAATACTGGATGTGTTTATTTTATTTTATTTTATTTTTTTTCACAGAGAGATCTTAAAGTAAATTTCAGTGGCACCAGCTGCATACGGGGATCACAATGATTCAGTTTCTTACTGTGTTCTGGTTCCTTTTGTGATCAGATGTTTAAGTGTAGATCCAGTAGAGTAAAGGTAACCCCAGGCCTTTAAAATCTGTTCAATATGCTTTGTGTTGCCTGCATTTTAGCCTAAATTCTGTGATAGAAGGTTCAGCTTACACCATTTATACCCAAGTGGATGGTGAGACTCAAAGGTAGTACTGATCTGTGAAGATCACACAGGAGGGCTTGAAACTTGACTGTTGTCTTGAAGCTCTGTGGCCTTCCTCATTATACCACCCTGATGACCTCTTGTGTCCTCTGTCAAATGTTTGTGTAGCCAACTCCAGTACCGGGGAGACATCTGTGCGTGAAAGTCTGAAAAGTTTTGAAGGCGTTTCAGAGTGGGGACTTCTTCAGGCGCAGCAGAAGATCAGGGAGCTGTCTGTCACCATCCGCATGAAGGAAGAACTCATCAAAGAGCTCGTCAAAACAGGTAGCAATTTACCTCTGCATCTTTTCTAAATTGAGGTTCTCGTCTGTGTTTTTTCTAATTAATTGTTTGTATTTTTGTTTTTGTTTTTTTTTAGGTAAGGATGCTCAGGCCATGAACAGGCAGTACAGCCATAAGATCACGGCTCTGGAGAGCGAAGCTGTTCAGGCTCGACAAGAGCTGCAGGAGGCCCAACGGCAGCTGCAGGATCTGGAGAGGCAATAGAAAGAGATCAGTGCGACAGACAAGACCAGAGCTCAGGAGTGTCGCAGGAAGATAGCTGCTGCTCAGAGCAAAGTTCAGGTTTGACTGTCACATGTCTGTATTCACGCACAATAACAACAGACAGCTAGAGGCTGGTTCACAACAAGCTGAGATACAAAACACTACACATTTGAACGTCTGAAAAGCCTGTCTTTTGTATTAGGTTCTCAGTCAACGCCAGAGGGATACCGCTCGTCTCGCTAACCTTCCTGCCCAGAGCGAGCGACGCGTGTTAGAGCTGGAGCGAAGCGTTCAGAGTATGAGGCAGCAGCAGGAGCAGCTGCAGAGGCGGCTGCGCCAGGAAAGTCAGCAGAAACGACGTCTGGAGACCGAGATGCAACGAAGAACCCACAGAGTCAAGGTAAACTCAGGCTAACACAGCAGAGGAGCAGAAACGTGTCGAAAATAGTTGTGGGTATTTTCTGTGTAAATGGTGTAACTTCACCATAGAGCTTCAAATTTGGAAGGAACACTGCTCTCCAGTGTGCATGCTGAAGTTCTACAGTAATTAAAACATAGATCTTTAAACCAACTTATTTGTGCTCATTTAACTTAACAGTTTGTTAAGATGTCTCATCAGGAAATTGTGGCAAAAACGAAACATGAGCAAGAAATGTTGAAAAAGCTTAAGTTTTAATCCACCACTGCCTCAAACATTGCTGTTGGAGCCACAAAGTTTTAGTTGGTCTTGTCGGTCATAATAAGATAAAATAATCCCACTCCCAGCCCCTGCTGTAAGCAGGTCTTGGTTCTAGACCAGCAAAGTGTCAGCGCTGCTCTCAAATCAGTTTTCCTGGCAGAGAGCTGGTTCTTTGGCTCTCGAAATGTGAAGAACTGGTTCGAGGTCAGGTACTGACTCTGAACTGGGCCTGAACGGCCATAGTGGGTGTTCACGGACACTATACTCTAATTGAGGATTCAACTTGGCAGTAAAAGTTAAAGTCAATTAATATTTCTTCTC
Organism: Heniochus monoceros; assembly: GCA_029783685.1. Lineage (NCBI taxonomy): Eukaryota > Metazoa > Chordata > Actinopteri > Chaetodontiformes > Chaetodontidae > Heniochus > Heniochus monoceros. The sequence continues at coordinate 18,676,192 of JAPZEA010000001.1, read as the reverse complement.
CATTTTCAGATTTTCTTTTAGATGAATCCAGAAGCTCAATTAAGTAATTCTGTCACTTAGCCAGCTCCACATATTTCTTAAAAGTCAGTGTGTGTATTTACATTTGCAGAGAACTACTAGAAAGGTTCAATGAGTCTGACTGCTGTAACACATTTAGAGCCGGGGTTTGCCAAACCATAGATTTCTGGTTCTAGTCTTTGCTTCTAATTCTGAATGAGTGAAACAGAACCAAACGAGCCTCAGTTTATTGCAAATGACATGTTTGTTTTTTCGTGTGTGTAAAAAAAGTCTGTCTTTATTTGGAATAAGCAACAATTCACTGTCCAAGCCCTCTGCAATTGTTTAAGGAAAATGTCACCACTACCCATCAAAAAGCCAAATGTCTGGCAATGGATTAAAGGAAAACACATCTGTATATTGTATAATGCATTTTTTTCTTGAAAGCAGAGATTGTTTTGTTCTGTACTTGTCTTGTAATTGACCTTTATCTTCCTGTCTTCCATCCCTTCTGTAGGAGCTCGAGATAAAGAATGAGCAGCAGCAAAAGATCCTGAGAATAAAGACTGAGGAGATCGCTGCCTTCCAGAGACAGAGACGCAGTGGCAGCAACGGCTCAGTCATCTCTTTGGAAGAGCAACAGGTGGGACGAAAACTAACTTTGAAGTCAGAGCAAACACACTGGCTGTAAACTCCAGAGGAACATCAGCGACATGATGGTTTGAGGTGAGGTGAGGTGTTGGGATTTTGCTTGCCTCAGTTTGCCTGTCTGTGTCTCTATTCCTGCATGATGTGTGAGCAGAAGATTGAGTAACAAAAACGCTGGCTGGATGAGGAAATGGAGCGGGTACTGGAACAGAGGATGGGGCTGGAAGATCTGGAAGGAGAGCTCACTAAACGAGAGGAAATCCTGGCCAAGAAAGAAGCCCTGCTACAGGAACGCAGCGGCCTGGAGACCAAGAGGCTCCGCTCCAGTCAGGTATTAACAACCACAAACAGCTCAGTTTGGTGACACAGGAAAGTGGCAAATACGTAAAAATGTTTCCTTCATCTTCCCTCCAGGCTCTGAGTAAAGACCTGGTGACGCTCACAGGTCGTATCGAGTCACTTGAGCGAGAGCTGAGTGAGAGGAACGGGCTTCTTCGCAGCAGCAGCGCTCAAGACTCACAGCAGATTCGCCAAGAGATCTCCAACCTGCGTCAAGAGAAAGATTCACTGCTTAAACAAAGAGTGGAGCTGGACGATAAGCTGCGGCAGGGTAACCTGCTCTCACCCGAGGTCAGATGTTACCTGAGACTCTTTGTCTCCTTTTGTGTCTTTGTAGCGCTGACAGATGAACATACTGTCTCTTAGTTGAAAAGATAGACAGAGATATTGCTGTGCTGCACACATGTGTTCAGTACTCACAGGGCAACAATAGAAACTTTGACTAGGCAGCATGTAACAAGTCCTCACTGGTAACTGTAGTTCTTCCTTTTTGTGACTGAACGTTCATGCTCACATTCTCATTGAGTCCATCTGTTCCCTCTGACGTTTCTAGGAGGAGCGAACACTGTTCCAGTTTGACGAAGCGATTGAGGCTCTGGATGCAGCTATTGAGTACAAGAACGAGGCCATCACTCAGAGGCAGAGGCAGCTGAGGGCCTCTGCCAGTATGCTCTCCCAGTGGGAGATGAACCTTATGGCCAAACTCAGTTACCTGTCTGCCTCTGAGACCAGAGCTCTGCTATGCAAGTACTTTGACAAGGTCTGTGTACAGCGTTGCAAAAATGAGCTGCCAAGACTCTTTATGTCTGAACTCACTAATATGTGTGCTGAAGAGACCTGATGTGATGTGTCCTGTAGGTGGTGTCTCTGCGTGAGGAGGAGCGTAAGCTACAACTTGCCCTGGCTGAGCTGGAGATGCAGTTAGACGATCAGCAGAGGCTGGTGCAGTGGTTGGAGAACGCCCTCGATCGCACGCAGCTGGACACAGATCGCCGGCTCACACAGCAGCAGAAGGAACATGAGAGGAGCGTACAGCTCTTGCTGCAGCAGTGTCGAGGTTCGGATCACATGGACTTTTTACAAATACAAAAATGCATTATCTCTCACTTAACAGAGGTCGCCTGCATGTGTTGACGTCCTTGCACCACTTAGAATAGATTATAAATTCCTCACTCATTGATGTCTACAGGTATATTTTAGGTCCACAGGTAGAATATAAGATGGATTAAAGTGAGGGTAATGCAGAAAGGCAAGTCAAGTTATTAACTTTTTTTGCCAGCACATCTTCTACACTTGAGGGCTTTTCATTAGATTATTTCCATAAGTAGCAATTAAAGGTGCAAATTTGTAAGAATTCTGATAGTATTTTCATATCCTCGTGTGTGTGTTCTCACCCACACAGAGCAAATAGACGAGGGCCTGGCAGGAATACAGCTGCAGTTTGAGGGATGGATCCATAACCTCAGCAAGGAGCTGAACTACTACAAGGCTGCAAACCTGGAGCTAAGCAACAAACTGAGGGAGCTCTGTGGTTCAGCCACGCAGTCGAAGGAGCACGCTAAAGGTAAACGTGTTATTAGATCAAGGTGTTTGTCGCGTTTAATATTTAGGATTATGATAATCGTTGTATTGACAGCTTGCAGCAAGATGGCTTCAGATATCTGTGTTATGTAACCATGCAAACTACTTGCCACATTAAATGACTTAAGTGCAGATATCCTTCCACACATCCACAGGCAGTTCAACTTAGCAGACTTTTGTAAACATTTTTTTTTTAAATCATTCGAGTCTCCTGTATCTTCATTCTCCTCTCCATCTCTGTGCCGTACTGTCATTATCTCAGTTATTTTTCCACAGTGCATTAGTGCTGCATTAGTGCTCATTATCAATAAATATGTCCATTGTGTTCTCCATTAATCGATTAGTAATTGCATGTTGAAAAGGGCAGAACAGGTCAAAAACAGTTTCCCAGAGACTGAAGTGGTGTCTTCACATTTCTTGTTTTAACAAGAAACTGACAGGTCAGCCCAAAGACATTCACTTCAGTCATCGGTCCCTTCCACACTAACCTCGTTTGGTCTGGAGTTTCAGACTTTTCAGTTTGATCTAAACCAAAATTAGCAATGTGAAACCTCCCCCGGATGAATCAGCCAAACTTTGGTCTGGAAAAGAGAGCTGGTCTCTGCTCAGATCAAAATCAACCATGCTTCGTGAAAACATTTTTTTGGATGGTTCGGACTTTTGGATCAGTTACAGGAAGTTCCGGCAGGCTCTTGTCAGAACCAGAAAAACGGAAAAACAAAACAACAAAACAAAATGAGCCACGGTAGCACATGAGGCGAGGAGGAGACCAAATGTTTAATTCACATTTGGTCCAACAGCTTGCCATAATACTATTATTATTATTATTATTATTATTATTATTATTATTATTATACTATTATTATTGTGGCAAAGAAGGCTACCTGCCAAACACACCCCAACGTCAGACATGCCCATCTACAAACCAATCAATTGCAAGTACAGGAAGATGCGGCTCACATAGGTGATGATGACAAAAAGTACTTAAAGTATCAAAATACTTTATTTATACTGATTAGGCAGCAGATTGGTCCCTGCCATTGCAATGCTACCATATCATACGCCTACTGTGTTATCTGAGTATAGATTATACAGTACAGGTTATATTTAACTACCTTTACATATGTTACAGTTTGTTAGTTTAAGAGACTCATACGTAGGTTTTCTGTGTAACATTTAATCTGAAAAGTACTAGTAACGAAAGCTGTCAGATAATTGAAGTGGAGTAGATGTATGAAGTAATTCTAATTTAAAGTACAAGTACATGAAAATTGTACCTCAGTACTTGATTAAATGTACTTACTTTCCCAACAGCTGTTTAGTTTCTAACTTTTATTTGCTTTGTTCTGGTTCATGTTCTAATGCTTCTCCTTCATTTACACACATGCATAGATGGTGTGACGTTTATTTCTTTGATCGTATATTTTGTCCTCAGGTCTCTAGACGTTTGTTTTGATATTCAGTAAGTTCAGAGTTGTAGCCCTCAAGTCTGTTGTGTAATACTCACGGTGAAGTGTCACGTGTCGTCTTCCAGTCGCGACATCGGATGGAAAACCAGCAGTTATGGGCAGCATGGAGAAGCTGCCCCGCTGCCCTGAGGACAGCGCCGGAGGCAGGGCGGCGGGGCAGCCTGACAAACCTCCCAGGTCCAGAGAGGAAATGCGCGAGCTGGTGAACACGCCGCTCCCGTCCACATGGAGACGCTCTTCTCTCCCCACAGAGGAACCCGCCGTCATGGAGGAGTTGTGGCTTCAAGCGGCCGGCGACGCTCCTGTCAACCGTGTAGTTCAAAGTGGTCTGGGGTCTTGGGGCGTGCAGACAGCCCTGCCTGTGGTTAAGTCTCGGCGAGAGTCCCGCCGCTCCAGCCTCAACGTCGGACCACTGACTTCAAACAATGCATTCATTGACGTACGGAAGAATCCTGTCTGAAAATCAGTGTATTGTGTTACTTCAGACCATTCACATAGATTTTTGTTCTGTGGTTTCTGAAATATTTTGGCTATTATCCATCTGTAGTTTTTTGAATTTCAACTTTTGTACTTGTATATAAAGTTTTTTAATGAACAAGGACACCCACTGATTTTATGTGAAGCACTTTCGCCAAGGTAAAGTTTATGGTTCTATTTCATACAGTAGTTGGTAGGGATACGGTCCTACCAGCCATGAAAGTCAATCAGAGGTGAATCATTTGCATCATTACAAAATGAGGTTCTCTTGCTCTCTAATCATGTAGCCTTTCTACCTTTGCAGTATTTTATATTAAAATGTTTTTGCCTTCCACACTCATACGGCATGTGTTTTCTCTGGTTAAGGGCTTTCAGAAAATGTTTACACGAACAGCACAAGAATAGGGAAATGATTTTTGGCGTTTGGCCTGTAATCCTTTTTAAATCGATGGTGAGGTTGGATGCTATCGCAGTTGATGCAGATGAGGCATGAAAGCTGCTGTGAAATGTTAGTGAAGGCGTGAGGGTTTAAGTGCAGCTGTGACCAGCCAGGCTGGTTCTGGCAGGCCACAGCTGACTGGAGTCCTTTTCTAGGAGGAAAATTCAGTCAGAACCCAAGAACTCTCAGAAGAACAATGCAACTTGTGGCTAACGCTGCTGTCTTTTCAAGCTGGCAACCTTTTTATCTGTGAAGATGATCAGTAAAAGTACCTGAAACATCAAAAACAGGCATCTGTTCATCCTGGGTTAAGACTAAAAGCCAACATGATGGACAAATACAAATGCCAGGGTAAAATAGCAGTTTGCAGGTTTTAGTGTCACATTTTTAGATTCAGTGTAATTTATACTTCAAGAGTATATCATTATCTATGTCAATCCACAAATTTATTTAGAAGCCATAGACACCTTTTATAACTGCAGAACTTAATTGAGAATCTTCACGTTTTTAAGTTTTCTTCAGTGTCAAACTAATCCAGTGACAGTTCTCCGTACATAGATGGATGCTTTGATTTAAAAAAAAAAAAAAAAAAGCCAAAATGTCGACAAATACAGGCAAAACTTCAAACATATTATCCCACAAATAGAAGTGAGATCAAGAACAATAATAGGAGTGAACAAATAAACTTTGAAACCACCTGGTTTAGGGTGTCAGTTACCAATATAGACCAAGAACCTACAACACTCCTTAATGACCATTTAGCCTGCTGGTTAATACCAACTAATGTAAGAAGCAGTCAAACCTGAACATAATCTGTGGGGATAATAACTTTCATTATACATACTGTATCTTAGTTCATCTTAGTCTTAATCCTGGTTCTTTATTTCATGAATAAGAGCTCAGCAGATCTGTCCTGTGACACACAAGTGGAAGACAACTCAATAAAGAAGGCAGGATATTTCTTTAGCTGGTCTCCTCCCCACAGTGAAGCGCAGAGAAATCAAATGTGTGAGATGGGAGTGTGCCATCTGACCAGTAGAGGGCAGTATATCCTCAGTGTTTCACAGGAG
>JAPZEA010000001.1:18560575-18571384 GCA_029783685.1 Heniochus monoceros | reverse complement strand
GTTTGTTCCTCAAACTTGTAATTGACAATTAATATGTAAATCATCAAAAAGATAATCAACGAAAGCTGATAGAGCAAGGCTGACTGACTGAGAAAGGCCTTTTGTGGCTGACTCGTTGAGTGAATTATAAATCTGAGCAAGGCTTGTGCGAGGTTTCATTTTGAATATTGCTCATCAAGTCAGTCATTTTCTTTTTACTTTAATGTCAGCATTTCTTCTGCATACTGAAAATCTGAGACTGTGAGCACACATACAGCTCGAGATCTCTGCTTTAAGGGTTGCTCATTGATTTATCAGTGGGCAAAAAAATCTGCCTCATCATTTAGATAAATATCACAAAATATTACATATTCATTGTAATAGCAGATCCTGACTATTAGCATCTGTCCACCAAGGACACCCTGCCAACAGCTACCCACACTCTCCTCTGGCCAACCAGGTTCATCTTTAATGAAGCACAGATTTATTAACTGCTGGGGAGAAAGGCAGCACATACCTGCAACCTGACAACCTTGGCTACATCCTTGCACTTCTGAAGAAATATTACCACAATTACTTATTATTTATAATACACAGAATGTATTTCCATGAGAGAAACACGTTTATTTCTGTAATTCTGCAAAGTGTAGATATTTGGACAGTCTGCAATCAACAGCTGCATCTTAAAACTTAATCACAGCCGCAGAGCCAACCAAGAGGCAAGTAAAATCAATGTCAAATGACTGGAACTACAAATGAAAGGGGCATCATCTGATTTTTGCTCCATTTTCTCTCCACATATCTGTTTGGCAAACCTTTACCGCCATTCTGACTACACAGAGCTGCTGGCCATTTTCTTTTTTAGCCATGGTGTTGGTCTGGCACCTGGGATGTTAGTCAGATGGTCGGTCCAGGGTGAAGTATCTTTAGATAAACTCGACTGGAGTGGACTTCCATTAAATTTGGTGCAGTCACTTCATGTACCCAAAGGATGAATCCTGGTAATCCTCTTACTAACATCCAGCCCCACTAACACACTAACATTTCAACTTGTCCAACACTTCAGTTTGTTATACAACACCTCTAAAACAAATGCCCTAATTCCCATTCCCATGAGCTTCAGGTTAATGCTAACCTGACGAAATGGGGCAAAATGGTCATTGCTTGGCTTGCTAACAGCTAACATAGTTTTCTTTGCCATTGTTGACAAGGTGACATTTATATTCTACCCAAGGCGCAGTTGATCCCAGTAGTGGAAGGGATCTGAGAACATCAAAGGTGTTGCACCAGTTTTCATGTCTTTTGTTTAATGAGCTTTAATAACCTCATGGGCTGCCTACAGATTCTATTTTTATTCATAAATTGTAGCACGGTAGCTTTAGTAATAATTTTTCCCAGTTTCCCTTGATAAAATATCAATTTGCCATCTCTCTAAGTTACATTATTGGAAAAAATGACAAATACAACAAAGATAATATAACAGAGACACTAGAGCTGCAACAATTAGTCGCTTAATTAAGCAGCTGATTGAAAGAAAATTAATATGCAACTATTCTATGTTTATAACTGCTCAAATGAGGATTTGCTGCCTTTTTTGTCATAAAAACAGTATTAATAGTCACTGAAATATCTTTGGGTTTTGGATTATTGGTTGGACAAAATAATTTAAAAACATCTTCTAGCTCTGGGAAATTGTAATGGCCATTTATTTTTTTATTACTTTCTGACATTTTAGAGACTGAAGAATAAATCAAGAACTGTGAGATTAATTGATAAGGAGCACAATCATTAGTTTCAGCCCTAAAAGATTAAAGATAAAAATGCTATTACATTTTGTACTTTACCATGTCCATATGTGTCACCGACAGGTTTTACTTTGAGTGAAATACTTTTAAGTGTTGTGAATGTATGGCAGAATCTTTTACATCTAGTCGCTCTGACTCAACCAGGCAGCAGGCTTTTATCTGCCTCATTTGCCTTTCAAGTTTCCACTAACTACTCCACCACACCAGGGAAGTCAGTCTGTCTCTGTTAAAGCGCCGACATTTTGAACAACTGGTGATGCAAGTCTGTTTTGCATCACCATGAATCTTCTCCCGCCTGAAGCATCCTCACAGTAATTGAAGGAAAAGTGGAGCCGAACAGAAAGTCTCAGGGGTTGTTACTGCCGCTTTGAACAGGCCAATGTATCAGTGACATTCTTCAAGTCAAACGTGAAAATCAATCAACTGAAAACAAGAGCGCTTCAAGGTGAATCACCTCTGTCTCTTCCTCTTTGTTGCCGTGCTTTATGGACTAAAGTAAATCAGCAATTGTTGAAGAGCATGCAATTCAGAATTCAAAGGCACTCTGTTTATGCATGCATTATATTGTTCAATTTGAATCCTTTAGGAGAAGTCACTCACACTTGCGCTTAAACAAGACACACAACAGCATTCCTCACAAAGACACGGTATATTGGATTCATACAGGCTTGTCTTTCCACTCGGGGGAAACATCACAGCCCCAAATTTAATTACCTGTATTGACTTTGTGTAGATAAAAAGCTCAACCTGCGTGCAGAGCTGAAGTATGCCCACAGACACACACAAAAACACACCCGTACCCTTTTGTTCAATGAGGTTTCTGTTCAGCAGGGTTCATACTCACCAGGTACCACTGGTCTCTGAACTTGGGATCAAAAGGTTCTACGTAGACATCTCTCTTTTTCCTCCGTTTCGACACCTGTTGTTCCGCCCAAGTTACCTAAACAAGAGGCGCACAAACACAGAAACACACATATAGAAATTAGCTAGACGAAAAATGATGAGGTGATGCTCAGCAAATAAAAATACTCTCTACGCAAACTCCTCACCCTCGTATTAAAAACAGAAGAAATGATTATGAGCTGGACACAAGGGTCACCACGTCAAATGAATTAACAGAGATCCAAATTCTCAGCGGGATGACGGCAGACAGAGTGAGATTAGAGGCACAGGGGTATCGTGAACCCGTCACTAATGAGACTCGCTGATGAACTCCACTGCAGCCCAAGACTAATTAAAATTTCTCGATTGGTGTGAAACGGGATGCACCAGGATCTGTTAGGCTTATGGGTAAACCTTGACATGTATGCAAAGTAACACTGCACACACACAGAGGGACAAATTCACAAGGAAATGAATGGCACAACAGTAACCCAGTCTGCAGCAGGCTTTCGTAATGTTTCCGAGCTCCCACTGAAAGTGTTGACGGGAGCAGAATGCATACAGTGAAAATAAGCCTGTATCTTACTTCCTCTGCAGAACCATGCTCGCTGCACAGCAAAATGCCTGGGTAGATGAGAACAGAAAAAAGAAAAAAAAAACAAAAAAAAAACATGTCAGAGTAGGAAGACAGAGAACTGCCTGCCGCAAGGACGTAGCACCTGATGTGAAGGACAACCGAATCACAGTGCACCTCTCTCTCTCTGTCTCTCTCTCTCTCTCCCCGCCTCTGCAGATCACCAGAGACATAAGAGTAAAAGAGGAAAGAAGTAATGAAGGTCACATTAGCTGCTACACTGAAGCGATGCCAATTCAACACTACCATAATATAACACCGTAATGGAATAATTTCACTTCAAGGAGATGTGTGGGGCTCGTGCAAGTGTCGCTGCTGCTATGACCAGTGAGAAACTCAATCTAGTCAAAGAGAAGGAAATGTTTTTCCATCAGGATTCATCCGATTCTTACTGGGAAGATGAGGTCAGCCCTGCGAGGTACAGCCAGGGTAGATTACACACAAAAACTGGGTGGCAGCTTCTTCACGCTAAATATGTGCACTTAAGGATTATGGGCCTTGGCAAATAAAGTCAAAGAACTACTGCTGACAAACAGATGGATGTGTCAACAAATGTTTTCAGTTAAAGCTGCCAAGACTTCATCCAACATTCAACTGGCTGCCAGTACAGCTGCATGAAAAAGTCTGGGCATCCTTTGTCAAAATGTATGTTATTATGAATAGTTAAGCGAATGGAAGATGGACTGATCTCCAACACACATAAAGAAAGGGAGGAGGAAAAAAAGGAGCACCATAGAAAAGTTTGGGCAGCACAAGAGATTTGAGCTCTCAGATAACTTTTGCTATGTCTGACCTTAATTAGCTTGTTAGGGCTATGGCATGACCACAATCATCGTTAGGAAAGTGATGCAAATTTCCAATCTTTATATAACCTTGTCCCAAAAATCAGCAGCTATGGGCTCCTCTAAGCAGCTGCCAAGCACTCTGACAACTAAAATAACTGATGTCCACAAAACAGGAGAAGAAGATAACAGAGCTATGAGGTAGCTGTTTCCTCTGTGTGTAATGTAATTAAGAAATGGCAGTTAACAGGAGAAGTGGAGATCAAGTTGAGGTCTGGAAGACCAGCAAAGTTTTCAGCGAGAACTGCTTGAAGGATTTCGAGAAAAGCAAATCAAAACCCCCGTTTGACTGCAAAAGACCTTCCACACATGCTATCAAGACAACAGGGACTCTTTCACACCACTTTCATGCCACTGGGAATCTGACAGTCTCCTTATTGTATATGGTCAGAATATAAATTACAGCTATGTCTAAAAAGGGGGGAAAAAAGTTGAAAACTGCCATTGTAAACTTTTTCTTTGTGCTGGCTTTGTCAGCCTGTGTACCTTTGGAGGACGAAATGAAATCTGATCCAACACATTCAAAGAAGAAAGGCCTCTGTCCTACTGCCTCTGCATTTTAGTCTGGTGCATTCTCTCGCAGACAACAATGAGAAGATAAATCAAGGTGGTACAGAAAAATGTGAAACTACTCAGAAACCGTTCCAAAGCTTTGGTACCCATACTGTATATAATTACCATTCCTATAATGCCAAGATTGACTATGCAAGTGCACTTGACTATGCAAAACTAACATGAACGGCATCATATCAGCTGCTCAAACTTATCTTTACTGAAATAATGAATACATATCTTATGTATCGCATCTTATCTTATATGTATGTATCAATTTATCACATTTTTACAAGGAGAGATTCGAAACCTACCACTACATGACATTATCACTTCATTTAATTAGCATGAGGCAGGTTTAGAGACAGAGAGGCAGTTGTTGACGTGCTTCTCTCTGTCAGGCTTTAATATTGGCTTTCTGTTCTAAAGGAAACGGCAGTATTATCGACTGAAAAAAGGTTCTGTCTGGGTGACAAAGACTCAGTTGTGCGCAGGGACCAAGTTCAACTTCATTACAAGAGTCCAAGTGATTTTCAGTCAGATACAAACAAGCTATTTTCTCTTGCGTCATAAGGCCATGTATGTGATTTCCACCTTCCATTTCCTCATCTGCTTTTCAATCACACATGAAATCTTGTATGAAACCCGGCTTGTTTTCACACATATGTATGGTAGATCTCTGTCATGGGAAATAAGATGCTGACTCTGTTCAAATATGACAGGATTCTTATTAAATAAAAAGACGCAATGCTTGCGCAATATTTGTTCTCTGAGGCAACAAAGGAAGTTATGTATAATGTACATGGGAGCAGATGGTTGCACTGCATCAAAACTTGTCTCTTCATCACAGCGGAGGATGGTGCAACTTTGAATTCCCTTCGTATTGTTTTGCACATTATACACAAAAACATCATATGTAAGAACTTTGTACTCTTGTGCAACGTGGCAGCTTCTATTGGCACTTGAGCTCTGTGTGAAAAGTTCAGAACTGCTACCAGGTCTAAGTTGACAGACTGGTAGAATAAGTCTTACAGAAAGGGTGGTGCAACACGTAAGAAAACACAAAGGTGTCACTGTAAATATTATGTCTAAATTGCAGTTCAGTAATCAATATTAAAATGCATTTGTTCCTCAAAAGGGAAACCTCTTCTCTTCTCTTCTCACTGCTCAATCATAGCTCATATACTCAGGCAAAGATTTTCATTAGCTCGAGTAAGGTAACTTCAGTGTCTGCTCCCTTTAGCTCCAGATACCTCAGTTATTTCCCACCCACTAATTTGTGCAGTCATTTTTAATGTTGCACACAGTTCATGGAAATGTCCATCAGAATGCAGGAAAGACATGATTTTGCTTTAGTCCAACTCATAAGGAAATGATGGCACAGATTGTGTTCACATGCTATCAAGACAACAAGATCAACTCAGTCAGTCAACGCTGGGAAAAATAACTTCCTGAAAGTTGTTTACTAGTACAGAAATTATCTTCTTTTTTTCTTTTAATACTTTCACTGCTCCTTTTGTGGGAAGTGATGCATCATTTCAGTGCACAAACTATATATATATATATATATATATGTATATGAAAAAATAATCAGTTTTTATAGAGTTATGCCAGGATCAGACTACACAAATCTAGCCCGATTCTGAGATGATTTTGTTGTGCCCGACAAAGTACCAGCGTCATGGCAGATAATGAATAATAATAAACTTAATATATAGAAAGTTTATTATTATCATCATTATTATTATTATTATTATTATTATTCAATTACCAGGGTCATGGCCGATTATGAACGTCAATCTGGAGTATACCGAGCTGCTGTCAGGTGGGACAACAAGACAGATGAAAAGTTTGTTGCCCATACTGTCCTCTCTGTGCCACCCAGGAGCGCATGCACAGCCAGCTTTTCTTTCTTTTTTTTGCAGCACAAGACCACAAGCATCACACACAACGCTTCTGTCAGCATGATTGACAATTGCTTCATCCACCTCCCTGATGACCTCTGAACTTGTGCATGATTGTGAAATAAGACGTGCCATGATTGGTTGAGGTCATACGTGTAGTCTTCAGAGTCACTCGGCGCAGACGTGGCAAGAGTTTATAGCACTGTGATCGTTAGATCTGACACGGTGGCCATCGTCAAGGACAAAAATATTCTGTGTCTGAACTCGGCATTAGAGGAATATAGCAGGTAGCAGCCTTACATTACTTATTTGCTATTTAATATAGTATGCCAGTGACTGTTCTGTAAAATGAACCGTGTTTATTTGAATATTAAACTGAACTTGAGATCAAAGTCCTCATTTCCAACAAATTTTCTGTTCCCTCTGCACATTCAGAGTAAACAGGAACGAGAAACAATAGAAGTCATACTTTTCAGCACCAAACTCACAATTCATGTTGAACAGATTTCCTACTTTTGGCAGGAGAGTAACAACAAACATTTCCACTTTCCATTCTTTTAAGTCTTTTGAAAATTCTTTAATAGTCTGTGACAGAACACGGAGTCCTAAAGTTGACAAACAGCAGTTTCATTATAAATGAGCTTTGAAAATGGAAAGCGGTGTCTATCTCACGCGTCCAGACAGATCCAATGCAGAACTGACGCTCACAAGCAAACCACTCAGCTCATGTTTAGGTGGAGGGTCCTATCTGTCCGACAAATAGATTCCCCACCCGACTCATTTTGCCCACCCACTGCTTTGTCCCTCTTCATTATACAAACATAGCGTCCTTCCTCTGAGGCCAAATGGAAACCTCAAATAAAGCATTGCTACCACAGAGGAACACAATACCAATTATAGTGCAGATATGCAGCTATTCCATTTACATTTATTCTCAAGCTTTTCTGTGTCACAGCTGCTTTTATTCTGGCCATAGTCATGAAACTGACAGTAAATGCCTTGACCACAGTCAAACAAATGCTACTTTAATTCTTTGTTTCTCAGCATTTCATTGCTTTGCTATGCTACTCTAATTTTCAACTAACCAAACGAATACACTGAAACAAAGCAAAGTGCCCACAACAACAAGAAAGTAACAACCGAATAAATCAGAAGACAGTAGAAGGTGTGGAGGTAGCAGATAGGCTAAAAACTTTAAATCTTCAATAGACCCCATTAACAGGGCTCTGTTAGCCAGTGTATGAGATCTGGCAGAGGTCCATGTGCTTCTTCGGTAATTAGACACTCTTCAAAGAGGGTTTACTGAGCCTTTTGTTCAGGCTTCATCCCGACCGGTTAAAAAGCTGCAGGGACAGTCTCTGTAGGATTTCACAATTCCTCCAATTAGGAATATTTTTGCAATGTTTTACCCTTTCATAAAAACTGCGCAGCTGATGAAAATGTGAATCAAATTTGCAATGATCTGCTGCTATATAAAAGCTTTGATCAGACCATTAATTGCAGCACAGTTATAGAATTGTATTGATGTTTAGGGAGATGCCAGGGAGTCTATGCATAATAACCGAGGGGATCTGGCAAAAATTGCAAGCTCTTGCACCATTTGTAAAGCTTGACCTTTGATTAAACAATCAAACAAACAAAAAAACACAAAATCTTGTAAATTCCTGCATGTCCAACAAGCTTACCTGACCCTTCCTGGATGGTTTCCACTTTCTCTGAGGTGCTGTGGGAAAAAAGGAATTCAACAACAGGAAACAGGGCCGCAGTGTTAAAGGAAATCCCAAAGAGGGAGGTGGACCATTTTCTAACATGCACGCAAACAAACCCAGCAGAAGCTGTTCTAATCCCAACATGCACCTGTACTGTGTAGCTGCACAGCACGCCAGCACAGCCAGTGACACCTGAAGGCAGGTTTCGTTAGAGGCAGCAGATTAGCTTTTACGTATATAACGCTTCCACCGTTGCACTTTATATGGACAGTTTTGCCTTTGTTTCTGTGACATCTAACAGGTACACAGCTGCTCTTAAGTGCTGCTGTCAACTGTAAACTTTTTATTTTACTGCGTATGAAAAGAGGCTGTCTGAATTCAGTTCAACAGACCAACACCACCCTCGCCCACGCATGTTATAGAAAACAATAAGGGACATTTCACCGTTATGTAGTTTGCCCACCAGAAAGTGGAAATTCAATTGATTTTCATAGTGTAAACTTAAAAAATATGACTTAGGTAACTGTATGTTTTTTATAGTTCTTCAGAGCTGCAGCGATTAGTCAATTAATCGATTAGCTGCTTGAATGCAGACAGCTGTGGCTCATGAAGGTAGAGCAGGTCACCCACTAATCGCAGGGTTGGAAGGTCCTTGGGCAAGACATTGAACCGCAAGTAACTCCAGATGGTCCGGCCGCTACCTTGCATCATAGCTCGCTGCCAAAGGTGTGTGCCAATGGGTGAAAACTTAAAAAACATATATGCATGTATATTTTAAAACCTTTTTTTATCGAAGGGAGTTTCACTGAGAGCATTGCTCTCTTTTTCAGGAACGCCCTGATCACATTCACACAGTTACACATCGACACCTGGAAGCTGCTCAGTACAACCACAGTTGGCTCACCGGCCACTGAGTCGCTCCACTGGAGCAGTTGAGGTTAAGGGCTTTGCTTTTGGGCACCTCGGTTGTGGTAAGGAGGGGGGAGCAAGTGCTGCCTTTTCACTTTCCCCACTCAAATTTGTCCTGCCATTCCAGGGAATTTAAGTGACGGCCATTCGCTCACAAGCCCGCTTCTCTATCCTTTAGGCCACCATTGGACAAAATCGATCATTTAAGTAAAAGATCCAAATATTGTCTTGTTTTCACTCAGATCTGAAAATTTGCTGCTTTTCTTTGTCTTTACGTTATAGTAAATTAAATATTTTGTGGTGTTTGGACTTTTTGTTGTACAAAATAGACGTTTGATTAGCTCACTTTTCGGCTGCAGGAAATTATGACAGGCACTTTTTAAACTGCCTTCTGGTGTTCTAGGCCAAATGATTAAACAGTTTTTTACTTAAAAAAAAAAAAACTTTATGTGGCACTTTTTATTTGAAGTCTAACCCCTAATTTCTGACGGGCGCGTAATGTCCACATTCTGTAACGGAGCTGATCGCTGCCACGTAGCGTCTCCGTTTCAGAAGCGTATGTTTAAATCACCCTGTTCGGACTCCCGTTCGTGCATCAACAATAAACTCAATTAAAACAAACAAAAAAAAGAACTGATTTAACTACGAAGCCTGCTTACCCATGGTAGAAGCACAAAAATCAAGAGAAAATGATAATGATGATGAAATAAACACGATCTGAGGAAGTCAACAAAGCTCAGCAGGCAAAACGCTCCGCTTCTGAAACCAGCCAGTGGGGAATGGTACATTTACTTTGATGGAGTGACCTATTTAACATTTTCAGCAGTTAGTTAAGTAGACGAAAAAAGTAATCAGGCCTTTCAAACTACCCCACAGTATTTATTGAGGTATTTATATTGTTACATTAAGTCACTCAGTTTTTATAAAAGCACTTTCAAAAGGTTGGAGGGTTTTCTTGATGGAAGGTTCTTTAACAAGTGCTCATACATCTTCTCTCTCCGCCACACACCATCCCCACAACTATGAATGTTAATTTCACACTCTTCCCATTGTCCTTCCCAGTGGGGTAGGACACAGGAAACTAACCTCAAACTCGTCTGCAAAACTCTGAGGAAAATACAGACATGTGAAATTTTAATTTTGATCAGTCAAGGAGGAGGAAATTGTTTCACACAGAGGAGTGTCTGTATCTGGGGAGTATCAGCACAGAAGCAGCAGCTCACCTTTGAGCACTCGGGTGAAAGGAACACGGATAGTTTGTGCGCTGTGGTTCATCTGAGACAGCCATTAAAAAAACAAGGTGACATATGAGGGCTGAGGGTTTGGTTTTTTGCTCTGTTTAACTTACGGTATTCTTCTTTGGTCCTGCTGTGCTTCTCCTCTTGTACTGCACACAATAACTGCTCGTTTAGTGAAATGACTAACTGAACAATTTTCCCCAAATTATCAATCAAACGAGAGTAAAAGACCAAGTCTCATCTTGGACAAAAGAGCTTTCTGAGATTTTAAATGAAGAACCAATCCCATGTATCGCTATCTTGCCAAAAACACAATTCTAAACAGTCATGGATGAATGCATGCCTATAATATTAA
>JAPZEA010000001.1:18179117-18192711 GCA_029783685.1 Heniochus monoceros | reverse complement strand
GGAAGGGGGGCCTTGCTAACTCCATCTCTTCTCATTTTTTCCTTCTCTTACTTGCTGACATACATCCCTCAGTGCTGGATCTGGATCTGGTACTGCTTTTATGGCCTCTAATAATAACAACAACAATAAAGGAGCCAAAAACCTGCTGTAATTATTTGTAAAAGCAGCTATAGTGCTGCTTCCAGAGGAGCTAACTGGGAGCTCGCTTGGGCAGGGGGGCTCGCATTAACCACTGTTAATCGTTACCACGATGCGTGCGAAACGGCATCACGGTACGGCCCATAAAATGGGCAGCGCTTCTCTCCTGGAGGTTAAGTGCTTTCATGGCTCAGAAAGGTGTGGTTGCTATAGGAATGGCGCAGTGTTGAGGAAAAAGTCTCAAACACAATGCAGGGCCCTGCTCTATGTCATAGTTTACCTCAAGCCGCACTGGGCCCTGGGGCTGATGGCGAATAGTGAAGCGGTGAATAACCAGGTGCACCAAAGTGGATTCTCCAACTGGTCTTAATCACCCTTTAATCCAGGGGGTTACCCTGGCAACCCTTCCTCTCCTCCTCCTTCCATCCAAGTCTTTTCCTCTTCATCTCCGTCACGGACAGCTAATGTCAGTCAAGTCAAGCAGAGAAATCTCTCCTTAATCCCCCCCGATACAGAACCCTGCCCCCTCCCACATGCACATCACCACCACCGCCATCACGGCCACCACCAGTTCCCCCATCTCATGGTCGCTGCACCATCAGCGCGGCGGCCGAAGGCTAGTGAAAGACAAGGGGAGAAGGAAGGGTAAATAACGAAGTGAAAGGCCCATCTGACATGCCAATTGGTGTAATTATGGGCTTATAGGCTCCTAATACATTTCTGAGGACAGCTTTGTGAGCCCCCTCTGAGAGCTGAGCTTGTCTGTCATGTAGCGACATAAAGACGTGTTGTCATTGAGCCTGCGAGGGATCCATTTTGCTTACAATATGTTTTTTAATTTGTTTTCATATAAGGCTCCGTCATGGACCCCACATCTACTTTTGATATTAGTTTCTTGCTATTTGTTTGGATGACTTTTCTCTGCCACTCAAAGCCGTTTCTTTCCGCCTACCATTGATGCATAATCCTATAAAGTCTCATGTGTTTATTATGAGTATGTCACTGTATATATTTCAGTCTTTAACGTCCATACTGCAGGCGCACATTCATGTAAGGCAATACTAGTCAGCTATTTTCCCACTGGCACCAACAGAAAGCTTACATTTGTGCCACTATAATGTCTGGGCTCTACACATAGACCTCAAATTTTCCTCCATCCCCTTGGGACCGCACTGAGACAGGGCAGCTCTGTCTCCCCCTGTCCTTTCCACATCGTCCTGTCCCTCTTCACCGTTATTAGTTCTTCCTGCAACAGCGCATTGACGCTCCAATCTTTCGAGCTGGCCAACTCGCCGTTTCCAAACATCGCTGACGTTCTGAGGCTGCACGCTCACAGCAGACATGCATTTGTTTGCATTTGTTCCCTCCAGAGGGGGAAAGGGGGACAACAGATGTCGCCATGTTGGCTCTGGTTGTTTCTGATCAGCCACAGGCGATGCCATGACTCCCATCCATCAGAGCAGGTCGGCTGCTGTCATGTCAAGAACACACACACACACACACACACACACACACACACACAGTATGTATAGATGCAGAAAATAACTTAAGATTATACATAGATAGAGAAAAAGTATGCATACAGTATGTGTGCATGAACAAAAACAGCATTTGAGTGCACGCACACACACACACACACACACACACACACACATGCACACACACACACACAAACCATGGGGAGTAAATGGGCTGCAGTTGCCATAGAAACAGTTGAGTCCCACAACATCCATTCCAGAGAGCCTTCAGAGAAAAAAGAAGTGTTTGTCTCATTTTTCAGATGTGTGTGTGCGTGTGTCTCAACATAAAGAGCCACATACACTCACTCACACTCACACACACACACACACACACTGTGAGCCAGTGTGTGTGTGTGAGTGTGAGTGTGTGTGTGTGTGTGTGTGTGTGTGTGTCTTTGCAGTCCAGTGTTGTCATGGCAACCCCTTGGTGGTCTATCACCATACAACCTGCGTTCAGCGCTATCAATACCTAGCATCTGCTCCTTAGAGGGGTGCTATCTCGCTCTGTGCACACACACTGTCAAACTTTCATGTATTTACTGTGTTAGTGGAAATCATTGAATAAAATACAGAGCAGCACCTGCACTCACATGGTTCTCTCTCTTTGTTGCTCGCTCTCCAGGGAAACCAGATCCTGAGCGGTCTCTCGCTAGATGAGTACAAGACCACTCTGAAGATGATCGAGAGGGCTATTCTGGCCACTGACCTGGCCCTGTACATGAAGTAGGTACAAAACGTCAAGCCCAGATGGAAATCTGACTGGAGAGGGGTAGAGGGGGGGGAGCTGAAGGAGAAAAGTCGATTTGGGCTGAGGGAAGAAGGGGGTAGGAGGTAGAAGGGGGAGTGTTTTGGCTGGTTATGATTACACTCAATCAGCACTCATTGTCAATCCAGGATACTGATAAAGTCTTTATGTCTCAAAAAAAGTTCAGCAAAAATTGTTCCTTTACAAGCTAAGAGCTAATTTACACGTGCACGTGCGTCCTCGGCAGCTCACAATTTAAACACATTAGTAATGTAAAAACCAGCACCATGATTATGATGCAGGGCAGTTCGTCGACTACGATTAAGGCATGTTCAGTGTCAGGCAAATGAGAAGCATAGAGAGCATGTGCAATGCCAAAACCAGCAAAATGCAGAATTGGCGGGTGTAGAGTTCGGTCGCTTTTTTGCAAAAGTTTTAATTTGGGGTTAAAGGTAATGACTGAGCTGCAGCTGTATGGGAATGCTGACAGCCCAATGCAGTACAATGGAAGGTTATCTTGGAAGATAAGAAAGATAAAAAGCCACATAATAGTGAATAGGTCAAGTAATTTAGAATTTTTATACTCAAGATAAGACTTTGCGTATAATCCAAAAATGTCAAAGTTGGGATGATAATGTCTCTCCAGTATAATTGCATGCTACTTAATTGCATTTGCTTTGCAAGATAGTTAGCCTATACCAGCTATAGTTAGTAGGTATCCCTCAATCCGGCTGTTTAGCCTTGTGGCCCACCAGTCGTGACTTGTGATAGCGTAGCGTTCTATTTAATATTGGTAAAGGAGAGCTGTGTTAATCTTATGGCAGTGAGCTTTTTACCTCCACTGTCACAGGTTACAGTTAGCAAAACACTGAATCAATTTGATATTTATTTGATATATTCTTTAAGAACAGAACAGAAAGCCGCAGCCCTGTCCTCAGTCAGGAGGTTGATAGTACAAGAAGTAGGTTATCTTAGGTAGAAGGTTGTTTTTCCATCATGGAAACATGTAGATTTAATTGAAAGATCTACATTCAAGACCAATCAAGGGATGATTATGATGATCCAATAATGAGGGAACAGACACTGCTGTGTGTCGTCAGCACAGTCTCATCTGTACTCATGCTGCTTCCTATGCATTGTGTTCGAACATACAGCTGCTATCATGTTGGCAGCTTCCTTTCACCTGTGGATTTATTGTCTATGCTCTCTAAGTTATTTTACATTGTTGATGTAATCTTTACATGTGATTTTATGCCCCTTAAATTTTTGGGTGAAACAGATCAGATTCAGCCCTCTCTCAAGGAAAGTGGCAGCAGAGTAGAGGCTGTAGAAGTGTCATTTTCATTAACCATAACAGCTCAAACAATTGACCTGAAAATCTCTAAATAAATACACAATCGTCTAATTTTGCACCCCCAGACTTTTGGCTTGCACAACGCCCCTGTGCCAGCCAACTGCTAGCTTTACCTGTCTGCTGTTTGGTGCTTTGCATGGAGTGCACAGTGTGTTTATCAGGGCTTTTTCACTGAAAACAGCTGCTGCTGGAAACAAGGTAGACAAGAGCAGATTTGCAGGCCATAAAACTAAAATACTGAGCTAAAAGAGGCTAAAAAGCTCAGTAGAGGTGTAGAGTTTGTGACTTTGAACAACCCCTGTCACATTACACTTAGACATTTGATCCATGGTTAATGCAAAAATATTGATTAGAGCAGCTTTAAGGTTTGTTTGCACAAAGACTAGGAGTTTAATGACTCTTGCCTGCCCTTATGGAACACAGTAGGGTGTCCAGGGAATATACTATCCACATCCTTTGAAAGAGAGTTTTCTTAAGTTTTCCAAGATGTATTTCATTTTTTTTTTCCCTGGACTGTTAATGCTAGTGGGATATATCTTTGGTTTTGGAAAAAAAAAACATACGGTATCCATCATTTTGACAAAATCTCTACAATTAAAACTTCTAACATTTTCTTTCACTCCCGTATTTTTGATTTTTTTTCATTCATCTACCTCAGTGATTTTCAGCTCTTATCTCATCCCTCTTTCAGTCTAGACAGTGGGTGGTGGAGGAGGTAAGTAGGTGTTATATGAGGTTATATATCTGCTGTGTCATTGTACGTGTGTGTGTGTGTGTGTGTGTGTGTTGTCAGGAGGCGCGGGGAGTTCTTTGAGCTCACCAAGAACAGTCAGTTTGTTTTGGAGGACGAACATCACAGAGACTTGCTGAGGTGAGTACCAGTCCTCCAAAACTCAAACGGGCTGAAAAGCACCAACATATACAGTACAGGTCCATCAACAATGGGACACACACACTTTGCCTTTAAAGGAATAGCTTAATATTTTGGGAAATATGCTCATTCGCTTTCCTTGAAAGCAAGAGGTGAGATGAAAATATTGATACCAATCTCATGTCTGTGTGTGAAGTTGTCTCACAGACAAATGGGAAAAAAAAGACAATTTGTGGTTTTAGTCGGTGTCGGAACTGTTTCTAATTTCACCAGTTTATCCATCTTCCAGGTACTTTGGTGCAGAGTCAGGAACCAGACACTGGAATAAACTCGCTCTTGTGAACTCTGCAAAAAACTGAAATGGTTAAGTTAAAACATTTAGAATAAAAACATGAAGATTCTCAGTCACCCAGGTCAAGGTTATCCAAGGTGGGTTGTATCGAGGGCAACTGGACTTTATTGTAGAAACTTGAATACAGTCCACCTCTCATCCAGGGAGCTCCTTCAGTTCTGACTTCTGGGCAGTCACAGGTATTTAACCTCTGTGGGTTCATTATCAAGGTCATTGATACCACCTAGTTCGTTGGTGCTCCTGGCTGTTGTAATGGCAGTCGTTAAGAGTCTTTGGAATCACCTGAGGTCACTTGGGACTCCCCACCAGTCAGTAAAAACTGAAGAAGCCCCTTGGATGAGAGGTGAACTGTTTTCAAGTGTCTAAAGTTCCAGTTGTCCGAGATTCAACCCCCCCTTGATTAGCCAGGCTAGCTGTTTCCTCCTTTTTTCCAGTGTTTATGCTAAGCTAAGCTAATCACATGCAATTCCATACTCAACATATATGCATGAGATTGATATCAATCTTCTCATCTCACTCTTGCAAAGAAAGTGTGTAAGCATATTAGGCAAAATGTTAACTATTGCTTTAAGAGGGCACCTGAAAGTAAGACTCCTGCATACTGCATCTGTGTGCAATGAAATTACTGTTATATATAGTTATAGGTACTATTACTGGTAAAAACTTTACTGGAATTTTAGAACTTTGTGGATGAGATGCAGCTTTAATTCCCCAGAAGTCTCTTCACACAGATATTAATTGTTTTTAAACTCACAAAACACACACACGTTTGACCTCCAGCACCATAACCTCACTCACAATGTTTGGATGTTATGCTATGAGGAGCTACTATTGACAGTTATTTATGATGTGTGGCTCTGTTAAAGTCAGTGTGTGTCAATGTATTTCCCCCTTCAGGTCAATGCTGATGACTGCATGCGACATCTCAGCCATCACCAAGCCATGGCCAGTGCAAAAAAGGGTAAAAAAGAATCCCATATATCCTTCTTACTTACCTGTTTTGGCTGTACTGCAGTTTTCCAGCCTTCGTTGGTTTACATTATCCTTTTTCTTCCATTATCTCTGGTTTCTGTGGTTAGTTTCTGTTGGATATATGACAGCTTGTTTATCTCATCCAACATAAGCCATATATCCTTATACAGCATGTGAAACAGCTGCCAGAGAACAAGATAATCAGCGGTAGTATGAGTATGAAGCATTCATTTGGTTTTGTCGAATTGTTCTGCCATGTCTGCCTGGGCTGCATATTGTCACCTTAAGTTTTTGTGGTTAACATGTTAGCAAACAGTCACCATTGTAAACATTCACAGACACAGAGATACAAATTCAACATACAGTCCGGTGGTTCAGCCGCAGTTTGCTGTGTTGAAGCCAGCACAGGTTCAGCGGAACCACAGCTAGTCAGGTCCAACTTAGCTTTAAACCCAATGAAGTTCCAGTTGAGCTGAACTCATTCTAAACTTCAGTTTAGCTAGTCAGATGCTAAGTGACGCAGCAATAGCCCCATAACGTTTCAACGTGTTAGCCAGCAGTTGCTTATTTACTCAACCAGAAGGCACAGAGTATCATTAAATTACATTTTACATACTAATGGTATGCAAGTCCAATATTGCTAGCTGGTCACTAACTTTGTTTGCAACAGTTTCATTTAGTTTTCTTCAAGGAGATCAATGAAATCCTGAGATATAGGCCTTCTGCAAAGGTCCTCTGCTTAGAAAAATTCTGGTTATTGGACAAATATAGCAGACACTGTCAGGACCAGACCTTTGAATAACAAAATCACATTTATTTATTTTCAATTAGCCTATTATGTTTAATACTGCTATTTTCATGAGCCCGTATCAGTGTGAACAGACAACTAAAAAACATGGAAAATCCATAATGATAACTACATACTGAACTAGAAAATGCC
The DNA here is from genome assembly GCA_029783685.1 of Heniochus monoceros. Classification (NCBI taxonomy): domain Eukaryota; kingdom Metazoa; phylum Chordata; class Actinopteri; order Chaetodontiformes; family Chaetodontidae; genus Heniochus; species Heniochus monoceros. Next base: position 18,185,819 of record JAPZEA010000001.1, on the reverse strand, counting down.
AGGATCCATTAAAGTCACAGAAACGGCTTTCAACCCTTTGACCTTCCCACTGCTGCCAACCTTTGAAAACGCCTTAACGACGTTTCTGCAGAAATTGTCACACAATCGGGTAGCACTCACCATCGAGCAGTTTGCCATGATACACGGCCATGCCTGCCACACGGCCGATGAACTTGAAGTAGGACAGGTGGTCCTCGTTACACAGACCTGAGTTAGGGTTAATCTGCAGTGTGTAGTTGTCCCTGAGAGAAAGAAATCACATAATATGAAGAAAAAACAAAGAAGAGATATTTTCCAAAATCAGCTGTCCTGCTTCCTGCCCACAGATAATTTCAGCTGTATGTGTATGCTGTTATAAGAAATACAATTCTGTGATTGTGTATGAATTTTGACTTGAAGTTTGTATTTTCATTGATGTTCAAGTTATGTAAATAGCACTAACTGCTCCGTGGAGATCTTGCTCCCAACTCATTTTCCAGCTCACAATTACAGTTTTCCAGACCGCATTTGTGGATTTTGACAGTGAAAGAGGATGAGCAATTTAAATCTCATGTGGCCTGGCACTGTGTAACCCAACATGCATCTTCCCACCAACACAAATCACCCATAGTCTGTGACTGCAGGCAATGAGCAGTGATACATTATGTATATGTCTCTGAGTTGCTCTTTTTTCTTTCCAGACCTGTATGGGAGTCCTGGGTGCAGAATATCTGTCCCAAAGGTCTGTCGTTTACTATTCCACAATATAAATAAGAGCACCAGTACATGTTCCTCTTGGTGTCGATGGGCTGTGCAATACAAGACTGGCTTGGGTGTCTGTAAACACACCTTAATGGTGTATAAGACTGTTGGAGAAGGTATAAAAAGAGACTCACGTGGCAGAATACTCGAACAGTCCGTAGTACGGGTTGAACATCTCCTTCGACATGAGGAAGAACCACTCTCTGGCTACGCCACCGTAGTCCAGTCCTTTTTCTCCCTCAAACTCCACCCACAGTCGTGCCTTCAGCAGGTCTGCCCTCTTAACTGAGAGGATGCGTCGGTATGAGTCCTCCAGCACCGCATTTCGTCTCATCTTCATCTCAAAACGGTTTGGGATGTCAGCCTGCACAGAAATGTATTGAGGTTATTCAGAAGAAACTTATATCAGAGGTAAATGCAACACCAGTCCTGATGAGAACAGCTTTATCATGTATTTGCAAAGTAAACAGTCTCAGTTGAAGCTGCTGTTTGAGGACACTCACCGGTTTCTTCAGCTTCTTCCGGAAGTAGTCATACTTCTGTTTATAATCTCTGGAATAAGGCACTGCCTATAATCAACAAAGGGCAGTGTTCAGTGGCAACAAATCAATATTAACCTTATGACCTCCACTGTGGACAATGACACACATTTACAGGAAGCCTGCAAGCTATAAATAGCGAACAGTTTTTATTGTATGCTAATATCATGTTACTGACGAATAATCTGTCGGTTTATACTCACTGGTACAGTAATAGCTGAGTTCTGTAATCTGGGATCATCCCATTGTGTGGTCCTGGTGTCTATGTAATATAATATGTCACATTCATTAATATGGAAACAAACTCATCATTTAGTCCAAGATGTATTTTTAGCATTAAAGGTCAAACGTACTGTGATCTATGTAGAATATCCTCCAATCAGTGTGGACCCTCTCCTCCCAACCAGGCTAGGAAGGAAAAAAACATCACACTCTTTAATAAATTGGCTTTAGACTATGAAACCTACAGCGGAACGTTTGTCTCCCCCTTGTGGTCGTGATAGTAATTATATAAGCAGTGTCCTCTTGAGCTCTTGACCTAGGCTGACAGGTGAGCTCAGCCCACTTTGCCCCGCCCCCAGGAGCCTACAGTGGTTCCTCCCTCTTTCAGGTCAGGCAAACCAGTCATTGCTGGCTGACGATCAACACAACGCTACTGCCAATGTGGGAACCTCACCACAGACCCCAGATTTAAAAACTCTGGTATAATGAAATACGGAGAGCTTTACCTGGCTGTGATAGGCTTAATCAGAATCATGTGAATTTATTTGGCAAGGGTTTGAATGTAACAGATGTTCATTTATATGCAAAAGTCCAGTACTGTCAGCTCTGATTGTATATTACAACACAGAGCCATTCAGGCACCATTTACCACATGCTTTTCGCCTGAGATCTGAAGCCTAGAGTTGATAAATGTCTTCCAATTGATTTGTTACAGATTTTTTTGTAACTGATGAACTTACTGGCAGAGGGCCGAGATCAGCGGGGTCGAGTGAGGCTCTCCTCCTCTGCTGCACAGGAATCTTTAGCCTGGGATCTTCCTGTTCAGAGGAAAACAAAGAGGGTGTGATTCAGTCAAAGAGGAAATGCTTACACAAGAGATACTACTGACTGGTAGGGACTCTGTTTTTCACAGATTTTTTTAAGTTGCTACCATGACACACTTTAGAAAAAAGTCTATTTAGCAACTGAGACCCTTTCTTGTTGTGGAAATAAAATATTGGCCTTCGTGGAGCTGGCCCCTAGTGGCCATTAATGGAAATGCATCCCCAAGTAGCCCACCACTTATACGTGGCTATAAAAGCACATCTAAAGTCTGCTGCCTTCTCACCCAGGTAGTAGTCTTTGTGTTGTGGTCAATGAAAAAGGGTCTTCCATTGGGAGCACTGCGAACCTCCCAACCAGTCGGCAGGAATCCAGATTCGTATGTGGGTTCGGGGCTCGGGGTGTGCTGAGGAGACTCCTCAGGGGGGGCAGGTGGTTGGGATGGAGCGGAGCTCTGGGGTAAGCCTGCACCACTCTGTGCTGCTGCTGCTGCTGCTGGTGATGCTGTTGGTGCTGCTGGGGCCTCTGAGGTTTTCTGTCCAACAAAAATTAGAATACGGAGAGGTATTAGTGTTAAACAAATGTCTAAAATTCACTTGATTGTAGATCCATACTGAATATGCTAGGTTAGTATACTGTACATACATTTACCTCCTATCAAAATCATTAAGAAAGTCCACTTTGTACCTGAATGAGGGGTCGCGTCCATGAAGTGGTTCGGCTGTTGTGGTTGACATAGTAGCGTCTTCCTTTATTGTCTCGCTTCTCCTCCCAGCCGGGAGGCAGCCCAGCTGAGGTTGGAAGCAGCTATTGAATGACATAAAAATTGATTACAGAGATCAATACTGAAAACCCCAGGCTCATTTAGTAACATAATATCAACAAAGACATATATAACCTCACTAAAGCTACCCTCTGAGCTCCACAGCACAGGAAATGACAGAGGCTGTGCTGATTAAAGAATCTAACTGTAAATCTTGAACACTGACGTCTGTAAACTCATACAGTAACATTCTGATGTGAGACAGGTTTGGTAAAATGCAGGAATGAGTGATTTGAACAGGGAGTGCAAGACTCACCACAGGATTAACAGGATGTTCCTCTCCTGTTGAAGACCGGACACTTCCTCTGAGACTGGAATGGCTTGAATTACTAACATGATCCTGCATCAGAGGGGAAGGATGTCAAAGACAACAATGATCATCTGGCCATGAAATGTGTATATATAATTCCCACCCCTCTCTCTCTCTCTCTCTCTCTCTCTCTCTCTCTCTCATTGAAAGCCTGTGGTTCATGTTAATGTCATTATGTCCACCTCTTCCTCTGTCTTATGGTAACTGGAACCTTATGCTGCACAGTAAATGACTCACTGTCTGGGAGGTGTGCAGCTCGCCAGCTGTGGCCCCTGAAACGTGAACGTTTCTTAGCTCGTCGCAGAACGAGTGGAACTCAGGCACCGGCGTGCGGGATGCAGGTGATGTGAGCTGGTTATTGCTGTGGTACAAGGTGGACTCGTCCTCTGTAATGATCTCCCAGCTCTAGAAGATGCGACAGAAGAGACTCATCAAGAACACACAGTGGGACAACTGATCCAGGGTTAGCTTGGCCAAATTACTCAGTTTAAATATACAGTGTAAGCCACTAAGAGTTCTGTTTTAGAAACCTACAAGTTAGTTTGTTTAGAGTAAATGAAAGTGTTTATGCCAAAGCCCTCAGAGGAAAAGCCAGAACTACAGTGCTACAACCACCACTGCAACATCTGGCTTCAAGATGGGAGCCACATAGCTATCAGAACCCTTTCACCTAAAAAGCATTTTAAAAAACTCCATTGTGGACGGGCTGTGTGACATTCTTAAACCTGCAATAGTTAATTTTTTGGCCACTTGGGGCAGTAGAATTGAGCTGGGAACACAACACTGACATATCGTCGCCTTTTAAGTTGATATGTTGAACTTGTTAGCAAACAGGTGCCTCTTTACACATCCAGCAGATAAAGAGCAACATTATCATTCATTTGGAGTCGTGTTTCCGTCCACTTGATGAAGCCCAATATTCACTCGCCTTTTAGTTCTGTTTTTGGTCCTGTTGTAAATGTCTGGCTCATTAGCTGCTAAATGCTCCAATATGTTCACCAGCTCGTCGCTAACGGTCTGTCTGCTGAGCAGGTTGTGTTCAGCAGGTTTTTAGAGTTTTTTCACTGAAAACAGCTCCCTGCTGCGGTCAAAAACAATGCTATGAGAGCTGCAAGATTTAACAACAGTTGCCGAAAATTTACAAAAACGAGCTGAAAGACTAAAAAGCTTTGCAGAATTAAAAACTTGCTGTCATTTGCAAACTCTTAACTGGGCATGCTGGGATTTTGGAAATGTTCTATTTTGTTTGTCTGACTTTAACTAAACTTTTAGCATTTTAAAACTCTTGTATCTTCTTAAACAGAATGGAAAAATAAAGGCAAGCTGAATAGAACACAGAAATAAAAACAAGCAGTGCAAATGTGTTAAAAAAAAGTGAAAATCACCTCAGGAGACTCTCGTGTGGTGTTCTCATCAGGGTCTGAGATCTGTCTGCGTGTAATAAAAGCATGCTCCACCTCCATATTATTGTTCCGTCTTCTTTCCATCTCCACATCACCATCCCTGTTTAGGACACACAAACACACACTCTAAGCACTGCACCAACAAGGAAAGTTTTGTAACTTTGCTTGGGAGACTTTGCTTACTGCATTGTGGGTCGTTGCCACTGTGTGGTTCTGCTCTCATGATTGACAAAGTAGGTTCTTCCCAGGTTGTCCTGCCGCTCCTCCCAGCCAGGGGGCAGAGCGGGCAGCAGCTGGCTTTGCCTGGGACCTGACATGTCCTGAGCCTCCAGAAACTCCCAACCAGGCTGCACAACATAAACAAAACATTTTAAAAAGGCAGCACAAGCAGGATGGAGACAACAACGTCTTTGACAAGACTTTGCTTAAATCATTCTCAAGAAATCATCAGTATATTTTAAAAAAGGTCATGGACAGACTGTGAGACAACTATAAGCTGGACTCCTGGACTTTGTATTTTAAGGAAAGAATTACGTTAAAGAGACAATACATGCTCTCAAAGAACCAATAATACTGCTATGACCTTCTATTGTTTAAACTGTTGTCTATGGTGAAAACAAGTGGCAATGCCAAGGTTTCACTTCACTTTTCAACGTGACATTTGTAATCCAGTGAGATAAGTGTTCTTTTAATATGTCAGTAAAACACAGTTTACATACTGTCATATTGTGTATTTTTGTGGCTTTGTAAGGTGAATGATTTGTGGACATATTCAACGTCCAGCCACAATGATTTCCACGTGCAATGATACACGACGACACACAATCATTACCTCACCAAGGTTATGTTATCCATCATCCGGTAATAACTGTTTTTCTACCGTGAAAATCTGCAACGTATCTAAATTTCATGTGAAGTACATGCGAAAATATTCCGGTTCTGTCTTCGCTGCTTCTCTGATCTCTGCCCTCTGTCTCTCGCTCCTGTCCGAATTCGGTGAATTAAGGGTGAATTAAGGGTGAATTGAGGGTTTATTACAACCAAATCAGAGTTGATTGTTGGAACGGTGGAAAGACGAACTAAGAAGAATTTAGCGAGTTCTCTTTTGTTTCTGTCGAGCTTGAATGAAGCGCGTTTTATGACGATAAAGTTACTGTTTCTCTAAATGGAGTAAGGAGACAATGTTTAACCTTACAGATTAAATCGTGCTCTATTTTGACTGTTTTCTGAGTATTTTCTTACTATCAGACTGGTTGATGAGTCTCAGTTTAAGCTTGTGTTCAAACATCAGGGAAATTAGTCATTAGCCACATCCCTAATATCCAGACATACATGGTGTTAAATAGAAGAGTGGACTACTGGCTTTGGCAGAGGTCTGTGCTCTCTGAGCACCAGTTAGAGTTCTACCTGCTGTAATGGCTTTCCCAGAGAAAAAAAGAACAAGAAAATAAACAAAGAAAACACTAGATTATTTTGCAGGTTACTTTAAATTGTATTCATTGAATTGAGGTCGCCTTCAATTCAATTTTTGGTACATGTACACCCCACCCGGGATCAATAAAAGATTATCTTATGTTATTACACTGACTGAACTAATGAATTATGAATAAGAATATCACTACAGGCAAACTAAGCACAAGATGATCTGTTATATTTTTGAAGATCATGAGATATATCTTGTTGTAAACATTAGTCAAACTTACATCCTCAGTCTGATCTGCTGTTTCCTCCTCTGAACCAGGGTTTTTTGGCAGGTAGGTCATTTTGAGACGCAGGTGACCTTTGACTCTGGACTTGTGGCTGTACAATAAACAGATTCATTTTTTTTTTCAAATGAGGAAG
>JAPZEA010000001.1:17974028-17984377 GCA_029783685.1 Heniochus monoceros | reverse complement strand
AGAGGAGCGCGCTCAGGAGGAGATTCTATCTGACAGGCCCACAGGAAGTGGGAGTGTATTTCAGACGTGGCCTCAAGCCACCGCGAGATCGTTATCCACGTGAGACGAACACTGCGCAGCTTAAACATGGATAGTTTGAGGACATTTTACAATTTCATGTTATGTGCTCTACTAGTACTAGAACCCCTCAGGGTTTTTTTTTGATTAGATTGCCAGTTTTATGCCACTTTTGCTGCTTCTAAGCGTCTCTGAACTGCTAAGGTTTTTGCCAATAGATAGGATTCCTCTTTCTCAAGTGAAGGTTGGGATGTCTTAATGGCTGGTGGGAAAGGGTGTGTGCTTGTAAGATAAGATAGTAAAGCAGATTACTAAGATTACACCAGCCTTTGATTAGCAGTGCCATGTTGAATGTGCCATCCTGATCTGAGCCAGGCTACTTACAGCTAACTGTAAAAATCTGAATGTTTCCTCACCTATAAAGCGTCTGCGATAGACAGGGACAGAGTACTGTGTGGTTTTGTTTGCCAGGCCCTTTCACTGCCCACTCACCTGCATCACGTTTATGCTTGTTTTTGGAGAGCATAATGAAGCTCCAAAATGTGCCTCTAAGATGAACTACACTGCACTGATCCACGCTGCTGCAACTCACACAGCCGTTTCACTTCAAGCGCCACCCTCCTACATCGGGTTAATAATTTCTCCGGGAATCCCACCAGCTTGACTTGGACTGCACTGTGTTTACTGATCGCTTCAGACTGGCGCTGCGCTGTGATTCTTTCTTGTCCTGGCGTGGGATGACCGTTTGTTTTTTCAGCCACACAATGGCAAAGTCCATTCCCTCTCAGTTCCATGGAGCTCTAAGGTCGCTCTCCTTTTTCAAAGCAACATTCCCAGAGCCTAGTTTTATACTCTGTGCTTCTCTTGCTGCTTTTCAACTGCACAACAATTGAATTTAGTTTGTATGCTACCACACATATAGGCAGGCAACCAATGTTCCCTTCCTTCCTTTGTGCTTTCTTTCACTTTCCTTGACAAATGTGGCTTCGTAGGACTCAGCAGTAGGCTGTGAAGGTAAAGCCGCTGTTAAAAGCCAGAACTCGGGAACTGCTGTGCTCAGAAATGATCAGTTCAAACACATCATGAGAGTTCAAAGGAAATAACAAGAGAACTAAGAATACCAGTGTAGCAAGGCAGGCTGGGTGAGGATACAAGACATCAGGTATAAGGAGAGCTTTGTAAGACGACACCTTTGATTTGATTGTGGTGTCTAGAGGGAGAGTTTAAATTCGTAGACAACAGACACTGATGAGGAGCTCGCCAGAATGGAATCAGGCCCTATTCTGGTTTGAGCTGTCGTGTCCGGTCAGCCGGGTGGCTGTCTGGTTTACATAAGAGGAGCCAGACAACAGGAGAGGGCCTGAGGAAAACTTCAACAAACTGACCCTGTTTCTTTGGGATGGTGATGGATGAATGAATGAATAAAAGAAAGAACGAAGGGAGCGGGATAGAAGGCTGGAGTTATGGCCCGAGAAAGGAGGAACAGAAATCACTGCGGTTATTAAAGCCTCATACTTGAACTGAGATGTGACTGGGAATTGTTGCCTTCAAGCACTCTGACCTGTTTGTCACTTCAATTATTTATGGCAGGCTGATTCAGTAGCTATCAACATTCATCTTATCCTGAGTCATCCAACAAAATCCTGCCATGCATCTTCAGCTATACTCACTGACACTGTGTGGGTTACCAGAGGTTAAAAATCACCAAATTAGCATTTCAGTTAGTCCAATTATGCTAATTATATACTTGTAGGCCTTTGAAAAAATACATTTTTATATTTCTCTCCCAATTACTTCATCTGTTTTTCTAGTTTGCCTCTTAGTATTTGACTGCTTTACAGAAAATTAGCATGTTACATTAAAAACCTTAATATCTAGAAAGACTGTCATATTTTATAACCCAATATGTACTCATATATCTTAAAACATACAATCCCTAAATAAATAACCGGGTTTTACTCCTAAAGACATGAGTAATGGAGCCACACGGTGTTGGAAAGGTGTCAGTTTTGTGAGTGGAGTGTGCTTCACCTGGCAGCAAGAGTCATAATCCCCTGAGAGCCTCTTTTTGGCAATTAAAAGAGCCCACCCTTGCTGCTGTCTTTTCAAACCTTCCTCCCAGATCCCATGGAATCAAATTAGTGCTTATCAACATTCTTGCTCTTCTTTAATTTTAATTCCATGTTGCTGCTCCTGTGCGCTGTCAGTTTAATTGTCAGGGAGAGAGCTGGGTTTTCTTATGCCCTTCATGAAAAAAAAAGGTTATCCATTATGGTGTCCCGTTCTTCCTTCCTTGCCTCCTTCTTTCCTTGTCAGCTCTTTTGCTTCCTTCTTGCTAATCCTCTGCTCTTCTTCTCTTATTTCGAATATATTTCAGTTGACACGCGATGATGTCCGTGACTCAGACTTTTACACATCTGCTTTTTGTGCTGTGTCTCATTCCTCCTTATGAATTGCAGATTTTAGATGACTGTGGGTGGTTTAGAGAAGTGCTGTCTCTCCTGCACGCCACACGCAAAAAGAAGCAGTGGAGTAGATACTGACACATAACACGTGACCGACTACAGACTTGTGATCATTATCAAGTGTTGGGAGAAGGGAGCTTGTCCTTGCACTTCTACAGCCATGTTCTGCAATAGCCTTAAAGGAATACTTTTGGGAAATGTGCTTGTTTACTTCGATGTAGAGAGTTCGATAAGAAGATCGATACCACTCCCACGTCTGTACGGTAAATATACAGCCAGAAGACAGTTAGTTTAGCTTAGCACAAAGACTGGAAACAGGGGGAAACAGCTAGCATGCCTCTGTCCCAAGGTAACAAAACCTCCAAAGCTAATTAATGAACACACCATATCTGGTCTGTTTAATCAGCCCAATAACTGAAGTGTAAAAAACCAAACTGTTTCTTGGCCAGGTGCAGTGACTTCCTGGAGTCCCCACTGTATGCTAAATATGAAGCCTGCAGACAATTAGCGTAGCTTAGCATAAAAACTGAAACCTGTATGTATAGTTTAGAGAAACAAGATACAATGTGATAACTTGTGAGCTTTGCTGGCAGGTGGTTTTTGTTATGTCGGGACAGAGCCAGGTTTGCTGTTTCCTCCTGTTTCTGCCTTAATGCTAAGCTAACAGGCACCTGGCTGTAGATGTATTTGCCAGTCGCATATGACAGCAGCATCAGTCTTTTAATTTAACTCTTGGCAAGAAAGCAAATAGTTCAAAATATAGACGTATTCCTTTTTTAAAACAAGTTCAACAATGACCAGATATTGCTTTATGACTAGAACATTCCTTGCTGAGGATGTAAAAAAGTGCCGAATGGTGGACTGATGATAAAACTAGTTTTGATATTAACTTGGGCATGTGTGTGGGAATCATACTAGCCCTAAATGTCATTTGAAGCCTTCATCCTCACCTGTACAATCCAGTACCAGCATGGTCTCCCTCGATTCTAAAGTATCAACTAAAGGAAGCAGAAAGAAGAGATTCAGGCATGAATCACTGATCCATCATTTGGCAGGAGTCTGACTTGCAGGCATGATGTCTATGTTCAGACTGTGACCGCTGATGCTGAATTGAAAAAAGGTCTGCACGTTGTTTAGAAAAGGTTACACACCAAGTGACATTTCCTGTGTGTCGTTGTGTGTGCACATGGAATTTGAGCAAACGTAACCTTTGCTCTGTGCACATATACTGTGCTTACGTGTGAGTGTTTAATAAGCTTGTTTATGGTTCACTGCTGTGCAAATGCTCATGCTCATTCATATTAAATCAGTGCTTTTTCCGCTGTCACGTTGTCGTCACAAAACCTCACACCACTCGCTCTCCCTGCTGCCCACCAGCGGGAAAAGCTGTGATTTCCTATTCCATCTCCGGCTGATGAGCATACCGCCATCCCTTATGAAAGCAGGTGTGCTCAGTGACAACCTGCACACCCTGCTGGCTTAATCAAAGATACGGAATGGAAGGTATTTGAGTGTTATATGTGTGCGAGGAAGAATTTACTTTAACAGTTTTTCCTTTCACAGGTTTTCCTCAGAAATGGTGGAAATGTGGTGTTTTAATACATGTTTGAACACACAAACTGTTACCTGCTTTTTAAAATCATATGGTTGAACTGCACCAAACACAGTCAACAAAAAGTGCAATTTTTATACAGAAAGCTTATCTAAAATTAAAAACCTAAAAAAGTTTAATTGCTATTTATCAGACTGAAAACATTAGTTTCATATCTATTATATCAATTTATCAAATGAATTATATAAATGTTGAAGTTTCTCATGAGAAGATTTAAAAGTAAAAGCTGAAACATTTTTTGCTACACGTATTGAAAATGTTAAAAGTAATAATACCTCAAAGTACACATTACAAGTAAAAGTCCTTCATTCAAAATCTTACTTTTAGTAAAGTTATAAGCAAACAAAAACTCTTGTTCCAGAAAATATCTCATTTTAGATTGTTTTTATCCAAAAAACTTATTTTTCCGTGCAGTAAAAATTTTTCAACCTGTTTTTAGTCGATTTTGTAAAAGTCTTGAAACAATTTATGCTGAAAATATTTTTTTTTTTCTTACTTTTCATAAGAAAATAAAGAAAATAAAGGACTTAATTCCAGACTAAAATGACTTGATAAGAAGATTTTGGCTTCACCAAACAATTAATCCTGTTTTAAAGCCTCTTCATGTGTTTTGTATGAGAAATAACTACAGCTGTTGGATAAAGTAGCAGAAAATGGAAACTTAAGTACAAGTACTTCAAAACTGTAGTTGTGTGCTGTACACTACTGGTGAGTATACATAATTTATCATTTATACTTGGTTGTATACTGGTAGTTCTCAATCATAAATGTATGAATGAAAGAATTGATCCTTCCTTATGTATAGCGTCATATGGGTGGCTATAAATAGAAAAACCAGGATTGTAGTTAGATCGTAGTATTTAAAGTCGCTGCATGACTTTAAAGTAAGAAATGTTAAACTGTACATGTGCACAAATACAAAATCTTTTTTGCTCATGTTAATATTTTACATGTAGACCAAAGCACTGCTGACAGTACAGCTACAGTACGACAGCTTTCTCTCTGAAGGCGTCACTTTAACCGAACCAGTCCACTTTTCAAACCCTCCGCCTCAGCATTAAAAACTCCCGGTGGCCTGAACGCCTCATGTGGTACGACAACAAAACCTCCGCGTGACTTTTCACCCCCTCGACGCTGGAGGCGGTGATGCTGCTGGAGGCAACGCAACAATACGCTTAATTTGCTGTGTGAGTACCTGTGTACCTGCAGAGGTGTGTGTGTGTGTGTGTGTGTGTGTGTTTGCAGAAGCAACGAGAATGATGAAACAACAAAGAGAAAGGTCAACCTTGTCTTTGAGAAGATACAGACGTTGAAGTCTCGGGCCACAGCGAATTCACAAGGCGACAACAAAGTGAGACATTGTCTTATCATTGTAATTAAAAAAAAAAAACCCCAGCATGCTCTGATATCTTGTTTTATATGCCAGCTAAATGTCAAGAGTGCATCTTTACATATTTTTATATTGGAATGATGGATTTTGGGTGTAAAGGTGCAGTCCAGTTCAAGCCCAACTCCCTCAGATGTGAATTTTCAAAGTAAACATTAAATTCTGCCTCAACATCCCGTTTGACTAAATCTAATTTTTTGTGATGTCTATGCCATTTTGTAGGACCTTTTAAAACTGTGTGCATATAATTTCAGGCTATGATTTACTTTGCATAGCAGACACTGTCAGCTGTTGAATATTTACCCTCTTGAATATCAATAAGAAATAAAACGTCTGTCTTCTTCCTTCAGTCTCTGGATTTTGCAGCACAGGCCAAAGCTCTGCAGGAACAAAATGCTGAACTGGAGAAAGAAATGGCTGAACTGAAGAGACAACTTGAGGTAACAACAGTCTAACAGTAACTGTGCCTCTGACACTAGCCTGTTTATGTTGGCATGTCAGTTTACTGGTAAACTTGTTATTGTTTCAGAATATCCTTTAATCAAGGGTTTCTATGGAAAGTAGGTCTATGGGATTACTGTTCAACTTGTTGAATTTGAAGAGATATTTTGAGACGACTGGTTGGATGTAGAATTAGCTAAGCTTAACACAAAGGCGCATTTTCAAGGACAGAATAATAGAATAAACAGGCTAGTCTCTTTAAAACCTGTAATGCTGTGTTGTGTGGGTGTTTCAGTAAAGTAAGTAGGAATTCAAAACACTGTTTGCTTTGCATTAAAAGTTAAAGAATTGAAAGTGGGTGCAGCTGTGGGGAATGTATTTACTTTGGGATGAAATAATTTTCAGTTCATTTTTACAGCTTTTATGTATAATTTGGATCTTCTTTTGCAACATTTAAAACAGATACTGCCTCTAAAAATACAACATTGAAAATGACCATATTTTTATCTTTTTTTTGTACAATCAATTCAGACAGAATGCCAAAAGCCTGGAGATGTAAAATACTAGATGTTATGTATCTACGTTGATATGTCAGCATTAATATATGTGTGTTTCACCATCAGAAAAATCAGGCTGACAAGAGGACAGTAGCAGGTTTGAAGGAGCTGCAGCAGGAGCTGGAGCGGAGTGCAGAGGAGTGCAAGCGTCTGAAGGAAAAACTATCCAAAACAGAGACTGAGCTCCAGAACACAGTCGAAGAGTAAGTGCAGAGTGACAGTGCGGGAGAATGACCAGTGATCAGTGTAGATGAATCAACTGACTAAGCTTTATTCATCATCTCCAGAATGTTGCGTTGACTGTCTTAACAGTCAATGCCAAGTATTTTTTACTTGGCAAAACACCCAAGTTCAGCTCCCTTTACTGGCATCTCCATATTTGTTGTATTCTCCAATGAACACAACTGGCAGTGTTTGTGGTGGGAAGCTGGTGAGGGATCCTGTAGCATGATAGGAGCATGAACCTCATACATGTTACACACTCCTGGTGAAACTTCTTGTTAGTTGTTGAAATGAAGAACCAGTATATCATGTAATCATACATAATAACAATAATTAGTTTGACTCATCAGCTGTTGCTTAACTTGACATTTCCATCCACAGTAACACTGAAACCAGTGTTGGATGTCTGTGGATGGAAACACTGTTGATAGTTACTGGAGTGGTCACCATGTCAGTTCTTATTATACAGCCCATTGTGTCTCCTGTGGTTTGTCAGGTTTATCTTTCATCCTGCATATTAATGTGTGCTGGGTGACTGATTTACTATTCTGACAGCACTAACTGTCAAACCAGCAGTTTACTTATTATACAACTATTACTATTTGACTCATGTCCACTCTCTTGAAAGCTTGTTGGTTTCATTTAGGGTTTTCCATATTTCAGATTGGAATTATAGGAAAATCTTTGACCTAAACTTTCATTACATTTACATTTTGTGGATTTCAGTGCTGTTGAATGCTGCACTCTATTTCTGCCTCCTTCTGTGTTGGGCCTTTGATGACAACTGTATTGTTAAGTTTTTGTGCTTTGAATCCAGGATCTTTCACATATTTCACTGAAGTTTTTTTTCTCTGTTGGTTATCATCCAGAGTTTCAGCTTTGCTATGTTTCTTTCTCAGATCAAATGGCCCAATACCAAAGATCTCTATCCTTTTTTTAGCATTAGTTTTTGGCATTTTTGCCTTTATTGAATAGTTGATAGCGAAACAAGGGTGACAGAAAAGTTCCCAGTTGGACGTTGCATGGTTAGCTGCGGAGCACTCACTTCTTCGCCTGGTCTTCCAGCAGGAATAGATGTTCTGCTTCAGTCTACATGACTGTGTGGTGATTTGTTTGAGGTGCCTCACATCACTTATCACCCTCCCCCTCGGTGTTGTCATGTAGAGGTGGTTTAGACATTATTGGTTTGCCATCGTTCAGGTACCCGTTTTAACCTGTGTGCTCTGTGGGCCTCACGTTCAGACCCAGCACAGGTGCTGCCATTTGTATGTGCGAATTAAGGTGCAGGTGTGCTGGTGTGTGTGTGTGCATATCTACGGTATGTAGAGTGCCTGCACTGGGTTGTGACAAGTTGTGTGGTTCGTCAGGCTGTTCCAGGTGAAGATGGAGAGGGAGCAATACCAGACGGAGATCAGAGACCTGCAGGACCAGCTGTCAGAGATGCATGACGAGCTCGACTCAGCCAAGAAGTCAGCTGCTGATGGAGAGAAAGACATCATTATGGCGGTAATGCACAGTGTTCATTGTCCTAGAGGAAAAAAAAGACTTTCTTTTTGCTCTAAGATTGTGGAGCATGTGGCTGATGGCAACTGCTCACCATGAAAGATGAAAGCTTTTCTGTTCTGACTCTTGAATACTGAAAGCTTGTGCATAAATGTATCTTTGGAGTGAGTTGGTAAGGTGCTGTTTCACATTGTATTTAAAAGTTTAAACTTTAATGCAGCCAGTGGAGAGACTAGCCCGTCTTGAATGGACTCAGTGATTTGTTACATCCTATATTACAGTACAATATTTACATCTATAACGACTTCATATGGTGAAGGCTTTATCTGAAAGATTTCTCTCTGGAGACACTACAGAGTAAACACAATGAACCAACAAGCAAGAGAATACAAATGTTAGATCTTCAAACTGTCTAATTAATGTGTTTTGCAGTAAGAAGAAGACAAGAGCAAACTGAAGGGTCACGGTCAAACTCAGGTCGCCTCCATTCTGATTCTGCAGATTCTGAAGTGATAAAAAGTTACCAAACTGTTAATTTTCCACAGGACATGATGCAACTGAAGCTGGAGATGCAGGAAGTTCTCCTGGCCAAGGAGGAGCAGGAGGAGGTGCTGAGGAGGCGAGAGAGGGAGCTGACAGCACTGAAAGGAGCTCTGAAGGAGGAAGTGGCCGCTCACGATCAGGAGGTGGACAAGATGAGGGAGCAGTACGAGAAGGAAATAAGCAGGCTGCATACATCATTGGAGGATGCCAAGCAGGTAATCAGCCTCTCGTTTGTTCCTCCTCCCCCTCTCCTCCAGTTTGTGTTCCCTCCTCCTCCTCATTTCCTTCACTCTCCCCCTCCCCCATTACAGAAACACACCCTGTCACAGAGGAGTGTGGAGATAAGCACCGCATCAGGGGAGCTGTAACTGTGTCTGTGTGTGTTTTGCATTGCAAGTTGTGCCATATGTCAGAGGTTGGGGTGCCGCTTTGAAGTGCCTTTATTTACATCTTTGCTATTAGTATCAAAATACTGAGACGCTGGTTTGAATACAGGCAGGATATACTGTATGCAGAATAAGGTTGGCACTTGAAATCGGTATCGCTGTATATCTGTGGAAAGCATTTGCAGGAAGAGCAGGAAAAGGAGGCAAAGAGGCCCCATTGCGTTTAAAAAATGTTGAATTCAAGATGTTAACATATGATTTATTGTTTCAGGCAAAGATCAGAGTGCAAAGAAAAGTCCTGGAACAATATTTTAAAACATTTTATCATCCGACAGCATGATTTTTCTTCAGTCCCCATGAGTGAATGAGTTTCTCAAAGCATTTCTCAGTAGTACCACTGTAGCCTTATCTACATGTTGAAAAGTAAGTTAGCAGTTGGCTTTTCAATATTTACAGAGTTCCTCCCACATTTCTGTTAACCCTTTAAATTCCAGTTATACTTGTACATGCATAGATTTTATAACATAATGCAAGAAGCAGATGGTTTCTGTGTGTATCTGCTGTGTTAGTCAGTCCAATTCAGTTTTGCTGGCTTGCAGACAAATGATGATGATCTTAAATGTCCCTAACCCTTTTTAATGGTGATGTAATTGCACTGCATGAGCAAAGTGGTTTAAACACGGATCAACATCGGAGAGCATATTCACCTACAGCAGTGAGAGGTTGTCATACCTTTTTTCAAATGACTCATGGAAATTAAGCTGAACTTGAGTTCACACACTTGAGCTGCATCAACAGTCAGACTGATCAAATGAAAATGAAACTATGTAACACTTCAATGTGGCCTGTCATCATTTTTCCTGGGAAGCCTTTCTTGCTAATCAAGTGTGGAGGTGTTTTCTTATCTCAGCTTGTTCCTCTAGGGAGGAATGTTTAACAGAAAGAACAGAGTTTGATGATAAAATTTAGACATTTATCTGCATATGAAACTGTTAGGAGTTGACTTACTGGCAAGATGACTGTTGTAGCTTAGCAGCACTCTCAATTAAAGACCCTGATATGGTCAGAAACGGACATGGAGACAGAATAAAGACAGAAGGATTGCAGATGCTTGTCTGTGATTTCAGTTAGTTCTGAATGATTGAATTTGATTACTGATCTCAGCAGCGGACACTC
>JAPZEA010000001.1:17467573-17479687 GCA_029783685.1 Heniochus monoceros | reverse complement strand
AAATGAAAGTAAACAGAACTCTGTGTCTGTCCCCCAGAGACAGAGGTAGGGTACCTGGGTTTTGCCTCAGCTCCAGCTCATTTATAATGCCAATGATCCAATCTGCCTGAAACAGCGGTTGAAACTCAGCCAAACGCTGTCAGCCAGGGAGCTGCTGGTGAATTACGCCGCTTCATTACAGCTAAACAAATCACGGCTTTGACTCAACCCACTATTGATCGGCCTGTTCTGGGGTGGAGGTGATGTAAAATATAGGCCTGCATTAGCAGGCTAATTTAGATAGACCTGCTGATGTAGGGCTGAGGCCGAGTGATGGATAAAATGCATCAAACAACTGTCAAACAAAAAGGACAGAAGCACTACAGCTCAATCTGATTCAGCCTTGAAGATAGAAAGGATGGCTTCTAATGCTTTGGAGAGATTAGCAATAAACTCAAAAGTTTGCTCACTTTATTAATGGCAAAAGAAGAAGCACCTCGTTCAGCATAACTCTCTTTGGAAAAAGTCTACAGTCTACATAATAAACAACAATAAAATCAATAGATAGTGCATTTGTGGGGGACTATTTTCAGCAGTGGATTAATCCACATTTGGTGCTCTGGTGAGTATTTGGGGCAGCAGGAAGATGTAGGGTTAAGTCAAAATAAACCATAGTGTGTGTGTTCATGGTTATGAAGGAACACCCTTCATCATGGTGTGTTTTTAACAGTTTCTCGACAACAACGGCGCCTTATGGCTGACAAACATTTCCTAGCTCGGTAGCTAAACAAGCTAAGTTAACGGCCTAGCAGCTGTGAAGCACTGTAGCAATGCTCATTATTCTACTGTTTTCTTAGATGGAGTAACAGCTTAACTAATGATTTATTGAATTATTACTATTAATATTCAATAGATTGAATAGAGCAGGATTCTGGGCACTGTTAGCTAATGTAGCTAGTTAGCAAATGTTAGCACGTGAGCATAGCAAGGATGTCTTCACCTGCCTGTGTCTTCTGAAACTGCAATAAATAAACTCCCCGCTGCTGCAATTAAACTGTTTTAACCCAGTGACAGAGATGAGCAGTATGCTTCAGATGTCCCGATCTGACACAGCTTGTAATGCTGCCACTTTGACCATCACAGCCTCTGATCGTTTCTCCAACCAGCAACACCGCGACCGTTTTAATCATTTTTGAAGTTTTTTTAATCGATGACAAAATTTGAAATGAGGGCATCAATTTAGAGATCTGAAACTAGGCCACACCCGGCCTGCATTTAAATGTAACTTTACTCAAAACATACAGTTTATTTTAAACGGAAGTTCAGACCTTTGCCTCAACTAATCTTATCACAAAAATGTCTCTTTGAAAAAGTCAGAGCAAACCTGGTCTGAGGTCGAAACCAAAAACTGATTAATGGTTTGCTCCATCAGTTTAGTTTCAGCTCATGTCGGACATGTGAACAGCATTACTATTACTGTATACATACAAGCGTGTGTGTGTGTGTGTGTGTGTGTGTGTACCTGCTGCAGGTCAGCCATGGAGTACAGGTGAATGTGCTGTAACAGGTATTCCCTGGGGAAGATCCTGTGAAAAGACACACAAGCAAAAGTTTCAAAGCATCATTCTCTGAAGCAGGTCACGTGTTTGACCAATCAGCAATGAGATGTGATTACAGAGAAGAGAAGGCCCGTCAGCATCTTCAGCATATTTTTATAAATACCACAATACATCATCCTGCAACTTCATTCAAAATAAAAAAACGCTATTTCCAGCTTGCTTTAACAACAATAAAGGTCAAGGTGTACTTAATTATTTTTTATTGGCATTTTGTACAGTACTCAGTACAGAGGGGGGCTAAATGATGATACTTCAAAGCTACAAAGTACAAAATTAAGAACGGATACAGCAGTTAAGGAAGTTATCCTTTATTTCCTAGCAGTGCCTGTCAACTGTAAACATACTGTCTTTTGTATTTGACACATGTATGTCCTGGACCATCACATCCTGAGAAGGCCACTGCGTACCTGTATGCCACCAGGAACAATGATGTTAAGGTAATTTCTTCTTCAGGTAGCTAATGGAACAAACGGAATGCAAGTTGAAGCTGACGTTTTTTTTGGCCTTGTTTTGTAAGTGGAACTGGCTCCTAACACCCAGTGTGCAGTCTTGGTCTTGCAAACATATAAATATGGAACGATAATCACACGGTGTAGTTAAATATGAGCTTTGCAGTCATTTAATGTTTAACTAGCAGCCTTTCAGCACACGGTGCTCGACAACGTAGTGATATTTATCTAGAGTCAGTAGCATTCCATCGTCTATTATGTATGTCTGTGTATGTGTGTGTATGTGTGTGTGTGTGTGTGTGTGTGTGTGTGTGTGTGTGTGTGCGCCTGGCCTACTCTGAGCACTAAGATGGATGGCACCATGTTAAATCCTGTCTAAGCTGTGATGAGTGTCACCAAAACACAAGTATGTGTGTGTGTGTATTCATGTATGTGTGTGTGTGTGTGCGTGATCCAAGCACCTCATGGTGATAAGCACCTCTGATAAACTACTGTGTTTGGTACGTTACCAATGGTGACCACATCAGCATTCATAAGACAACACACACACGTACGCACACGCACACACACACACACACACACACACACACGGCTCCAATAATCAAACACACACAGTCCCTCTTTGATTGTGTAGTCACAATCAATCAGTGCCCAGATGAACACACCCTTAAAGTGTGTGCTGATCCCAACAAAAGTGTTTGAGAACCAACACATTTTGGGATTAGATTTCAAACAGAAGACACACAGATCAGAGCAGGTGTGCCAACAATATCTGTGAGACCTGACAGCATTTAAGTCCATATTTTATTTCTACCCTCAGCGCTCTTTCCAGTGAAGCTGGCACACCTCTCACTAAAAATCTGTTATCACTCAGTGAATCTGATCGTGTACTGAAGGAGGGAGAGAGATGCATGAAGTCCTGCAAATGTGTGTGTGTGTGTGTGTGTGTGTGTGGTGGATGGATGGTTCCCCTTGAACTTGAACACAAAAAGAAAAACTAGGTTCCCACCTGCTCAAGCCTTTATGTAATGTCAAAACATAAACAAGAGAAGGATGTTTGAGTTGTGTAACCCTTCTCTTGTCTTCGGCTGAGGCTAAAGCAGAGTTGTGACTTTCCATTTGGCCTGGTATGAATTATGTATCTGGGTTGATGCAGCCGAGTAGTGAATAACACTTCTGAGAAGAAGAACCCTTAGACGTCCCTTAGACTTTTGAACACAGACATCGAATCTGAGTCACATGGTTACGTTTGTCACGAGGGACTGCTCAGGGCCGGGAAAAGCAGAGAAACGGCAACAAAACATGGTCCTGAAAAACCACTCATTCGGATCATGTTGTTATCGAGCAATAGCAATAAAAAGTTAACAGTAAAGATGTACTCACGCTTCTGATTCACAGTGTGTCAAAAAGAAACCAATAAGACAGGATGGGAAACCATTAAGTTAAATGCCAAGTTTGTGTTTGGAAGGTCTGTCAATAAAGAGTTTGTAAAGAATTTCTCAGAGCACAGATCATCGGTGTCTGGTATTCGTGGAATAGAATCAGTGCATCCTGGTTATTTGTTTCCCATGTGAACGTCTTATTCTGGTTTTAGAGGCCTGGGTGTGCTAGCTGGAGTGGCTTCTGATAGAAACCAGGATAATGTGGCTCATCCAGGTTTCTGATCTCTGTATGTGTGCAGGTGTGTTCTCTACCCAAGCCACTCAGTAGTTTGTAATACAAAAAAAATGTCACTGTAAATGATGGAAAGATGAATTGTACTGTTTTCTATCATCAGTGATCATATGGAGAAGGTAAATCCAGCCTCCAGGTGAGTTCAGAGAGCCACAAACCAAACCTTGACTATTCGCCTGCGAAGCAAGATATTAAATGATCGATGTTCACCTGCACACAGACCGTCAGAAACCTGGATAGAGTTACGATCATGTAGACAGGAAAATGATTAAGAGGGCTCCTAACGTTCCATATTAGTGCCTCAGCTCGAATATGATCAAACTCAGTGTCGACGCACAAAAATAGAACTTTGTGTAAAATAATATGAAATATGGTGGAATCTTTCACACTTCTTTCCTGCATCTGAACAGGTTTATGTTTGGATAATCGATGTGTAAAGGCAGCTGCAGCCAATTCAAGAAGAAAGAAGAAGAAAATGGTCTGCATTGGATGTCTGAATGGATACAAATATCATCCACCAGATCAAAATATCACCATGTATTTGAAGTGGTACATCACAATCACTGCTTTAACTAAAATTGTCTGATATCCCAAAAACTATACAGCACAAAGGATGAGCTGTCTGACAAACAGGACTGAGGGCAAAGTGTGGCCCTTTCAGCTGAGGGAAGCCAAGGCTAGTATAAGAAGTATTTCCAGGCAGTGTGCTTGATAGTATAGATGAGGTCATCCTATGAGCTTGATCTTTAGCTTTTCACTTCTTGTGTCTCAGAAATGTGATTGTCCTGCAGACGTGTCTCTACGGACCACAGCCGCCCTCGCTAGCGTCTCTGCAGGACATTCAAGACAGAGAGCAGATGCACGATGGGCCAGACTTCCTGTTAAACATGTATTTTGACTGCGTGCAGAGCCCAGACTGGCAGAGCCCTTGTGGGAAGAAAATCTGTCTGAGGGTTCAGCTTGCTGACATTCCTTCTGAGTGGCCGTGTTCTTGTAAATATCCGAGATGTTTCAGACAGAAATCAGGCTCATGATGGAATAAAATGTGAACTATTTGGGTCACAACACAGCGAGCTCTGGGCAGGGTCAGCGAGGAGGTACGACAGCGACGCGTGATGAAGCCTGTTTTCAAAGCAACAGATCCTCCGGAACACCTGTCATCTAATTATGTGAATTGTTTTAATGGCGTATTTACTGATGATCTAAACTTTCATGTGATGGATATCCAAATGACGGTGATGTCACTGACTAGAAAAGCTGATTTCGCTTGATAAGCGCTCCTGCAACCAGTGAAGTTAATTCTAGAAAATGAGATGAGATGCCACATCAGGGCTAATCTCAGCTAATCAGAACAGAACTTTGTGTACGGAGTAAAGTAATCTGTAATATGGTGTTATCTTTTCACTCGTTTTTCCATCATCTGAGCGGCTTTATGTGTGGATAACTGATCTGTAATGGGAGCTGTAGTCTATCAAAAACCATCAGGATGTGACTGCTTTGTGGTGTAATTGTTGTTGTTTGGTTGGAATGAAAACCTGGATATTGTACCGTGTTTGACCTCTGACCCCTCCGTATGTTTTAAGGACAGTGGAGGCTGTGTTATAAGTCCTGGACCGAGTCATTCTAGAGACTGAAGTGTGTTTTTAATACTATTATAAATGATACTGAAAGATTAGTTCAAAACAGGACTTTTTGAATGAAAAGGAAGTGGGGAAAATGTATTTAAAGTAGGACAGATGGTCCTCGTAATCACATAACGGAACTTTTTAATGCACCAGGAGCAGTAACCGCACTTATGTTCCTCTTTCAAACAAGGCGTCCTTTATAAAGTGTCCTAAATTGTTACAAATGGCTTTATTAATAGCTAATAAATGGTTTTGCTAACGCTTTCCTATTAGTTATAAGCAGTTCATGAGAAGAACTTCAGGGTTGCCAGACTGTGGAAACTCCCTTTGACTTTTCAGACCCTTTGACCACTTATTTCTAGAAATGAGCTGCAGATTATCTGAACCAAAAACCAGCTATTAACCTTGTAGTAACACTTAATTTAATGACAAATCTTACTTAATGACGTGTTAACTATAAGTGCAGACTTAATATTAGAGAACAAGAAACCTATGAGCAATTAATAATCGATTACCAAAATTTATGACCGCATTAACAGAAGTGATCAATGGATTTTTCACAACCTGGCAACCCAAAACTAATTTAAAAAACATTATGATTTATTAATAATTAATAAAGCCAATAGTTACGACTTACTGAGCCAATTATACTGATAATAATGTCATGGAGTCCAATGTAATGAACATTATTTTGTACATTTTTACTATAGTGGTTTTAGTCCTCCTGTTGAGAGTGTCCTGTTCACTGCTGCCTCTTTCAGTCTGTCCTAATGTTCGACGCGTGTCTGCAGCTGGACGTGAGGACACATATCTGGACAATAACTGTCACCCAAACGTGATTCAGAGATGATGATCTAACTGCCTGCCGCTGACTCGTCTGACAGATTTACAATATTTGTAGTTTTCTTGCTGACATTAAGCTGCTCGTCAGCGCGCGCGCTCCGCTGCGCGCTTTGCCAAGAACGCAGCCGCTCAACTGGAGGGAGGCAGGCGAGCGGGGGAGTGAGGAGAGACGCTCATTTTTTCCTCTCGTCCTGAGGGGTCTCCCTCTCTATATAAGGCACTCCGAGCTGCTCAGGAGTTACACAGCTCCTCTGTGCTTCAGGAACACCGCCAACAAGCAGCAGCCCGGTCCGCTCACAAGGGAATAACGCAGCTCTCCAGCGCGCAGAGGAAGCTGCTCCGAAATATCCAAGCAACTGGATACTAACTGAGAAAGAGGTGAGCAACATGAGACATTACACACTTTTATTTGTTTGTTATTTTATTTGTTGTGCTGTAACTTTCATGTGCGCTGTGGTGGAGCAGGAGTTTTAGAGCCTATATTTTATAATGCACGTCGCCATACAAAAATTAGACCTGTATCTGCAGACGATGCACCTTATAACTGACATAGTTCTGTGTGAATGACCTTTCTTCTTAAGCCTATTTTATTTCTATCAAATATATTGATATGGCAATATGAACTCATGACACTAACAGCTGTGATATGTCACTTCTGGGCTACAAACCATGCCAGTGTGAAGGAGGCTGCTGGCAGGACATTGCCATTCATTGTGAGTCTGCAGCCTCGCTGAGGAAACGTCAATGGGAGAGCAGCAGCTAGCTACCATGATGGAAAATACTACATACAGTAGAGGCAGTAAGGCTATGAGTAAAGTGGAAAAGTATTTAATAATTATTTCAGAATTGGAAGCAAGATTTCATAGATTTAATAGAATGAAAAGCCAAACTTCACCCCATTTTAGAGTTTGAAGGGCAATCAGTTGTAATTAAGACTCTTTAAAGTGTTCCCTGGCATGACAAAGAGGGGAAGCATCTGTGGAAATGTATTTAAACGAGACAGATTATATTGTGATAGGAGTTGTGTTGACACTCAGCCTCGTGGTGAGGTGGAGAGGAGGTCAGTCCCTCTTCAGATCGGATGGGAGGTGGCAGAGAGTTCCCACAGACAAGCTGTGGATATGTACGTGTGTCCGAGGCTCCGTCTGCCACTCGGGTATAAAATTCATGAGAGCCATGAGAAGGGCCCAGACTGAGGAGCCGGTAGAGGTTCAGTGTGAAAAAGGGGGCGCAGGCAGAGGAGAAGGGTGTGGTGCCTGAGCTTCCCGCTGGCTCACAGTGCCCAGAGCTGGCACAGCATGTTGACACAGAGCCTGTGCCAGACCTCAAGCCGCCTTTTCAGCCAGAGTGAAAGAGGTTAAGGGATTCAAGGATAAGAACAACCAGTGCGAGCTGGAGCTTGGTTTATTTTTTTCCCTCTCCTCTCTGATCACACTGGCTGACTGCTCTTCACTCTTTATAAAAGTTTGGGACTTTGCAATATTTAGTTTAGCTCTAATCTTGGACGTCATCCCTCTCGCTTGTTGCCTTCCAGAGGGGGGTCAGACGCAGGGTCAGTTACAGAGTTTTGCCCCTGGATGTGTCAGGAATGCAGTGTTTTGCTCAAAGACAGGCTGAAAGCTTGTCAACCTGAACTCAGGTCTGCCTCCTCAGTGTCCCGCCCTGCTGCTCAGTTTGGTAAGAAAATAATCAGATAGAGTCAGGAGCTGAGGAGAGGTAGATAGTATTTCTCAGTACACTTTATGCAACCACGCTGCAACAAGTCCAAAGCAAAGTGATTGTTATATTTCCTGATGAAGCTTAGATTGCTTTGACTAAAATGATGCTAACCAGGCAGCGAGGGTGAAAGACAGAGTTCACCTTTTGGATATAGAAGCTCACTGGTTGGCTAATTGTGGTGCAGCTCATTTTATTTTTTGTGTCAATGGGAAAATAATTGAAGCTTTTCAAAATATGACAATGGCATTTTAAATGTTGGACACTCAGAAAATTAGTTACCAGATAATGAAGCAAGATCTGTGATGCACAATAAGACAGTCGTTTGTGATACATCACACCATCTGTGTGAACCTGATGGTCGTTACTGAGGCTGTAGGAGGGGTCATATTGGATTGCATTACAGTAAGAGGTGTCCTGTTGAAATATTTTGTCCCCATGTACAAACAGGAGTTGGACAGAATATTAGAAACACCTTTCGCCTTTAAACACAGCCTGAGCATCCTCATAAATGACCAAACTCATGACGCATCCAAAGCTCCTCAGAGCAAGGACTCGCTGCAGGGAAGCTGTATTTGGTTGCAACAGATTCTGATAAAGTAGCAACAGTTTTTATGCAACAGCCATAAACTGACAGAAAGCAGAACTGCCGAGAGTAAAAAATCCAGAGTTGAGGGAGTCAGTCTTCTGTTCATCAGCATCACAAGAGGCTCTGTGCCTGCATCAGTTATAACACAGCACAATACAAGGGAAACAATGAAGCCTGGTGCATTTCTATATGAATATTTAGCCCAATCAGAAAAACAGCTGAGGCAGGTGACAAGTACTGATGGGAAGTGTTGCTGGGCAGTTCTTTGTACTTTTTCATACTTGTAATATGTTGTAAAACTGCATCTTTCTATGTGTGTGTGTGTGCATTAAATTGACAACTTTGTCAGAGAAAGCGACTCCTGCCTTAGTTCAGCAATCTGTATGGCCACATTTTGAGGTCTGTGCTCTGCTGAGTTGACTCACACAGTGTGGAAAGACTCATTAAACGTTTACTCTCTGCAGGTTGTGTCTGGCACTCTGAGGAGCGGCGTTCACACACAGTCTGCTGCCTACTGTCGTCGGAAAGTCCAACCCAGACTCCTGAAGCGTCAGAATGACCATCACCTGGCTCCCTGTCCTCTCCCTGCTGCTGCTGTGCGTCAGGGACGCGGCTTCCCTCGTCCTGCCTGACTCCAAGGAGCTCAGGCAGCTGCTGAGCCGCTACGAGCAGGAAGCGGATCACAACGGCACCAGCAACACCGCCGGCAATAGGACCCGACGAGCCATCCGCTGGTCGGACCGCGAGGAGATCCTCCAGCTGCACAACAAGCTGAGGGGCGGCGTCTACCCCACTGCCTCCAACATGGAGTACATGGTGAGACATGTCCCATTGCCCCAAGGACCCGTTTGGCTATTACTCTTAATCAACAAAGATAATTATCAACTTCTCTCTTTGGCTTTACTTCGCAAATAACTTCATTTGAATGTGTCAGCAAGACTGAGCTCTGAAATGAGCCTGGTGATTAGGGTTTTATTCCGCCTAGAAAAGTGGCTTTGCTGCAATAAAAACAACCTTTTCTCTCTGCTGGAAACATTCAGTAATGATGGCAAGCTATTGCCAGCCTGCTGTGCTGCTCTTTTATAAGGAGGATAATAATGCTGACTCTGTCCTACCTGCAAACAGCTCAGCGCAGGAGAAGACAGGCGAGCGAGGGAGGCCCGGGTCAAAGCAGGACAGAGGGAAGAAGGCTAGGAAAAGGGAAAATCTTGGGCCCATGTGGCGCATCAGTGGGTAAAGTAGGAGAGGGATTATTGTTGAGACACAAAGAAGGTTATTGAAAACCACAAGGTCCATAAAGTTGAGAGAAGCCGTGGTGGCCTGTGTGTCTCTGGAGTGCGGTTATGGCCGGGGAGGAAAGCGTCTGAAGATTTACTCTGCCCAGTGCTCGCTCAAATTCCAGCGAACAGGCAGTTTGTGTGTCTGTGTTAGTGTTCGGGTGTTTGGGGTTATAGTGGTGTCTGTGTGCGCATGTTTCAGCGACCACCAAAAGGCTGGAAATTTACTGAGGAGATGTGCTTTGAGGGGCCACGCTGTACTCAGCCCTCCACCTTCGCAGCGCCCCCTCCGCGGCAGGAGTCAGGTGTCTTCTCGGCTTTCCACCCTCCTCTCCGCCGCTGTAAAGAAACCCACTCAGGAAATGTGGATAATTCAGCTGTGATTGCTGGAGATTTGTAGTGGCTCAGGGCCAGGCGCCAGCTGCTCCGCTCAAATGTCACCGTCTAAGGTTAATGTTGTACTTGTATCCAGCTCAGTTTC
Organism: Heniochus monoceros; assembly: GCA_029783685.1. Classification (NCBI taxonomy): domain Eukaryota; kingdom Metazoa; phylum Chordata; class Actinopteri; order Chaetodontiformes; family Chaetodontidae; genus Heniochus; species Heniochus monoceros. Next base: position 17,469,435 of record JAPZEA010000001.1, on the reverse strand, counting down.
AGCTCGCAGGGAAGGAAGGAAGGAAGTGCAGGAGCAGAGGCCTCGAACAGGTCGGGTATCGACTGAGTCAGAACAAGATGAGGTGTTTTATGTTGTAGCAGGTGAAAGATGCCACGTCTTCCCGTTGGTGCGTAAAATAAGTGAATTCCTTGTGAGAAACTTGATGTGCTTCATGTTTGCAGGTTTGGGACGATGAGTTGGAGCGCTCTGCCACTCAGTGGTCAGAGGTGTGTCAGTGGGACCATGGACCTGAGGACCTGCTCATGTCTATTGGACAAAACCTGGCTGTTCACTGGGGAAGGTGAGATGCCTGCAAAACTAATGCCATTCCCATCAGCCCCACCTGTACTTTGTGTTGGGTACTAATATTAGCATGCTAACATTCTAACCTAAGATAAGGAACATGGTAAACATTATAGTAGCATATAGCATTTTCACCATGTTAGCATATTGATGTTAGTATTCAGCTCAAAGAACCACCAAGCTGCCCACGTGCAACCTGACAGAGTTTAGTCTTGTTCACAACCTGGCAACCCAAAAATTGCTCATAGAATGGCTAATGACTAACATAAAGCATTAGTAAATTATTTCTTAACATTAAATAATAAAGTCCTTCGTTACAACTCATAAAATCTTTGTAAAGTTCTCAAAAATGACATGTTAACAAATAAAAGACTGGATAAAATTGGTAAAATTGTGGCAAATAGGTGAACAAGATTACAGACATGAGCTGCCATTGGATGCCAACTTTACTATGCAGCCTACAGATTTTGGTTGGTACTAAAAAAGTACTGAGCTTTGATTCACAGGCCTCAGCAGCACAAGTTTAGAGTTATTCTGTCACATTATCAGCTGAAATTTGAAACTTTTATGTACTTCTGCTTTTATTGTATCGAAATTATTTTCTGAGCTGTCAGTGTTGCAAAAGGAAGCCACTTCCTCTTTTCCTGCAAGCGACAGTGACTGAGTGTTCGCTTGCAGCAGGAAATACAACAACTCCGAGTCAAAATGAGTCTGAACTCATCTGCTCCTTTCAAACAAAATCTTCAATTGCTACGTGTGAAGCACAAGCCAGAGCAGAGCTGGTCAGTGCTGGTGTATTAAGGTTGATGTTTGTGTGAGCGTGAGTGTGTGTGTGTGTGTGTGTGTGTGTGTGTGTCCGGGCAGACAGCAGACACAGTGGGCCTCTGTGTATGACAGTGTATGGCCATCGCAGCAGGTGCCCTTCCAGGAATCTGCTCTCATTCTCACAGCTCTTTCCTCTCTCCCTGTTCCCTTCTTTTCTTCCTGTGCCAGCAAACCCTGATGTTTTCCACTCCCCCTCTCCTCTCCATTTATAAGCTCAGCACTTTTCAATACCGTAAAAAGAGATGTTTATAATAGGAGCTAGGACTGATTTGTTAGGCTGAGGAGCCATGTTTAGGTTTGCTTTGATTCTGTTTTTTTTTTTTTTTTTTTCTCTTTCTTTTCAACCTGATTTGATTTCCCCTGTTATGGAGGGGAACAGACTGCTGCTCTGTGTGCCAGGTCAAATTCAGACTCATCATTTGAGGCCTGAAGGGAGGAGGAGGAGGAGCAGGGAGGTTCATGCAGTGTTTCTCAAGTCTGGCCAAAGCACCTGGCAGCTCCCTCAGATATTTCCCTTTTGCCCCTGGTACCTGGATGGCCAGTGACTGAGCCTATTGTTTGTCTGTGTGTGTGTGTGTGTGTGTGTGTGTGTGTGTGTGTGTTCCCTATAGATACCGTTAAAGATTGTCCAAACACATCAATGAGCCACACCATTGCACATGATATGTTCCTTCATTAGTGTAGGCACTATTCTTTCTTTTGAGTCAGCCATGAAAATGGGCATGATTTGTTCT
>JAPZEA010000001.1:17378420-17388556 GCA_029783685.1 Heniochus monoceros | reverse complement strand
AAAAAACAGATTTGGGCTGGCAGTCTGAACAAGTCCTTAGTGTCTGCATGGGTGTTTGTCTGTGCAGATTAGTAGATTTGATTGAAAATGATCTGTATGTATGAACCTGTTTGTCTCTATGTACTGTATGTGTTACCCCTGTGGCAGACTGTTAGCCTGTCCAGGGTCTAACACACTTCTCACCCACTGCATGATGGGATAGGCTTCAACACCACGTAACCCTGATGGGATGTGATTTAAAAAAAATGAATTTGAAAGGTCACTGCAGGGTAACAATCCGCCACAAAAAGGGAAATTCTATCATGTTCTTTCCTGGCTTGAATTCGAGACAAAGACATAGTGCCCAGGGTTATTACCTTATCTTAAACCAACCCAGACTGCACAGCTGAGCTGAGCCAATGTAGGGTGATGTCTGGAAATATTGCCCACTGATTCCACAAGTTGTCACATTTGCTCGCTTATCTCTTGTTTACAAGCTCACTTTTCCCACAACCCAAACCCTAACTTTGTCCTTTATAATATTTCTGTAACCATTCAAACCTCACTGGCCTGCAGGTGGGCGAGGAAGTACAAATGCATGCTGTGCAGCCAAATACTGTTCAGACCCACAGAACATTTACATTCTAGTGAAGATCTCAAAGTTTCCACATATGAAAGGCTGAAGACACATAAAAAGAATAGAAAAGCTGCACACTTATAACTGATGCATTTATATTTTAAGGGAGTCCACATGATCAAGAAATCAACTAGCACAAAGCAGAGAAATAAAAAAAATAGGAGTAAAGGAGTAAAAACAGAAAACATCTTACATACACATATATTTAAAAAAAAACATAATGTAAATATATATATGCAGAAAATACCACAAATTAAAAGATCATGGTGATCAAGATGCATTGGAAATAATAAAAGAATCTCCGTAAAAAGAAATCTATCCTGCTTTCATCCTTAGTCTCACACACAAACTGGCAACCTGATGCACATGTTGGTTCGTTAAACTTACAGCACCCAGCTCCTGCTCTTCTTCTTATTCAGGTTCCCTTGATTTCTTCTTTGAACCTGCATTAGAAAAGCCAGTCAGTGAAGTAGTTGACTAATTGGCTCCCAGGTGCGTGAGTAAAATGGTTATTGCCTCGATAGATAAAACAAGTTATTTTTCTACCTGGTTAATGGATTGTTGTTTTAACAATGAAACAAATGACTCCCTCTAAGATGGAAAGGATTCGCTGTGCTGCTTGTTACACTTATATTCCAGTCACTCCTTCCTCACACACTCAAGCAAGCTGGTCTTACCTGTCCAGTGCAAATTGATCAATAGCTTTATGAATTGCCAGACTGAACCATGGTTAAAATGTGTGGGAATGCTGGATTTTGCATTTGACATCCTTGGCAAGAGTGGATTCCAATGCTTGTGTTGCTCTGTTTCTGTTGGATGTGTAATATATTTGAGTATGGGTTAAGTATATAAGGAGGATAGGATGGTGGAGGAGTTGCGGTGGCAAAAGGCGTTAGCACGACCATAGAGTTATCAGTGAGATGGATCAGGTTATGAAGGTTGTCTTTACAAAATGTATGATTGGACATTACAGGTCAGTTGGTTGCAAAAGCAGCTGATGAATGAGCCCGTTATAGTGAAGCATCAAGATAAGATAAGATAAGATAGACCTTTATTAATCCCGAAGGAAATTCTTGTGCCAGATAGCTCCAGAATTACAGTAACAATATACAGAAAACATAAAACAATAGAGCATCAAATAAATGAAGTATAAAAATAAGTGTTTAAAAAATGAAGTATAAAAATAAGTGTCTATGAGTGGTTTGCAAGTAAACAGCGCTTAATAGAATACCAGTAGAAATAAGATATGTATTCTATTCTAGACATTTAGAGAAGGAAATCCAGCAAACAGTTCATCCTCTGTGTGTGTGCGTGTGTGCGTGTGTGCGTGTGTGCGTGCGTGCGTGCGTGTGTGCGTGAGAAGCACTTCCCTATCAGTGAACTCAGATGTGTCACTTGCTATGTCGGAGAAGGATGGAAACACAAAGTGCCTCAGGACATCGTAACAAAGTCCCTTGTGCCACCAGCCCCCCCGACACAATTACCCACTCATGTCTAATTGGCATTTGAGGCTTCTCTGCTTGATCGACCATGGCCACATCAGCATGAAGTGGCAGGGCAGCGTTTGCCAAGCTGTGACTTAACTGGTATCACGCTTTGTTACTCTTCTAGCTGCTTACATAATTTGCTGATGTAAATTTACTCTGCCTAATTAACATCGTCAGCCTCTCATTTAATCTGAACAGACATGGGATGCGTCCGGTCCCTGGTGCTACTGTCCGTTCTGCTGACTACTGAGCGGCAGTGCGCAGGCCTGTCTGTTGCCCGTGATGCTGGAGTTTATGCGGTTTGCTTGAATAAACCCATTACTCGGTACATACACAACTTAGCTTTGGCATGTGTGAGTGGAGAGGAGGGGCTGAGCAGGAAACTAACTTTGCAGAACTGTCCTGAATTAAAAAATTAAGTTCATCTCAGTTGTTGGTTGATTGGAACTGAGCATGGTTTATACAATGGAGCACGGACACAAATCTGACTGACAGGCCTCGCTGTGGAGAGGAGCTTTGTGATATTTGAGGCGACGGCTCTACAGACAAATAATAATACTCTCAATTAGAGTCCCTTTCTCTACTTTATGGTCTCTGCAGCGCTTAATGGCCTGTTCCCACAGAACTGTCTCTGGATGCCTGCACAGCCATCATTATCCAAGCAGATCTCCTGTGTTAATAAATGACAAGCGTCTGGAATATTGATTTGTTAACCTTCAAAGTGGCGCCGTCCAATGCAGACCACGGACTTATATGAATTTAACAAATGTAGGGGACTGTGCTCAGAGAGTGGACTGTGTTTGTCTACATATTGATTGATCCTAAGTTGCAAGTTGAGATTCTGACGTGCTTTTACTGTTATTTCAAACCTTGTCAGGGCAGAGACGTCAGCCTTTGCAATTTACAGTGTGTAATTCTCTGGTGGACGCCCAGTGATTGAGTTGTATATGCAGAGAGTGGTTGGTGCTGAAACAGGGGCTGCAGCTGGGGAGAGTTGGCCTGATATGTACCGAGCCACCCGCTCATTCAGCCAGTCAGGATATTAGATCAGACTGGTGGTTTGTGATGGTGGCAGGGTCAGTGAGCATCTCATTCTCATACACCCCCACCTCCCACCCCCCAGCCCGCTCACCCATTTGCTTCTTTGCCGCACTGCAGGGTAATCAGGACAGTGACACTTTATGAGACAGGGGACGACAAAAAGATTTACACACAAAGCCTGGAGGAGGAATATATCTCATTTGCCTCTCTGTTTGAGTTGGAACCTGAGCACAGAAGTTAGGAATTAACCAAAATTGTTTACACGCAGTTGCATTAGGTGATTCAGAGGCTTAAACACTCATAATTAATTTAGATTTTGTTGTCATTTCTTGTTGTAAGCATTGCTTTGGAATGTCAAGGCTTTTAATGTAATCTTTCCAAATAATGCCAACTTTCTTGGCTACATGCGTTTTACAGTTTCAAATCATTTCGAATAAAAGTGACAAGTACTCCTCTTAGGCTGGCCGTTTGCGTTAACTCGTGCTAATTCACAGCAACTATTTCACTGTGCCTGAAAATACCTGTCCTGTGTTATTCCACAAAGACAGGAAAAAGCAGTTAAACTCTAGTGTGACACCGCAGAGCAATTCTGTGCTGCATTTCTCAATAAATATGTGCATTGTAGTTTTGTGTGTGTGCAACCTGCTAAGTATAAAAGGTGAAGAATATGTATTGGGACATTGGTGGCAATCTGGGAGAGTGAGTCTGAAATTAGAGGTGAAAGTATTAAAATATTGATAGCGCCTCTCTGTGTCCATTGCTAGCCCATTCATTATTCATTCTACCTTGAAGGTAGCATGCAAGATGACCCCTTTTCATTCAGGCCCCTGCCTGCTAACTCCTGCTCTCACAAGTTGTGATTCCATGTGGCTCCGCTGACATTTCGGCCCAGTTCAGTTGTTGTGAAGACATGATTTAGTTTGTGTACATTTTTATGTGGTTACTTCTCTCCACCATAAGCTTTCATGTACTCTAGATGTGCGTCTGTGTGTATTCTGATATATGTAGATAATCAAGGCCTACCCAGTGCTTCTGTGTGACTGAGCATCAGATGGTCCAATAGACTGTAATGTCTTTTTGTAATGTAATGTTTTGTAATGTAATGTAATGTCATTTTATGTGTGTGTGTGTGTGTGTGTGTATGCTAACAAATAGCAATAATACATGAATTTCATAACATTATTAGAGGATTGTATTAATATTTCAATAATATTATTTATTAGTCTACTTCCTGAAGAAGTATTTTTGTTTTTGTCTGTGGCTCACACACCTGAAGAAAGGTGAAACACTGACACTACATTGTAGGTGTGTGGATGTTGACCTTGATGTAATAATTTTAGAAAACCCAAATGTTAGTTGACTTGAAATACATTTAAACATCTGTTAGAGAATGAGAGGCCTAAACTGTTAAAGTGTTTTTCCCTTTGTCAGCGCATAGGTGCATACAGTACATGTGCAATATGCCAACATAGCTCTAGGATGAGGGTGTTCTTCGGTTAAAAAAAATGTGTAACTTGATCTGTGTTTGCAGAGATTTGGCAGGATTTTGAAGTTAAATTCAGTATATCAATAAAGTTTTATTAATTTGTATTGGCTGTACTGGGTTTCTTTTTAAATTATAACCAGAAGATCAAGTATACATGTTGATTTATCCATACACACAGAATTATTTTAGATTTTCAGCAACTCTCCCAAATGATTCATATTTCATAGGGGGCATATTTGCCAGTGCCTCTTTGAAGATCTGCGCAGAGCTTCTGCACAGACTTTGGCCAGTAATAAATAGGAATTCCCCCGAGGGTACGGCTCATAGGTGCTGTTTATGTTGACCAATGGAACCACTGCCTGGAAACCTGAGGAGTAGTGCTGTTAGGATTGAAGCAGGTGGGTTCTGGGCTTCAAAGACCAAAAGATAATCTGCTGAAAAAATCTAAAGCCAGGCTCTGAAATGTGCTGAACATCTACGAGCTTCTGCTCACAAAGACACGAGGCTCATCATGTGGTTCGAGCCAGCCCAGGAATGCTTTGATGCTGCTGATCCCCTAACTTTTGTTAGTTTATTTGACTGAGTTTTTATGTATAATATGTATTCCAAATGCTAGCTCTTCTTTAAAGAACTTAAAGGAAATCCTGAAGAAATAACCTTGGAGTTGAGGGCTTGTGCTAAAGCATCAGTTGATTCAAGGGCTCAGCTGCAAAGTCTTCCATAACACAGAGGGAAAAGTGCCAGGTCAATCGCTGGATAAATTGTGGCAAAAATGGTACCAGATAAGCACAGGAGATTTTTTTTTATCAGGCTTATAGCGTTTTAATTTTCTGAGCAGAATGATAATGTAGAAGTATTGATCGGCTTATTTTGTTAACTTTTAAAATGGCTTGATATCATGCAGTGACCAAATCTGTACTCTCCTACTTCTGTCTGCCAAGTTTTATGCTTAAATGACCTTTGATGGCAGTTAAAGCACATTTTTAGGAGTTTTTGCATCGCATTTTGTGTTTCAGGATAGAACCATTTGTTTGCTATACCGCTGATGATTCTTTGCAAATGATGTTCAGTCAGGAAAGAATTTTTAACTCATATTTGGGCTGAAAATTATTTCAACATGCTTTCAGTATATAGATGAAAAGCAGCAGTGGAGGCTCTCTGGCTTGTGGCCGATATTTATCCAGAGAAACTACAAAAAAAAGACGTGTAGGGTCATCATACCATCCAGATCCACTCCTCTCAACTCGCCATTTCTAACCTTCTCCCTTCTTGCAGTATAAAGATGAACATGTGCTGCATTCCCTGTGCTTACATGAATTGAAGCTGCAGACATTCAATTTTATGGAAGCGTATTTAGTTCAGTATATTCAACAATTCTCTGGAGTGGCAACAATATTAAAAAGCGAAGCAAATTTAGTCTTCTGAGTGAGCATTTTGAATTTGGTCCATCTGTGACCAATTAAATTATATAAAATCCCTAGTATTTTTCATATGCATGCTGGGCTTAAAACTGCTAATAAATCTTTGCTGGGGCCATACAAGGAGGAGGGAGCGCTGGTCACACATTTGTTATGTCGAGGCGATTTCAACTGGAAATTGCTCTGCTCACATGATTGTAAGGGCAGAATGTGTAGAACTAAGGCTGGAGGAGGGAATGGAGGAAATAAGTTGATTTTATTTCCCCCTTGCTATTCAGTTACATTATAGAAGTAGGCCTACCTCTTATGTAACCGCTGTGGGCCGAGGTTTACAACATTTACACACTTCTTGTGCTGTCCGGTCATCTACACCCTTGGACAGTACGAGTCACTGGCCTGCCTTTTCTTGCCCGAGCGACATCTTTCTTTTTCTTTTTAACGTGGACTATCTTAAATGGACTTCATTGGAGGCAGAACAACATGTAATAAATAGAAAGTAATGAAGGAAATGGCCTCCAAGGCTCCATCTTAGTTTATAAAGCATGGTTTTGTGGAGAGTGATTGTGTTCTCTTTGCCTGCAGAGGGGGATGTTGCCCTGGACATGGACTCATGTCCTGTGTTTAAGGCAGCGGCACGCTCACTACCTGCACTCACTTTCCCCCCCTCACATCTGCTTAGAATGTTTTTGTATGCGGGTCTAAAGCATTTCATTATATTATGAAAACCGTATCTTGGTATTTTGATGCCCTTTTGCCTTTTAACTCTTTCTCTAAGTTTGCACATTGAGCAGTGTGCTAACATGCTGTGGATCTCTCGCCTCTCTGTCTTTGTTCACTTACTTGTATTGTTCTTGATACATGTGTGTGTACAAGCTCTGCACATGGAAATTTAGCTCTGCAGTCACATGGACAAATTATGGTCTTAAGTTGAATGTAATTTTGTAATTTACCAGAACATTAAACTGAGCTTTTTTAAAAAAAAAAAAAATAAGGATGATTTAACAGATTTCATTTCTTATGAAAATGTGCAGGTAAAAAGCCACTCAGCAGAGTGTTGCATGAACCCAGTCCATAAATACGAGAAATAGTTGAGGTTGAAGAATAGGCTACGGAGGTGGGAGATGAGATAGCGGTGGTTCAGATGGCCCCCCTCCTGGTGCCGGCCGTCAGAAGGAACGAAGTAGCCATTTTGTGGCGAGTGCGCTGGTGCGGTAGAGATGAGATGGTTAACACCATTCTGCAGTATAGCCACCCTCCTCTCTCTCCCTCTAATTTTCTCTCTCTCCCTCTTTCTTTCCCTCGCTCGTTCGCTCAGTCGACTATGAAGACACTTCATCTTCCCTGACAGTATGACCACTGCTGCATGTTCTGATGCGTTCAGCATACCTTCATTGCATCATAAATAAATCAGAGAAATGACTTTTTCTTTCTCTTTCTCTCACATGTTCCTTTATCTCTCCCTCCTCTGTGCCTGTTATCTCGAGGAGTCGCTGGAAAACGGGAAATGGTGTGCTGGTGGATTTCCTGTGTGCGCCCCCTCTCCCACAGTTCTTACTCCATGTGCGTGATCATCACCCTCCAATCCCCTTTTACATTATCTCAAAGGAAAGAAATTATTTTTGCTCCATAATGACATTCAGTCCTTGTTATGACATTATCTGCTTTAATTTTAATTTAAATGTCATGGATGTGAGGAATTTTCTTAATTAATGTGCACAGAGGATGCAAAATACAAACTTCTATTATAGAAACAAAGTCATGCCATTTTCCCCTCTTTGAAAGGGGTTTTGGGGGTTGCATTGTGACATAGGGGCTATACAAATAAACTTGACGTGCTTTGTTATTTGTGCTGGAACCAAAAAAAAAAAAAAAAAAAACACACACAAACACACAAGCACACATGTACATTTGTGGGGCTGTAGATTACATGAGCCAGCGGGGTAGGGATGGGTGGATGGAGGAGAAGGGGGATGTGGAGAAAGATTGTCAAGAACCACTCCCCCCCACCTTCCCCGACTGACTCCCAGTTACCCAGTCCCTCCACCCCTTCCTGTAATCTCCACTCCTCCACGGGTAGTCTCAAACCTTGTGTTCGTCCACCACCAACCAATTACCTGGCAACCCTGCCCTTATCCCCAGCACAGGCGTGATGCTGCTGCATGATGGGGTTTTTGTATATTGAATTCCATCTCCTGGTGAGATAAAGGGTGTAGGAACAGGGCTCTGCCGCTGTGCTAGATAAGTGTTTCTCACAAACCGTTCCTCGCCGCTTCTTCTGACACTGATTGTGGAGAAAAGAGACATTGGGGATGGCAGGGGGGAAAAGATGTGGGGGTGGGGGGTTGTTGTAGCGAGATGGGACCCAATTTCAGTATGATTTTCCTCTTGTTTTTAATTTGTTATAAAGCAGCTCGCTGAGAGAAGTTGGATCCAGCTCCTAAATGCTTTCCTGTTTCATGTCTGGAAAGACTACGTTTCACTGCTGAGATCAATATTCAAATAGCAAGAGAATATTTTCTACGGCATCTCTTCTTCTCGTTGTAGACTTACCAAACACCAGATATTACTCTGTGGATCGATAGTTTATCTTCATTTAGGATGGCTGTTCAATCTGCAGAGGTGACAGTTATGGGTTGAGCAGCTCTGTGGAGTATCAGCTTTTATTCAGCTTCATCCCTTCCCTCTCAGTCCTATTTGTAAGCTGTCCTGAGAAGTGTCCCTTGGTACGTATGGCCTGAGCCAGGCCCATCTATCTGTCTTTGTCTGGCCCACTGCAGGGAACCACACACTCATTGGTTGTCCTGGGGAACAATGTAAGTGATGGACCACCGTTCATACATCAAACCTGCAAGGCGTTTGACAGTGCAGGACAGAAACATTGAAAATAATGACCACAGCAATATGTATCAGAGGTTAAAAATAGATCGCCGCAGAGAAGTGCTGGCAAAGTTGAAGCTGAGAGCTCTTCTGTGTGACCCGCCCAACCCCGGCCCTCCCACTGTTTTAGAGGTTAATGGAAGCTGGCTTGAGTGCAGAAGAAAAGATGTTTCCAGTTAGCTAGAATGAGTGATATTCAACTACTTGGGACACTAATATGCTCCAATTGAATTTCTCCCTTTGTCAGAGGGGAGTCTGTCCTGCTGTGGACCCTCCCTCACAGCTGTGCCCTTGCCTCTCTCTGCTCATCCAGCACTGAGCCAAGCCCCAAAGGTCAAGTGTGAGGGGTCAAGTTTAACCTGAAACCAGACAGAGTGCGAGGGAGGCGAGGGGGGGAAGGGGGCTGGGGTCACTTCTGTTCGCCATACTTCTCAGCAGCAGCGTGCATGTTCGTATTTATCAGCGTGCGGCGTTATCTGTTGTGCTTGTGTGCGTCCGATGATCCGTTCTCACGTGGACCGGTATAAGTCCACCGAGGACATACTGGGATGTGATTGCTCAGGCCACGCTATCTGATCACAACGCAGAAACGTCCTAATGCTGCGTGTGAATTGCAATCATTCAATGCTCTGTTGTTTTACTTTGGTAAATGGCTTGTGGAGCTCGAATCCGTTCATGTACATAAACGTCTGTATCTCTCTCACTCACTTTCTCTCAGACACACACACTCGCAGCGTGAGTCAGCCCACACCTGGAACAGATAAAGGGTCTTTCATGTTTGCAGGGCTATCCTGAGGTCAGTGAGTGCTGGTGTTGAGAGCTAGTTTTACTAGGAGTGAGTGGAGCTGGGGAAGAAATGAAAAGAAACCATATATATCCAGGTGTTGCAGAGTTAAGGAAGTTTTATTAGTCTACAATTCCTTCCTTGATTCCCTCTTCCACTACTATAGAGATACCCCCCTTGGCATTATACCGTGCCCATCTATTGCACAGTTGTCTTTTGAGCAAGAAGATGGATAATAGTCTGCTTGGTGCCTTTTGAATTATCAACAGTACGGCACGTAGATAAAAGTCTATGTTTTTGTCAAGCTGCCGTTTTAATCTTGTTTCAGGCATTTAAGGGAGAATGTGTGCTTTTTGTTGGATCCTCCACTGAGTATTAACTTCCAGTATATTAACATCTATCCTCAAGGCTTTTGCCTGTCAGTAAC